>JAZKJV010001459.1:331159-759844 GCA_037367405.1 Ottelia alismoides | reverse complement strand
AATTTTCGGCACCGAAACTCGTTTATACGAATGTCGTGTTTGTGAGAAGAAAACTCTTGCTGTTGAGGCAATTCGAGTGTCAACAATAGCAACCTTAACGTTTTACCCTTTGTTTCACGTCTTTTCCAAACTCTTGCTTTTCCATACTCTCCAAAAATTATTGTGGGCTCGGTTGTAGCGGAAAAGTGAATTTTGGTGTGCTAAAAGAGTATTTTTAAATATCGTTCTGCACACGTACGAAAATCGAGAGATTTCAGATAATATTTATTCAAGAGATGCAAAATAAAGTATATGACAAGTATAGTATCGATCCACATAGACTCAAACATGTTATGCGAATTTTTAATTATATTCGTAAAGGTATTTTTTACTTTATTTATTCAAATCATTCTTATTTGTTGTCTTCTGGCCTTAAAATATGTAGAAAATATCATTAGATTCTAGATATCATCAGGATCACACAATAATTTCCTAAGACTTTTTGGACTTTTCTGCTATTTTTGGAAAATATTTGAATTTGCAAAGGTATATGTGCGATTTTCTAGGAAAGCTAAGGGCTTGAATAAAAATAAACTTAAACTACATGAGTGTAATTGTAATTACTTAGAAGTATGCACACAAGTGAAGTTTTATTCCATTTTTTGCATTTTCAAATGGATTGTTTGAGAAGAAAATAGATAGAGTTTAAGAAACTACGAAACGATTCATGAAGGACTGGAATGTAAATATGCAGAAGTGGAAATAAAAAGTATAATTTTCATGAAAATTTTTTTTGAAAAAAAAAGGGCCCTCGCCGTATAGATGAGTGCCCAAAAACTTCACCATTAATCATTAGAAAGAGTACACGCATGTATACAGGTTAGATACATGAATGAAGTTACAAGTTCCAATACTCCGCTAACGCTCGAGCATGTGCTACCGTGTTCTCTCCATAACATCGCTCCTGACGAAAAATCACACCGTTCCTGGCAAGCCACATTGCCCAAATTAAAGCTAAAGCGCTCGATCTTTCCCTCTCCGAACCAATCCAGTTTGCTCCAATGGATTCCCAGAAATCAAAGACACCGTCTACGCAGATCGCATGGTTCCCAAATAACTCCCATGCCTTCTTTGAGCTTTCACACCCGAAGAAAAGGTGGTCTGCATCTTCTACCTCACCCAAACACCGCGAGCAAGCAGGGTCAACTGACTGTACAAATCGCGCAAGCCTATCTCCTGTTAAAAGCCTGTCGCGTCTGAAAAGCCATAAGAAGACCTTCACGCGTATCGGAACCTTCCATTTCCATATCCTTCTGCAATCTGCCACGCATCCTCCCGGGTCAAAAACCACCGACCCTTCAAGGCCTTGTATGCCTTGCCAAAAGAGAACATCCCAATTTTTATGAAAAATAAAATAATAAGAATTGAGCTAGTTGCATAAAAGAAATCAGAATTTTAACTAATTGCAAAAGATCCAAAACTTATAAAAAACTAAAAGAAAAGAAGAATTGCAAAGGGGGTCCCTGGGCGCCAGGGGGTGGAGCACGGCTGGAGGGACCATTGTCTTCTAAGATATAAATGTAGGGGAGTGAACGACATTGATCTTTATATCTTAAAAAAACTCCTCCTTTCGGCATTTTCTTCTACTTACAAGTCCCGCACCAATATGAAATAATTTTTTAGTTATGGAACTTATTTCCGCTTCTACTTATTAAAACAAGGCTCAAGAGTAGAAGTTTAAATGAGGAAAGCTTCAAGTGAACACTTTATATAATGCCTCGGTACCCGAATTGTTATTGAGGAAATGTGGTCTTGACAATTTATTTGGTCTTAGCTTAATGGACCTATTGGCAACTAACCAAAATGCTTAAGTACAAGTTGTTAAGTAGTTTCTCCCACTCTTATATCACACTCTCCCATATTACGAGTTTTCGATATGTTTGGGGTGTTACACCTTATACATGTTTATTTAAAAAAAGATGGACTTTATCTCTCCTCATAGCTCTTGTCGACATTGGGCAATTTAGTAGTCGAAGACTTTTTGTTATTTTTGTTATATTTTTCCCTCATGAGAAGTGGGCCTCTGAATGAACTTAGATCTGATAATTCTGGGAATGAATATTCAACTTCGATTCATATTTTGAATTAGAAATATTAATTGATTTTTTAAAGCTCATATAAATAGGTTTATATAAAAATACTATAATTTCAAAATTTATTGTATAATTCTAATTGTAAACATATATTAAAAAGATAAGTTGAAAAACTATATAATCAAGGAAAATATCATAAGGATAATATATCGTGGATAAAAATGTCAAAATTTTGAAAATATTATATGTGCTTTACTGTCTAAATATATTCTTTTTTCTATGGTGAAAGAAATATATGAATATAATCAGGTCAATCTCACTACAAAGATGTTGCTAACCCTAGCTTCAATAATCATACTTATATAAGCAATCGCTCTATCTCCTCGAGGTTTTAATGCCTACTAAAGAGATAAAATAAAAAATATTGACAAAAAAGTTGAATGCATTATGATGCATGATAATGCAAGACAAGATCCGATGCATACAGGAAATTGATATAAAATAATATTTTTTTGGAAAAAACAGACATTAAAATATGACTAGAAAGATAAAATCACTTCATTCATCATGAAGATAAAATCACTTCATTCATCATGAGGATAAACAATATCTAAAAATTAAAGCCATGATGTACACCATATTTTTGGTATACAAAGGAACAAGTTACATTATGGTGAGAAGAACTTGTATATTACTCATGTGATGATAAATGTTGTCTTGACATAGCCATCACCATAGATTTTCATGCAAAGAAAATCAAAACAAAAAAGTGGAGGAAAGATATCTTGGTAGGTCACAAACTATGACAAATGTTAAGAAGGAACTCACAGTACTACGCTCATTATTTTCACGTGCAAGGAGAATGAGGACCATTGTCTGCCCTGATTTTTTTGTTTGTAGGATCTTTCTCAATAATGATAAAGGGAAGGGGAAAAGTACGTTAAGAAATGATAGAACATGGAAATAAATGTAGGGTATGTAAGTGGAATAGAAATCTTAAAATTTTGTTTTTCTTATCAGATGTCATGACTAATATTTTCTACTTTATTTTTTGTATTGAATATTTATCTTCAACTAATAGGATTACAATACATTAATCGTGAATTGATAATGTGTCTTAGAATGTTTTGTGATTATCTTAACGACTCA
Source organism: Ottelia alismoides (assembly GCA_037367405.1). NCBI lineage: Eukaryota > Viridiplantae > Streptophyta > Magnoliopsida > Alismatales > Hydrocharitaceae > Ottelia > Ottelia alismoides. Next base: position 756,623 of record JAZKJV010001459.1, on the reverse strand, counting down.
AAATTTGTTCATAGCATACTAAGATCGACTATTGTGCTTATATTAAGTAACTCATACCCAAGTTTATGTCAATAGGCTAAAACAAGAAGTAGAGATGAGCACTTAGATGGTTTGTTTAACCAATGCACAAAGGACCCCCTTCCCCGACGCACAATGTCTTTCGAACGCAATCCACTCGAATATATTTTAAGATACATGTTAATCTTTTACCATGAGAATTGAGAAAAATTAAGAAATAGCATAAAGTGATGATTAAGTTGGGTCTAGTTACTTAGTTACTAGGAGTCATGAACTTGAGGGATTTTTTGATAAATTGAGTGGTATATCAACTTGAACCTGTAAAAAGAGAAGGAAAAATAGTGGATCACACTACAATATCCAAATATTGCATATATATATATATATATATCAGTAACAAACCAAGTTGGTGTAGATGGGAGTAAGGAAATTATATATGGTAGTGACGTCGAGACATGATATATCATACCAGTGGAGCCTAGGTATGAAAGCAAGTTTAAGAATAACCCCTTAATCCCATATGGTAAGGGATTTAAGAGTACCTTTAGATGCTTGTCGCAACAAGAATTAGGTGACACTTTCTTCTCTCATTTAATGGTAAAAGTATGATTAATAACTTTGTGAATGGAGAAATGAAAATAGAAATGAAAAATTGCTTAATTCCATCTCCCTGCTTTGATGTTATGGTTCGTGACACAATATAAATACTAAATCTTTCAGTTTGAATTAAATGAAAATGTATTGCTTTTTGCATCTATTTACTTGCAAATGAATTTGGATTAAATATGTGCTAACCTTTTGATGCTATTATGTTATAACTCCTACATGGGAACATTTTGATAGAATTCGGATCGGCTCAGGGCGAGGTTGTTACACATATGTATTTAAATATGTATGTAATATGTACATAAATATAAATATACGAATTTTATATACGTGTATTTATGTATAGAATCTAATTATTATTGAGCGAATTCATGTAAATTCACATTCGATTCATTTGGAAATCTAATCTACGAGTCAAATTCAAAATCAATTCATTTTATTTCCAATCAAAATTTTTTGAATATTTATCTAACAAATAATAATCATGCATAAATACCGACGTGACACACCCAAAATAAATTCTTATTTATGCTAATACTAATTAAAACAAGACCCAAAATAAATTCTTATTTATGCTAATACTAATTAAAACAAGACATAAGAGGTGAAGCATAAATGATGGAAACTGCAATTCAACACCTTTATAAGTGTTCATTCCAAAACAAAAGAAGATACAATTTTCCTCCAAACTATTGTAAATTAATTTAAAGTCTTAAATAAGAAGTAATATTTTTCAGTGCTTGCTTACCCTAAAATACTACATGCACCTAAATATATTACCTAAATATATTTTCTGCCAGATTAGTTCGGAAATAAAATCAAATATGAAATTATGTTTAAATTAAAGGTGTCAAAATAAATCAGGATTTATTAAAATTTCTTGCTAACTCTAAAATACTACATGAGTCTAACTATATTTTCTGCCTGATTATTCAGGGAATAAAATCATATCTGAAATTATGTTTAAATTAAAATTTTCAAAACAAATGAGATATTTTATTAAAAGTGCTGGCTGTGGGGTTCGAACCCACGCGCACTTATGTGCAGAAGATCTTAAGTCTTCCCCCTTAACCACTCGGGCAAACCAGCTTTTGTTCTCACAAAATTATATTATAATATTTGTATTATAATTATTAAGTACACATTTCTAAGCAATACCAAAAGACCTCTCCATCACTTATCAAGAATAAATGATATTTCGTTCTAAAGTTCAACAACATTGTTCTAGACTGGATCTGAGTTCTCCTAAATAATAACAAGAAATAAATCTCATCCCGCTCATATTTCATACCATGAGATGATGAATGATGAAGCCTTCTCTCAGTTTAAATAGGGTCGGCAACATAGATTCTTATTCAGATTCATGTTAAAAGATCCAACTATTTTTTACGCTGGTTGTCGGCTACCTAACGCAACCCCCACAAGAGGAGACTCGAACTCTGGTCTTTTGAGTGGTGACACACTACACTACCACCAGACCATTGGAGTGGGCAGACGATACAATGAGAAATAGAAATTATATAATACATGCAGCATCATTGAACAAAATCACGAAACTAATAGAGATTTGCTGCTCTTCTCTTTCTCGCCTCTCTTCTTATGTGTTGTGCCTTGATCGACAGAATAAGAGGGACACGTTAATACCTTGTGCTGTTCTAGCATTGTTTGATGGTTAACAACCTTCTGCATCCTTTGGTAAACAAGGCATGGATCTCTTTGATGTTATAGGTCATTATATGAGGTCATTTCATCATTCTTCTACTTGTTCGCGACGCAATATCCTTAATTTTAGGGCGTGAAAATTAATCTAGCCGATATATGTTTTTAGAGCAAAGATTTCCTTCTATGTTGAAGATGAGGGAAGAAATAGCCCTCATAGATCCAAACATCAAGCAAATGAGCCAATTCTAAAGCATTTTGCATCAATGCATCAAATAATGGGGCAATTGCATCATTGTCCAGATCTTCATAAGGTTTAGTTTCTGTGATCCAAATTCAACAATTTCGTCTGCATCAAATGAATAAGATTCTAAAGCATTTTTAAAATTTCTATAATTTTCTGAATGCATCTAGTATTTTAAACACCACAATAAGTCGATCATGGTGTTAAATCTTCTTAAATTTCTATAGTCTGAATTTGTTAATTAAAAATTCACAAACATATAAGGATACGCATCTTAATTAGCTCTACGTGCTTGCTATTTTACATTCTATTATATACATTACAAGAAAATTGAATTAAGCAAACGAATAATTTAATATCCGTTGTTATATCTTTTGTAATTAAATATATAACAACAAATATTATTCATCGCTTACTTCTCTAAATTCGCAACGAATAATGATATTTGTTGATATATTCTTCGCAACGAATTATATAATGGTGATTATTCGTTGGATTTTATTTCTAATCGTTGCTAAATTTAGCAATGATTAATATGAATGTTAACGAATAAATCAATAGAAACATCATCGTTATATGAACCTTTAACAACGAATATGACATTTCTTTTCTAATTATATGTACAAAGGATGATTTGACAACCTATAATATTCTAATAATTCGTTGTCTTAGATCTTATTTTTATTGTGAACAATCAATCCCACAAATATTGCAGAAGCATTATCGAAACAACCACTTGACGGATTAATTGTAAATTAAATGGTAGAAGAACCAAGAACAATCCAAATAGCAAGCAAATAACTACAAATGCAAGAACAAAAACAATCACAAGTGCACGGGGAATTGAAAACTTTTAACGTGGAAAACCCTAAATGTGAGGGGAAAAACCATGGGGTTGATCGCAACCTAAAACCAAGCACTATAACCGAAATAATCTTCGATGAAGATCTTATAAAAATCATCCCTCTATACGGTGATACAAATCACCAAATAATGGAGAATAGTAGAGAGGATAAATATCACCAAAATGATAAATTCGTCACCAAACTGTAGGGAAGAATGCTGGAGAAGAATTTCTCCAAGGATTACTCCCTCCAAACTTCGCGGCAACCACAAACCTTCTTTCTTCTCCATCTCTTTCTTATTTCTTTCTTATACTAGGAGAGCTTGTGTTGGGATGATATTGGTGCACACCTCATACCCTATATGTATACTCTATGGAGATGAGAATATAAGGAAACATTGACTCCCACTTCCAATAGAATTAGGAAAACATTGATCATAATCTTAAAAGGTAATTGATCTTTTTCTCCAATTAGAAATTAATTTTTCCTTTTTCAAATAGGACTACCAATGTCCTATATATGGATTAAGTTCCCACAAGGAGGGGAACCCATCCAACAAATCCTCCCTCCCCCCACCGACGATGTAGAAACTACTCCACACCGACGAGGGAACAACATCTCGCGAACTTTCCAAGCGGTAAAGTCTTCGTAATCATATCAACACCGTTGTCATCTATGTGGATCTTGTCAAGTACAAGCTGCTTCGATTGTAATACATCACGTATCTAATGATATCTGACATCAATGTGTTTCGATCTTGCATGGAATGTAGAGTTCTTGCTAAGGTGAATAGCACTCTGACTGTCACTGACAGTATAGCACATACTTGTCTTGATGAAAATCAAGTTCCTTGGTGAACTTCTTCATCCATAACAATTCCTTTCATGCCTCTGAAGCTGCAATGAATTTAGCCTATGTAGTAGATAGTGTCACACACTTATGAAGTCTGGACTGCCAAGAAATTATTCCTTCTACAAAGGACATCAAGTATCCAGATATGAATCTTCGTCCATCAATGTCATCTGTCATGTATGCATCTTTATAGTCAAAAAGTATAGGCTTCTCTGTTCCAAAGCAAAAAGAGTAGCTACTAGTTCCTCGAAGATATCTCAAGATCCACTTGACTGCTTACGAATGTTGTTTCCTTAGATTTGAGATGAATCAACTAACAACTCCAACTGCATGAGCAATATCAGGCCTCATACAAACCATGGCATACACAAGACTACCTATGGCGGATGCATAGGGAATCTTCTCCATATCTTTCTTCTTTTCACTTGTCTTTGGACATTCCTTGGAGCTTAGTTTGAAATGTGTTTCCAAAGGTATGCTAGCAGGCTTGACCTTATCCATGAAGAACCTTTGAAGTACCTTCTCAATGTACTTCTCTTGAGAAAGCTAAAGTTTCCTTACTCCCATGTCTCGGGTGATCTTCATGCAAAGTATTTGACTTCCATGCCCTAAGTCCTTCATAGAAAAGGACTTGCTCAACTCCTTTTTAAAGCCAGAAATTTTTCCTCCATTGTTGTCTATAATCAGCATGTCATCAACATAAAGTAACAAAATGATGAAATCATCACCTGAGAATTTTTTCATGACGACACAATAGTCTAAAGTAGTCTTGGAGTAACCATGCTCCTCCATGAACGAGCCAAACTTCTTCAACCACTACTTGGGTGCTTGCTTCAATCCATATAGACTCTTGTTCAGTCTCTAAACATAATCTTCCTTTGCCTTTGTTTGCGAAGCCCTCTAGTTGCAACATGTAAATTTCCTCCTCAAGGTCATGGAGGAAGGCCGTCTTCACGTCCATCTGTTCAACCTCTAGGTTAAGGCTAGCAGCCAAGGTGAGAACCACCTTAATAGAAGACATCTTCACCACAGGAGAAAAGATCTCCTCAAAGTCAACTCCCTTCCTTTGATTAAAACCTTTCACAACCAACCTAGCTTTGCACTTTGGATTTGTAGAGTTTTCATCATGTTTCAGTCTACAAACCCACTTGTTTCTCAATGCCCATTTGCCTTTGGGCAACTTGATAAGATCAAAGGTATGATTGTCATGAAGGGACTCCATCTCTTCTTTCATAGATTCTACCCATTTCTCCTTGTTTCCATCTTGCAAGACCTCTTCATATCATTCATGCTCGCCATTGCCTGTCAACAAAATGTACTCATGTGCAGAATATCTAGTGGAGGGCCGCTTCTCCCTCACAGGTCTCTGTGGTGGGAGAGATCCAAAAGAAGAAGAGCTCTCATCATCCTGCCCACCATCATCTGCATCATCATCAGCATGAATGGATAACTATGGTACATACTCCTCATGTCCGTCATCTGGCACCTGCTCATATACATCATCTGGCACCACATGGGGATCCCTGCAAAGGAACCGGCTCCACATCATATGGCTGATAACTGCTCGAAGGAGAGTTCTTAGCAGCCTTCTGGACGTCCTCAATGGTTTGATCTTCATAGAAGATCACATTCCTGCTCCTCACCAGCTTCTTATCAATTGAATCATACAACCTCTTTCCAAGCTCATCTTGGCCATATCTCAAGAAGATGTATTGCTTTGTGTTTGCATCCAACTTGGACCTTCCATCCTTGGGAACATATATAAATGTGCGACATCAAAAGATCCACAAATGATTGTAGCATACATTCTTTCCATACCAAACCCGTCAGGAACATCACCATCTAATGGTACACTTGGAAAGAGATTAATAACATGAACTATAGTAAGAAGTGCTTCACACCAAAATGAGTTAGACAACTTAGCATCAGAAAGGAGACATCTGAATCTCTCCATTAGGGTCATGTTCATTCTCTTTGTTGCGTCATTTAATTGAGGAGTCTTGGACAGAGTCTTCTGGTGCCTAATATCATGAGACCTGCAATACTCATCAAATGGTCCAATATACTCACTACCATTGTCACTGTGGATACATTTCAGCTTCTTTCCAAACCATTGCTCCATTAATGCATGAAAATCCTTGAAAGCACCAAGGGCTTGGTCCTTCCTCTTCAAGGTGTAGACCCAAACTTTTCTGAAAAGATCATCAATAAATGTAACAAAATAAAGTGCACCACCAAGAGAACTTACTTTCAATGGACCATAAACATCTATATGAACAAGCTCCAATGGTTTCATCTTCCTAAAGGTGGATGGATGGCTCTTGAAGGAGACTCTCGTCTGCTTCCCGGCCAAACAGTGTATGCATCTCTCCAACTTCTCTTTCTTGACATCTGCCAGCATATTCTTCCTCACCAAACACTACAATTCCTTCTCGTTCATTGCGCCCCCATCGTCGATGCAACAACTCAATGGATTTTGCATCTCCAGTCACACGTGCAACATCATGGGAAATGGATGCATTCATGATGTAATGATTGTTGCTATACTTGTGCCACGAACAATAAGCAAGGATCATCGGTTAAGCTTCCATTGTCCGCCATCAAAAAATGTTGAGATATCCTTCATCATCAAGTTTGCAGGAAGAAATGAGATTTAAGTGCATGTCTGGTGCATGCCCCACATCCTTTAGCGTCAACACCGCTCCATTAGCATTCTTCAACGCAACATTGCCAATGCCAATACCAGAGAAGAAAACACCATTCCCATCTTCAATGTGCCAAAATCACTAGCTGTATACGAGAGAAAAATTCTTTCTGAGATGTAACATATAAAGAAGAATCACTATCAACTAGGCAAGAAGTATCATCCTTTGCGACGTTCACCATCTTCTCATCATAGACAATGAGAAGCTCATGCTGTGCAACTGCAGAAATGTTGTCATTTTTCTGTTCTTGCTTGTCGCTACCATTCATGTCATCTCTCTTGAATTAGAAGCAATACTTTTTTAATGTGCTCTTTCTTCTTGCAATAATGGCATTCCATGTTCGGATATATGGACTAGGACTTGCCTTTGTTGTTATCCCTGTGCTTATCATTCTTGATTCTGCTCCTCCTCATATTCTCTATAACAAAAATATATGAATGTGAAGAGCTTCCTTAGATTTTTCTTTGCATCTCTTCATTGAGAATGCCATACTTGACATCCTTCAAAGAAACAACCCTGTTAACTATAAATTTAGTAAGTGAGACTCTGAAAGCCTCCCAAGAATCTGGTAGAGTAACAAGCAATAATAGTCCCAACATCTTATCTTCAAGTTTTATTCTCATATGCGTCAGCTGACTTTTAATTCTTTGGAATTCATTTAGAAATCTAGCACAGAACTGTCCTCCTTGACCCTTAAGTTTACCAATCTTTTGGGAAGAAATAATTTGTTACTTTTTGTCTTAGAGGTATACAGATTTTTCATCTTCAACTATAAGCTTATAGCGCAGCTTTCATCTTGAATGTGTTTGTAGATATTCTCATCCACAAATTATCTTTTAAAGCCACAAACCTGCTCAAGTTCAACTTCCCATTCCTCATCGGTTTTGGCTTCGAACTTTTGCATGGGAATACCGAAAGGTGCATAGCCTTCACATATAAAAGATCATTCATCTTGTTTTTTCACAAATTATAATTAGTCTCATTAAGACTACTCATCCAAACTCCATCTTGTAATCCAACAGTAAACAAGCTCTGATATAACTTGTTGGGAACAATCAATTCCACAAATATTGCGGAAGCGTTTCCGAAACAATCACTTGACGGACTAACTAAAAATAAAACTATAAAAGAACCACGAACAATCCGAATAGAAAGCAAATAAATACAAATGCAAGAACAAAAGCAATACAAGTGCACGGGGGATTGTAACGTGGAAAAACCTCAATGAGAGGGGGAAAATCACAGGGTTCATCACAACCCAAAACTAAGCACTATAATAGAAATATTCTCCCATGATGGGCTTAGAAAATACTGGCCCTCTATACGGTGATACAAATCACCAAACAATGAAGAATAGTAGAGATGAGAAATATCACTAAAATGGTAAATCTGTTGCCAAACTGTAAGGAAGAATGCTGGACAAGAATTACTTCAAGGATTACTCCATCCAAACTTCTTGACAATCACAGATCTTCTTTCTTCTCCCTCTTTTTCTTATTTCTTTCTTGTAGTAGGAGAGCTTGTGTTGTGATGATTTTGGTATGCACCTCATACCCTCTATTTATACTCCATGGAGATAAGAAAATAAGTTAACATTGACTCCTACTTCCAATAAGATTAGGAAAATATTGCTCCTAATCCTAAAGTTAATTGATCTCCTTATCCAATTAGAAATTGATTTTCTTTTCTCAAATATGATTACCAATGCCTTATATATTTATTAGGTTCCACAAGGAAATGAACCCATCCAACAGTTTCTTGAGTAGTTGCTTTAATGTCCACGCTGCTATTTTATAATAAAGTAGCATGCCATGAAGGATCTCGTCGAGATACACCCTTAGAGAGAGATAGAGAGATAGGGATGGGAGAGGTCTCCCAATGGCGAGGTTGTTCTCGATTGATGTTCTCCTCCCGTCGGAGGTAGATATATATAGGGGCGTGCACGTCCCCTCGCCAAGTCCGCCCCCTCCCCCACGCCCGGAAGTTACGGTCTTCCTCAAGACCCGGTCACGCCGCAATTGCCAAAGGCGGTTGTTTGACCACGCCGGTCACGGACGCGAGCCTTCTACATCTCCCACTTGACCGAAGTGGTCAAAACATATATACTCCCACTATTCGTGTTGTATATACGTGGAGATTTATCATGTGAAGATTATTATCTATGAAACCTCTTCCTTGACTCAAACATTCATGAGTCTCATTAAACCAACATGTTTAATGTATGTTCCTGCAGCTATTCTCTTGGTTAGGGAATCAACCAATATATCGTTGGTAGGTATGTAGGTTACCGCGATTTCTTGCTCCGCTACTATATCTTGTATATAGTGATATTGGATCTCAATGTGTTTTCCTTTAGAACTATTAGCCCCACTATTAATCAAGCTTATCGCAGCTTGATTGTCACAATACATTTCAATTTGGCTCTTTGACCAATTCGAGGCTTAGGTTCTTTAGAAAATGCCTAATCCACAGAGCATGAGTGGTGGCCATGCTATAAGCGATGTACTCAGCCTCATGTGTATGTCGAGATACACATCCTTGTTTCTTGCTACCCCAAGAAACGGCCGCACCACAACATGAATAGATAACCTGATGCGGATTTTCTATCATCCACTTCACCTCCCAACTCGGCATCGGAGTATTCTACCACTTCAAGCGATTCTGCTTGATACACAAGTTTCAGATGTAATGTCCCTTTCAAATATCGAAGAATCCTCTTTACAGCTTCCCAATGTGTTGGACCTGGATTGCTTTGATATCTACTGACTAAGCTTACTGGATAAGCTAAATCAGGTCGAGTACACATCATTGCATACATTAGACTTCCCACCGCTTGTGCATATGATATATTTAAAGGTTTCTGTCCATTTCCAGGACATTGACTCTTACTGAGTCTCTTTCCCATCACAAGTGGTGTTGGAGCTGGAGTGTTATTCTGCATTTCAAATCTCCTTAATATAGTATGCAAATATCTTTCCTGACTAAGGCTCAATGTCCTTGAGTCCCTATCTCTTGTTATTTGAATTCTAAGAACATAGGATGCTTCGTCCATGTCCTTCATCTGAAATTTATTGTTCAATTTCTGTTTGATTTCATTGAGCATGTGTATGTCATTACCTGCAAGCAGAATGTCATCCACATTCAATGACATGATTGCAAACATGCTCCCACTCTTCATGACATACACATAGTTATCCAATTTATTTGAAATAAATCCAAATTGGGTAACTTTCTCATGAAATTTGAGATACCATTGCCGTGGATACTACTTTAGGCAAATAATGACTTTCTTAATTTGTAAATCTTTTTCTCCTAACCTTCAACCTGAGATCCATCAGGTTGTCGCATATAATCTCCTTCTTTAATTCTCCATTAAGGAAGGTCGTCTTTACATCCATTTGGAATAATTCAAAATCCATATATGCGACTATGGCTAAGATCATCCGAATGGATGTAAACTTAGCCATTAGAGAGTAGGTTTCCTGGAAATCTATTCCAGCTTGTTGAGTATAATCCTTGGCAACTAATCTGGCTTTGTATTTGTCAACAGTACCATCGACTTGGTACTTCTTCTTGAATACCCACTTGCATCCTATGAATTGCCTATCTTCTGGCAAATCACATAACTCCCATACACTGTTTCGTTCGATTGAGTCCAATTCATCCCTCATGACGGCCGACCATGATTCTGACTTAGATGAAGTCATAGCTTCATTAGAGGATATGGGATCTGTACAATCCACATCATCCTCATCTACAGTGTAACACGATGCCTCGCGTCCATAGAAATGGTAACCTTCCACCCATGCGGGTCGTCTTCTTGGTCTTTTGTTGCCGATTGTGTGGGTCCATCCATTTTTTCTAAAGGATCATCATGTTCCATAGGTTCATTCTCTACATTTAGATTATCGATACCATCCTCAAGTTGTTGTCTAATGCTCAAGTCATCTTCATTGTCCTGTAGGACAATCAGAGGATCTGATTCTTCTACTTCATGTTCCTTTTCTTGATGAATTTCAAAGAAAGTAGCATCACGACATTTGAACAGACCTTTAATTTCATGGAAGAACCTATATCCTTTAGAATTCTCACTATATTCAATAAACTTGCACTTTAATGTCCTGAAGTCTAGCTTTTCTCTAAGCTGACTCGGTACCAAAACATGTGCTACACATCCACACTTCCGGAGATGGCCCAACTCAGGCTTTCTACCATTCCATATTTCATATGACGTTGATTCTACAGACTTGGTGGGAATCGTGTTATGTATATAGTTCACAGTCAACACTGCCTCTCTCCAGAATTTCTTGGAGAGTCCTGAGTGTGAAAGCATACATCTTACTGCATTCATCAAAGTTCGATTCTTTCTTTCTGCTACACCATTTTGTTGTGGTGTATAGGGCATTGTAGTCTGCTTACGAATTCCTATCTGAAACAGTAATCCTCAAACTCCTTTGAGGTATATTCCCCACCTCTATCTGTCTTAAGAGTTTTGATTGGTTTTCCCAATCTTGTCTCCACTTCCGTCTTATATCTCTTAAATATTTCAAGTGTTTCTTACTTTCTTCCTAAGAGATAGACATAGGACAACTTCGAGTAGTCATCAATGAATGTCATAAAGTATTCCTTATTTCTATGTGTGCTGACGTTCAGTGGTCCACATATGTCTGAATGGATCAGACTTAGTAACTCTGTTGACCGAGTTTCGATTGAGAAGGGTCTTCTCATCATTTTACTGGTCAGACATTGTTCGCAGGGTAATGTCCTTGCACCCATGATCTTAGGCAACAAATTTGCCTTAATCATTTGATCCATCTTAGAATTTCCTGGATGACCCAATCTCATGTGCAACAAGTCATAGTCAGACAAACAACACAGAGAATAGTCAGAAGCGGCATTCATTGATTCACTAGAATTTATTATAGGAAGACATAACAGGTTATACTCGGGCACAAACTTTCCCATCGCATAGACCTTCTTATTCTTGCATATAGATACACGTTTATTATAAAAGCGGACTTCGAAATCCTTCTTGAGCAGCACTGGGACAGAGATCAGGTTCCAACGTATCCCTGTGGCATACAATACATCATTCAGTACTATAGTGCTATTCCCTAGGTCAAGTCTGTATGTCCCAACACCTTCTACGTTCAGGTAGGTGTTGTTCCCCATGAAGATCCCCTGATCACCTTTGCTCAGCTCCTTGAAGTCCACCAGGTCTTCCTTCATCTTGGCGATGTGCCTGGTTGCTCCAAAGTCGATCCACCATCCATCACTGTCCGTGATGACGGAGTTGCATTCCACGACAACCGCGAATTCTATTTTCTTTTTGCCTTTATTTTCAGGCATTTTAGAATTTCCTGACTTTTTCTTGTTGGGGCAATTAACCTTGAAATGACCATATTTGCCGCAACCATAACAAGAGCTACATGGATCTTTCCCACTCTTTCCCTTGAAATTCACTTTTGAGGGGCCCAACCTTTTCTTCACGTGCACGGCATTTGCTTCTTTTTCTTCCTCGACCTCAAAGATCTCTGCTTTCGATCTTTGTTCAGAGAGGTCCTGCTCAATTGTCAAATGTGCAGGTAAGTCCATCATGGACTTAATGTTGCCATTAATGCGCAGAGATGTAGCAACCATGTTGAATGACGGCGGGAGACTTCCTAAGATGGTTGCTATCCACTTCCTCTCCGGAATTGCGCATTCAGCAGCCGTCAGATCTTTGACCATCACGATCATCTTGTTCACGTGCTCGAGGACGCTTTTAGATTCCTTCATTCTACACGAGTTGTATTTGTGTAGAAGAAGTTGGAGGCTTACTTCCGATTTGGAGTGATATTTCTCCTTAACCGTAGTCCAGAGCTCATACACTGATTTACAGGTCTCGAAGACCCGAATCAGACTCAACTCCATATGGGTCAGTATAAAACTTCTAGCCCTATTATCTGTTTTCTCCCACTGTTCACGGGACCTAATTTCTTCTACAGTTGGATTGTCAGATAATGTAGAGCTGGGTTTGTCTTTTATAGAGTATATGCTATTGTGTATTAGGCCAAAATAGATATTTCTACTCCATAATTCATAATTAGTACCGTTAAGGTACTCGATTTTGCCCACCTCAGTGGCAATAGTCTTGCTTGTCACATTGGATCTAATAAATGAATGTAAGATTGGTATAAGATTGTGATATTAACAAGAACAAATTTATGTGTCTTTTTAAAAAAAACTAAAAAAACTAACGAATGCACAGATTTAACAATGCACATAGAAATTATATTTCCCTTAAGTCAACCTATCAATGACATAAGTCTAAAATCCTCCCTTTAGAAAGAAAACTTAATGGACTGTGCGAGGTTTTGTAAGTTAGTCGAAAAGAAAACTAAAAAAACTCCTTTAAGTTTTGATTGAACTTATACACCAAAAGATATATGTTTAGTGCTAATATGCCTATATTTAATTTAAAACAATTAACAAAAAAACTATTAACTAAAGAAGATCCAATATGCAAACAAACAAACCAATCTCTTTTTTATAAAAAAAAACTATGAGAACAATAACGTGGGGCAAAAAAAAATTAAAACAAGTCATGAATGGAAACTTGACAGATATGAGTAATAAGGAATGGAAACTTGATTCGACAAAGTTCCTCCCTTTAAAAAAAACTTATGAGTAAACAACACTATTTTGTTTTTTCAAAAAAAGTCTTTGATCCCCCTTAAAAAACAAGCCGTGAATCTAGACAATAAGTGGGGTAAAAAAACTTTTATACCCACTAAAGCACGTGATATGCTCCCACCCCAAAAAGGAACAACCAATGATGTGTACAGAAATTTAAAAAAAATAAGCAATTAAGGGGACAACTGTATTCAACAAAACTGAGAAAAAAGGAAATGATTTGGTGCAGTTTGCAATGTCACGTAAAAAAACAAACAGCGGGCAATTAAAAAAAAGGAGAACATGAGCTTGGGTGTGTTTGGATAGTGGGTTTAGGTGGGTTAAACTGGTAGCAGGTAACTTATTTTTTGGTTTTGGTGTTTGGATAGAGGGTTAAACTGGGGGTGGGTTAAAAGTGGATTTATTGTGATATGATTGTATTGAAGTTTGAAAAAGTGAGTAGTTATTGTAATGTGATTGTATTGGAGTTTGAAAAAGTGATTAGAAGTGGAGTAGTTTATAATTTTTATATGATATGATGGTATAATATATTATTTTTTGATGGAATTGATGATAGGGAATTGATTTATTTAATTTTTTTAAAAAAGATAAAAAGTGGGCCTCACTTAGAAAGAGAAAAGATTGGGTTAGAGAGGGTAAACCACCCCAAAGGGGGTTTACCCCCCTAACCGAACAGCTCCTTAGGGTTTCATCCGGAGTTGTCTTCAAGGGCAAAAAAAGTGAACGGCAGCGGCGACGCCCAAGGAACCACAGGCGGACTGCAGTGGCGTGGGCCAAGGTCGTAGGCGAAATCCAGTGGCGATGATGATGAACGAGCTCTGATACCGGTGAAGGATCTCATCAGGTACGCCCTTCTATTTGGCTGCGAGAGAACGAGAGAGAGATAGAGAGATAGGGATGGGAGAGGGGTCTCTATGGCGAGGTTGTTCTCGATTGATGTTCTCCTCCCGTCGGAGGTAGATATATATAGGGGTGTGTACGTCCCTTCGCCAAGTCCGCCTCCTCCCCCACGCCCGGCAGTTACGGTATTCCCCAAGACCCGATCACGCCGCAACCGACAAAGGCGGTTGTTTGATCACGCCGGTCACCGACGCGAGCCTTCTAAATGCCATTCCTGTAGCATTATTAAGCATTTTATTAGGATTTTGCTTAATTCTTAAAATATTATGTGAAAATCTCCTTTAGTGCCTACGTTCAAGATTTTATTTGGCATTGGATGTTATTAGTAATTATTTGTATAGTGTATTTCTCCATTATTACTAACTAATTCTAGATATTCGGAAAAAAATATTGTTTAAGTTCCTATTTGTGCCTCTTTGTTCTTTATGCGTAAAAACTTCATAAAAAAAATATCACTGCGGTACTTAGTTGTGCATTTTAGATGTTAATATCCCAAGGTTTAATATAAATTCACAGAAATTGTATCTTTACCTTAATGTTTGCGTCACATACCATAGCATAGGTTAGGAAATTAAATCTTATTTGGACTTTATCAATTTTAGAATTAAAGAAAACACAAAAAGTTGTTTCTTAACATTCTTTATATTTGAAACAAAAAGAAAGGGGATTTTCTCCAGGAATCCTATAAACTTTGTAAATTACCTTCTCGATCTTTGCAATATTGATATTCCTCCCTCGGCTCCGTAAACTTGCTAAGTATTACCGTATAGATCATGCGGTTAACTCCCATCCATTTGGTTGTTGAAACTAACCTGATTCCGTGAATTTCTTTTCCATTATACACATATTGTTTATCAAAATTACAAAAAACACCATCCCCCTCCCCTGCCTCCTCGATGACATCCCCTTCTCCCCTCTGCCTCCCCCATTTCGACCTCGATCACCACAACCTCTTCTCCCTCCACCGCTCCTCCTCCCACCTCCTCTCCTCTTCCTGGTGTGACTTCGATCGCCTCCTCTCCTTCATCTCATCCACCTCCTCCCTAATCGACCGGGTTAGCTCCAAGGTCCTCCAGGTCGACCTCGCGGTCTGAACAGTGCGAGCATCTCCAAAGTCCTCCGCCTCCTCTCCTCCGCCCACTGTGACTCCGGCCGACCCCTCTCCTCTGACCTCCGCCCAGATCTCCCCTTGTCCCCTCCACCTCTGCCCGTCCTGGCCTCCCCTCTGACCTCCTCCCTGACCCCCCTCTCCCTCCCATTGACCTCTGCCCAAATCCCCCCTCATCCCCTCCGCCTCTGTCTGCTCAAGCCTCCACTCCTACCTCGTCCGTGACCTCCCCTCCCCCTCCCACCGACCTCCACCCAGATCCCCCATCATCCCCTCCGCCTCCGCCCAGAATCTCCATCTTCCCCCCACGTCGTCCCACCTCCCCCACACTGCCCCCGCGTCATCCCACCTCCCCTCCCCCCCACCCACATGCCCCCACCCCCCCTGCACCCCCCGCCATAGTGACATCCTTTCCCCCCATCCGCCTCCACTGCCTCCTCCTCCTCCCATTGTTCCTCCACTCCCGCCCTCTCCCCTTCGATTCCTCTTCTTCCCTTTTCTCCAACGATTTGGATCGATGCTCCGATCAGATGCTTGTGGATGAAGGTGATTCGATTGTATGTGGCGAAACTCAACTCGTGGTCGATTTGTTCCTCGATTGGTCGAGATGAAGCTCTTAGTTCTTCGATCTTGATGAGAATGAAGGTGCAAATCGATTCAGATGCATGCTCCTCTCGCTGCAGTGTGGTGCTATGGCGTCCAATGCACCTCCCATTCTCAGATGAGGGAGAAGAAGAGGAATGGAAGAAGAAGAAGAGGAAGAGGAAGAAGGATATGATGATGTGGAAGATCGACTGTCCAATGTACCTATGGTTAGATTAACCCATGTTATTGACTCTAGTAAAAGTAAAAGTAACGTCAGGGTCTGTGGGATAAGATGGAGCAAATTTACATGGTTGGGAGAGGAATGTTGATATTTTAAAGGTTGAGAAGGTAATGTATAAAATATAATATAAAAAGAACAAAAATAATTAGATAATAGTACCACATAATCATTGATACTCATAATATCACTGCAACAAAATAGGTGTATAATAATTTTTTTTCAAACCTGTCACTATATTATTCATTGTTAAATATACATCGACGATATTATTTGTTGCGAAGATATTTTTTATACTTGAAATTTGTAAAAATCCCGAAACCTGAACAGGAGCTAAATTGCAAAATTTACTGAATCTGGGCTAAATAGTAAAATATGTACTTACCCAATATTCAAAATATTTGAGTAAGAGCTCATCGCGTAGTACTCGTCGAAATCTTTCCAATGGTATCAAGAACATCCAAATCCAACGTCGGACGAGGAAGTTATGGTCGTTTTACGACCGTGGATCAGAAACCGAACACGGATCTGAACCTGGATCCATTTATCCGAATACAGATATAAAATGAACATGATTGGGGCTTGGTCGACCAGACTATTTTTTCCCCCACACAGGTCGCCGGAGCTCCGGCCCGGAGCACACCGGAGCGCCGCCAAGGTCGCCGGAGGCGTCGGATCGTGGAGCTGAAGGCACCAACACGAAGATCTATCCGCGATGGACTCGTTTCTCACCTCAATAAGGTACGGTTCCTCCCTCTTGCTGCCCTATTCATGCCATTTAGCCTTATTTTCATTCTCCTACATCTATCGTGCAGCTCATGGAAGAAAGGTGGGATTTCAAGTATTATATAGTCTAAGTTATAGCGGATCCAAAGGTGTCGAGCACAACCAGAAAGAATAATAGAAAGAAATGATGCTTTCATTTTGCAAGCCAGACGAGCTCATAAAGAGAGGCCGGAGTGTCGTGGTTTGGAAATGGGATAGGAAGAAAGTGGAGGGGGTTTGCTTCTGTTAGACAAGTGCTACTTAACCCTACTATTAACAACACCATACAAACTATGTGATCCAGTTTCAGGATATATTTTGCTATGATATAACTCATATACATGATTTAATCTTTGAGATGCTTTGATTTGTTATGTCGTTAAGGAATTGCTGCTACCCTCTCCATTTGCTGAATTATAACAATTATACATATCTAATAATCCATAGCTCTTGGATTTCTGCTTGCCATATCAGCATCTGCTATGCACTTCACAAATTTAAATTTAGTGAATTCTGGAACATATAAAAATTAATTCTTGAATTGAGATGCTTTGATTGTTCTGGCATTATTGGGAGTTCCACTGCTCTCTCTATTTTTTTAATATATGACCATTAAAGGTATCTAATAATCCACCACTCTAGGATTCTGTTTGCATCTGCGATATGTGTGATTTCAAGTTATTATTAAACCCATTAAAAAAATCTGACCATGTAATTTCCAATTAATCCAGAGAACATCTGAACAGGTATCAACATTCCTGCTCTCATCTTTGGTTCTTGCGTCTACTTATGTTACTCAGCGAGTCGAATGTTTGATTGTCCGCCCTTTACTATTTTCTATTTCAGCAACTTATGTTAGCATTTGCCTAAGCTATTGTTAGCATGGAATAATTTTTTGCTTTGACGATGAAAATGAACCAAATGCTATCACTTTTTGGATTAAAACTTGGAGTCATTGTTGACTGGATGTACAATGTGAGTTGGTATGCATCATTTGTGGGAGACCTGTATAGGCTGAACAACGAAGTCATCCACTATTGATGTGTTTGTTTGTTTCCTTACTTTATGTTAACATTCATCGAATCTTTGCTTGTCTCCTTACTTTATCTTCCATGTGACTTTGTTGCTATGGTGTTGTGGTTGTTAATCTTCTCTTAGACTACAATTAAGTGTTGTTTCATAGAATTATGTCATCAAACTAGTTCAGGTAGCACATCAACCTAAATAGTAAACATGCACTAAAAATGATTCAAGGTATTTTATAGCAT
This sequence comes from Ottelia alismoides, assembly GCA_037367405.1. Taxonomy (NCBI): domain Eukaryota; kingdom Viridiplantae; phylum Streptophyta; class Magnoliopsida; order Alismatales; family Hydrocharitaceae; genus Ottelia; species Ottelia alismoides. Next base: position 738,155 of record JAZKJV010001459.1, on the reverse strand, counting down.
CTTCCTCCAGAATGCTATGTTACAATCTTCACTTAACTCCCATCTTTTGACTTTGAAACTGAACTTGCAATCCGTACTATATGTCTTTGCCATATGTATTCACGGTCCCTAATGTTTCAGGGCCTATCTTGCATGCTCCAGTTAGCTTCATGATGACCCCTTCTTTTATCCTTCATTATTCATGACATCTGTGCTGGCATGCTTCATGACCCTTCACCTTGGATGCGTTTCATGTATCCTCCTTTCTTTTGTCATTACAAACTACATTGCATTAGTGGTGCACAACTATATAAAATACAAACTTATGATGACTATGAGGAAAAGCTTTACGTATTGTCTTGGTGTTGCTTTCTTACTTCCATGTTTTGGATTTTCCATGTTTGGATGTTACATGAAGTTTCATGTCTTAAATGGTTTCTCGGATTGATGGGTTGTCGGTACTCGCACTTTACATGTGCACTTGTACATAGACTGATTGAAGCCTAGAGAGATTTATATTACAATCTCAACTTGTGTAATGTGTGAAATCATGCCCAATGCAATACTTATGTACTAGGTGATCCCACGTTAATCATTTTAAATATTAAGCTTATTGATAAAGACAAATAACCCTCCACAGGAGAAGCATGCCTCCTTGGAAACTGGTATAGAGACTTGGACAACCGTAAATAATCCGGTCAAGAGATTAATGTTGCTTTAGCTCACTGTGTGTTGTGTGCGCTGCTTAGTGCTCCTTTTGGCATCTTAGTGATTTTTCCGTCATGGCATCGAGTGGTTTGCGCCTTATGCTTTGTGTTGCGCTTTGTGTTTTGTAAGTTCTCCGCCTGGCGATGAGGCCTACGGGCTCTATGTGACTCCTCTTGAGATGTGTACTACTAATAGGGGGTGTGAGTGGTGATCATAAGCAGCATTAAACTACCGTCCAAGCTCATCTTACCTTACCGACGTGATTTCTAGGTACTTATAGGTGTTGGCCCACGTATAAGTACCTAGATACACCTTTGTGGGAAAGACACCGGGTTTATTAAATAAAAAGCGGTAGACTATGTAATCAGTAGCGATAAATCCAAGATCAAACATAGTGAATAAGATCGTGCCCTTCCGTCGGGAACTGTATCGATAGAATGTGGACTTAGATTATTTTCTAGCATGATCCTACTCTCTTATAAGTTACAATTTGTGTACACTAGAGACTCATTTTGTATCCGGGTACCCCCGAGTTACCTCGGGGTAACCCGATTTACCTCTCTCTTTTCATGGAATGGAATTCTATCACAAATCATAGTGACATCACATCACATTCTTTATTCCAACCCTCTCCAACCCTCATAACCATCCCAAACAACTACTATTCCAATCAGGTTACCCCAACCCACCCTAACTCAGCAACCAAACGAGCCCTAGATATTCATATTTGGGTTGGAACTATAAGTCGAATTGATTAGAAGTCGCTTTCCACGGTATGGTTGTTCTTTGTGAAGTGTCGTTTCTTAGTGGATATTGGGAACATGGAAGTTGTTTATACTTTGTGAGTTTTCACATTTGTTTCTTGTACACTTTCTGTTTACCTTTCTAGTTGTTATTCTATACCCGTATTGGGCGCTTTGCTCATAAATCTATTTGCGTAAATTCAGCAGGTTTGCAGGAGCAACAGCCACAGCGATAGGCAGCAAGTGGTTGACTTTGTTGCAGCTCTTCTTTTGTGGTACAATGAGTTCATGTTCTTTTGAGTTTTAGCTGAACATGTATTTCTTTTTGAGAGACATGATGGTGATGTATGGAAGTGGCTATAAGTGCGTGATGATGTATACTTGTTGCTACAATTGTAGGGCACATTGTATAATTTTTTTGTGGACATGAGGTATGAATGGAATGAAAATGGAATGGGACAAAAAAATGCAGTTCTTCCTTCTTTACTTTTCTCCTACAAGTTTGGTATAGCTTGGTATTTCGAAAGTGGAATCATATGTTGTGGATGTGTATTTGCTGAGTATCTGGATCCGGGGGGCATCACAAAAATAGTTATCAATGCCATATTCATTATTATATTATTAGCGAGGATGCACATAAACAGCAATTGTCCATTGCTATTTTTCAACTTTTTTTGCTAATCATGGCTAATTTTGAAGTTCAGAATTTTGTGATGACTAATTTAAATTTTGAAAAATAACAAAAGATAAGCATTGATATATGAGTCGTATCTAATAATATAGTAACGAATATAACATTTGTTGGAAACTTCAAGTACAAACATTTTTCGTAGCTAATAATATTGTTGTTATATATTTAACAATGGGATTATAGTGACGGATTTTAAAAAAAGTGTCACTGTAAATCTATTTTTGTGTAGTGTACACAACATGTTTACTAGAGCTTAATATTCATATATTTGTACGAGTTCAAATAAAAACAAATTTGTTTTAAAATATAAAACATGATTGCAAGATAACTCCGAAAATTTATTTTACAATTACCAAAATGGTGCCCCTAAGAGGCATGTGTGTCTACATGTTATTTTATTTTTAATTCGTTATATATTCCAATGAGGAAAGGGAACCTACATCATGATGAAGTAGGTAACCTTACCTACTTCATGTCCATTTTTGATCAATTTTTTTATTTTTTTTGAAAAATACCACCATGAATTTTATCATTATATCCCCTAATATGTCATTCCAATTTCGTCGAAAAAAGAGATCCCTTTGTCCTCCATCTAGAATAAGTAATTTTAACGGTCTTAGAATTGATGTAATCGACCTGTTCTGGATGGGGGGCCTATGAGTCTTTGTTTCTGGTGAAATTGGAATGACATATTAAAGGGATGCAATTATGAAAAATCCATGATAGTATTTTCTAAAAAGTAGAAAAAAATAGTTAAAATGAGCATGAAGTAGGTATTAATACCTACTTCACGAAGCATTCTCCCTTTCCTCTATTTCTATACTGTGATATGATATTTTCTTATTCTCTCTTTTTATGTACACGAGATGAAGTGTTTCAATAAGATAGAATTTACATTTTAGAAATTTCATTTCATTATTATTGAAGTGTGATAATTTGGATAATCTAACCATGTGCGTTGTCTGGTCGCAAATGAGTGACGCATCCCTTCTTCCCTTTCTTAGGGTCTTTTTCTTGCATTTTTCAATTTTTCCATAGTTAATTTCATAATTCCTACATTTGTTTCTTGCTCGAGTAGTTTAAAGCTTTCATTAAATTAAAATTTTTCAAAATTGAAGAAAATTGTCATATATAAATATCCTTCCTAGGAGCTCATGCTAAGTGTTGCATGCATATAATTAGAATTATAAATTACATATCTTGCTTGTTTCATGAAGATTGTTGGCGATGGGTATAGTTTTCTTACCTTCACTCTGACAAACTTGGTCAACAGTGATATTTATTTTAAATTAGCCATTACATCACCCTTAGTTGTTAAATATATGTTAAACAAATATTATCCGTTGCTAAATGATTTTCTACTAGAAATTAGCAATGAAAATTATATCCGTTACTACAGTAATTCTTATCTGTTGTTATTTTTTGAAATTTGAATTAATGATCGTTAATTTTTTAGTTTAAAATTTAACACCATTGATTAGTTCAAGTTTTGAAAATTAGAGACAAATAAGTGTTGCTATATAAAGCATGCTAGAAATAGAGCGACGAACATGACTTTGTGACTTGATTTCTAATATAAAAATCATTGAACAACGAAAAATATTCGTCACTATATATTTAGCAAAGGAAGATGCAATGAGCGATTTAAAATAGTCATCATTATAGACCTAAATTGTTGAAGTGCTCAAATGAAAAAATTGCACGTTGGTTGTGAAGCATCAAACATCATTGAACCTTTTCCTTACAAAGTGATATAAAATTATAAAAGAAGATCATTCCTTGACAACGGAAAAAACCCCGGAAGAGAGATATCTCACATATGTGAGGGGCATACAAGATGGATAATAATAACAACACATAACTATAAGAAATATGAGCATTGTCCGTCCATTATAAGATCTTAGGATTCCGATATATACTAGAATACCATAATGCGGGTTAGGTATCGAATTCTCATTCAAATATGATCTCGATAGGGTTCGAGATTCGGATTTCAATCTGACTCTATTATACTTTTGTTCTCTTATTTTTAAATTTCAGACATGACCCCTTATCTAAATTAAGTATATGAATAGCACTTATATAGTTTTCGTCGAGGCATTTCCAACAATACCAAGAACGTTGAAATCCTACATCGGAACGATGAAGATATGATCGTTTTATGACTGTAGATTGGTAAACAGATCCGGATCCGAACCCGAATCCATTTAACCGAAACCTAGTATTAAATAGGATTGGGCATTGGTTTGGTCGACTTAACCTATTTTCCCAAGCCAAAGCCACTGGAGCTCTGCCTTGGAACTTGCTGGAGCACCGCCCAAGGTCATCGGACTCGTCCGATTCGAGAGCCGAGCACGCCAACGCGAAGATCTCACTACGGCGGGCTCGTTCCTCACCTCCTCAAGATATGGATCATTCTCTCTTGCTATCATTTTCCGCATTTTCATTTCCCCTCAGGTTGGATGTTTGGGCTTCTTGGTTGGATCCACGGATTACGTTTGAGTTTCAAGGCTGTATCTTGTGAGATTTGCGCATACATGCACATGCAACTCCACCCCTTTTTCTTGATCACTTCCCGATCCGACGTAAGCGCTACAAATTCTGTTCACTCCCAGAAATATTGTAAGAGATTCCAATTTCTATGCAATGCCTTGAAATGTGTAGGTGGTGTTGGCATGTGACATCCTAGATCTGTTGTCTTTTTCCATCTCTGATGCATGTTTTGATATCTTTTCTTGTGTTTTAGATTTTGTAGGTTTTGAGAAAGATGAGATCTTTTTTTTTTGTTTTTAGAGTCCGAGAGATGTGGTAGTTTTGGGTTTGCATCTGCCATTGTTGGGCACTTCTGTCTGATGGCAATATATTTTTTGTACTTTCTTGTGGATATTGTTGATTGGCATGAAGATGGGAAATATTCGATTCCTTCTCTCTGTAGGAAGAGAAGGTTCCAACCTTGTGCTCCATTGATGCGGGATGAGACGACAAGTGTTGCATAAGGCACACGTATCATCATAAAGATTTTTTATATATAAGATCTACACAGATCTGTAATTTACACATGTGATTGTGTGAGGAGAAGCTTCGCCTGTGGTGTTTTGTTTGCATATGTGTCTTTGCTGCGGCCATGTGTTCTGTTTTTCCTCTTATCCTTATCTCAAAGATGATCAAACGTCGAAAGTGGTGATAAAAGCGGTTGATACATGCTTGTTCTATAGGGCATCTTTGCTTCTCACATGGCCTTTGTCTTACCATATCCTTTCCCACTTTGTTTGGCCTTCCTCTGATTTGTATTGTAGTTCAGGTATCTCCAAGGCAGAATTCGATAGAGTAATAAAATGGGTTGGTCTGGACAGTGCAGCAAGTTGCCTTATAGAGTGGGAAAGGAAAGGGTAAAGAAGATCCTGAGAACATTCCATACTGAAATCCTATGCTAGTTTTTTTTAGTGATACAGTTGAGGCTTCTCATGCTGAATCTTAGACCATGAGTCTTTTTCTTTATGAATCCCATTTCAAAGTTTGACCAATATGGATTAACCAAAGTTGCTTGGCCTTATTATTTATACTTACATCTGCAGATACTAAATACATTATTCTTTATGTTAAAGTAGCTGGATTGAAGGAAATTTTCAATTCTTAAAGGTCCTAAATTGATATGAAATCCTGCTGAATTATACTCCGAGAACTGCTAGTTTTATTTACAATGCTGATAGTATAAAGAGGATAGACTCATATGGTGCTTCGAAGAGCCCTGTATAAACTTCAATAGTAGGTGTTTTTATGCATATTAAACCATTGATTCATATGGTATGCATGTGATGAAAGAAGAGAAGGAAATAATAGCTTCCATTATTTAATGGAAGGGCATTTGGATGCTAGAGTCTAATCTCTGCATCCTCTTGTAAGCATCTTATATTATTGCACTGATATGATTGGGTCTACTGAATGCTTGGTTACATTACCTCATCAGAAGGCATGATCCATGCCAATACGAGGTGGATTTCTGTATTTTTCTGTGGAAAAAAATGACACGTTTTACATTGGTGAAACAACTCAAATTGATATGCAAGAAAAACAGAGATAGAGAGAGACGGAGAAAACAATAGTGGTAGAGATGGAAAAAGTCAGGTCAAGAGAGAAGGGGGTGCAGGTGGGAGTGGCTTTCCCACCCCAATATGTGTATAGCAAAAAAAGAGAAGGAAAAGAAAATAAGTTATACATTATGTTGGAACATAAGTGGAGACCATTGCCATGTCATCCAAGTAGGGATATTTCACTCATACCCTATGTAGTTTCTCACATTTTGTAAGGTTTCCATAAGTAGAAATAACTATGGTAATACAAAAATGTGAGAGTGATTAGATGATAACTAAATTAAAATATATAGCTGAGGAAATTTATATTTTGAATTATAGCTTTTTGTGTGGAAATATTAAATGGTTAAATAAACCTTTCATGTGGAATTTATTAGTGGTTTAATTGTCTTAACAGTGCCTTGATTAATATGCTTTTAGTATAAGATTAGTGAATAGCCATGAAACTATTACTATTCGAGTCAAGTTGGCTTAATCCTAAAGTGATCTCATACGAATCGATTCGAGTATTAAGCTTATTGATAAAGAAAAATAAAACTTCAAGGAGAAGAATGCCTCTTTGAAAACTCGAATAGAGACTTGGACAACCATAGTAATCCGGTCGAGAGATTAATGTTGTCTTAATTCACCGCATGTTGTGTGTGATGCTTAGTGCTCCTCTTGACGTCTTAGTGATTTTTCGTCATCGCGTCGAGTGTCTATATGCCTTTGATTATGCACCTTGTGCTTTGTACTACGCGATGTGTTCTTTGTGTTCTTCGTCTGGCGATGAGGCCTACGGGCTTTATGTGACTCATCTTGAGAATGCGTGTTACTAACAGGGAATGTGAGTGGTAACCCTAAGCAGTATGAAACTTCAATCCAAGCTCATCTTTTCTTACCGACGTGACTTTTATGTACTTATAGGTGTTGGCCTCACGTATAAGAAGCTGGATTCACCCCTATGAGGAAAGACACCAAGATTATAAAATAAAAAACCTTAAGATTGTGATTAGTAGAGATTATTCAGGATCAGATGTATTGAATCAGATTGTTCCCTTCCGTCGGGATCTCTATCGATGGAATGCGGACTTGAGTGTTTCATGATGATTCGCAGGTTGAAATTTGAATTGGGAATTGGAACTACATTTTGTTAAGTGGAGCTAGTGGACGCGTTGAGAACTTAGTAGGATGCATTGTACCTCGCTGCATGCCTACGAGGCACCCCGATCATAATGCCTTCTTGCCTTAGAGTCATAGTATAAGGTCTCACCCAAGCCAAGACAACAAACTATCCACAGAGCTTTGGTTATATTCTATTGTATCCTATACTCTTATAATTTAGAATTGGTGTACAATACATATTCATATTTGGATTGGAATTATAAGTCAAGTTGTTAGAAACCTATTTATGTGGGATGGTTGTTAATTATGAGGGTTGTCTCTTACTGGATGTGGGGAACGGGGAAGTTGGTTATACTTTGTGTGTTTCACAACTATTTCTTGTACACTTTCTGTTTACCTTTCTAGTTGTTTTAATCGTATTGGGTGCTTTACTCATAAACATATTTGCGTGAATTCGACAAGTTCCTAGGAACAACAATCAAAGTGGTAGGCGGCTCATGGTTGACTTTGTTGTAGCTCTGTTTTGTGGTACATTGAGTTCATGTTCTTTTTTTTGTACATGTACATTATTTTTTAGAGATATGATGTATCTATACATGTGCTATATTTCAATGGCATTGTATAAAAATTTTGGTGGATATGATGTTATGACTGAAAATAGAATGGGAAAAAATGGGGTTCTTTTTTCACCGTGCTTCTGCATGTTTGGTACAACTTGATATTTCGAATGTAGAATCGTATATGTGATTGTGTATTGCTGAGTATCTGAATCCTGAGGACGTAACATCCATTAAGAAATATACAAACTAAATAGAAAGCATTGAAAACCATATGCATAACCATTAAAATTCATAACAGTTTTCCTAATTCATTATAACACTCACGAAAGCATATATCTTAGATAATATACGTAATAAAAATGTTTGCTTGCGTGTCTACATAACCTTATTTAAATATTTTCAATCTTTGAACTTTATTGCAGTTATATATAAAGTGCATACTTTCAAAATAAACTACTTCATTGAGTCAAGTTTGTTTTATTATAGTTGTATCTCCAAATTTTGATTTAAATAACTATTACTCTTATCAAGAGATCCTATCTTCTTGAATATTTAGAGCCTATGATATTAGATATACATCCTATATTTGCGTGAAAGTCCCTAAAGCCTAACTTAAATGATGAGTAATTCACATGCAATATTGAAAGCCTAGGTGATAAGTCAAAGTTCCACCTAAAGTAAATGGACTTAAGTTCTCAACATCAAACTTGATTTTATAATTTTCTAAGCCATGATCACCTTAAGAAATACGATTGCCAATATAAAGTCAATATGGGGGTAAAGCCCTTCTGTAAAAAGGTAAAATTTTAAAAATGTGGCATATGGGGTTTATAATAAAAATAACAAATAAAGCATGGACTGTGGCATGCTAATTTGGTACAATAAGTGGGTTAGCAAAGGTGGACTCTTGACTCTCACTCAGTTCTTGTACATAAATTCATACCATGTGTAGGATCGATCTCAAATGGACATAAAATGTTGTTCAATCTCCACAAAAAATTCCTTGCCTTTTGTGTTCATGATGATACAAGCATGAGAGATCACATGAGGAAATAAGAGCATGAGGGCGGCTAAGGAAAGACGATGGAAAATTGCAGATCCCGCAAGTCCCAACATCGAAGGAGGAGCACGAATCACACACTAGCTCACTCATACACTCACACATGTGATCTAGCTCTTGTTTCTTCTTGTCCTTCCTTATCACTCTCCCTTCCGGCTCTCCCTCTCATGTATGAACACTTATTTTTAGGTATTTACATGTGCTTTAAGTTAAGATTCTGCATGATCTATATGCTTATTAACTTGATGAGTCAGCATTCTATAAGTCGCAACCATGTTTCAAACCTTTCAATTATCATTTAAAATAGGGATTTTTACACCTATAACCCTGAGTAATTTCGCAATAACATTCATAACTCTGCATAATCGCGAATTACGCTCAGGACCCTAAATAAGTGTGTCGTCTTTACACCTATAACCTTTCGTTACTTTACTATGTTAACTCAACCAGATGATTGAGTTAATCTAACCAATAAACGATCTAACGGCTGAAATTTAATCTAAAAAAAAATCAAGTATCTTGTCTCTTTATCTGAAGCCAACCCCTGCATCCATCATGACAGGTCGATGATGGTGGAGGACTGCGGCGGGCGGGTGCAGAGGAGCAAAGCAGCAGGACTGGGTGTTGCAAGTATGCCGACCGGGTCGCGCGGGAGGGAGCTTCACGTCGGTCGTAGGATCCTGGGGGAGGGGGGGGGCTTCACGGTCGGTCGCAGGGGCCCGGAGGGGTGGGGGGGGGACTTCACGGTCGGTCGCGGGGGGGGGGGGGGGGGGGGGGGTTACGGTCGGTCGCAGGGGTTCGGCGGGGTGGGACTTCACGGTCGGGCACGGGAGGAGGGGGGTTTCACGGTCGGTTGCAGGGCCCGGCGGGGGGGGGGGGGGGGGGACTTCACGGTCAGTCGCAGGGCCGGGTCGGGCGCAGGGGGAGGGTGGGGGGGTTGGGTCGCGGCTCAGGGGCTTGGGAGGGGGAATGTAATTGCGATTTCACGGTCCTATACCTCATCGAGTTTATTCCGATCTACAGCCATGAACCTAATCATTATTGCTTGGAGATCTAACACTCATCAATTGGAGGTGAATCGTCGTCAACGGGAGCTACGATCGAAGTCATCCGCATCCTTCAATTGGAGATGGAAGCAGCTGATTTGAACCGCATCGAGAAGCATCTTCATGGAGATCAGCTCCGAGTTCTGATCATTCCCGCAACTTGAGAGACGAAGCACCTTAGAGCCATTGAGTGATCATCGCTTTCACTTGGAGCTTTGAAACAATTTGGATCAGATCGATCACACTAAAACACACAACTGCCTGGAGACGCAAGCACTTGAAGCATTTCGAAGCGAAACACGAATGAAGACTATCGCATGAGATTCGTCGAGCATCCATGAACGTAGACCACTCCTCGGATCGATCGCTTTCAGATATGATCTCCGCTGGAGATTGAGTTTCGATTCCATCACCTGGAATATCTTCGAATTTTGGGGAAGAACGTCAAAGAGCATAGGTGGAAGGGCTCCTCCAAGAACCTGGTGGTAAAATAACAAATGTAATATGGTTTTAGGGGTAAAATATGAAATATATAACTTTTTATGTGAGAGTTAACGGATAAAATAGATGCCAACTAACACAGGGTTATGTCATGTAAGAGTTAACCATTTTTCGAGTCTAGGTGTAATTCACGATTTCACGAGGTTATGAATATAATTGTGAAATTGCTCAGGGTTATGGGTGTAAAATCCCTTTAAAATATCCACCTTTCTTCCCTTATTCTCGAACCTCCCTTCTGACTCAGACTCTGGTCGAGCCCCCCTTGGGGAATCATCTCTTTCGGAAGCTTTTGCTTATATTGACTACCCTAAGACTGTGTGGATGACCATGGAAAGGTGAAAGACCGAGGTCCAGTCTGCTAGTTTGAAGATCGAAGTGGTCTCGTGGGTACCTGACCCCTCTGAGGAGCCTGACTAGCACTATATGCAGAAAGCTACCCTTCAAATGGGCAAATACATTGAGGAGATTATACCAAGGGCGGTTTATATATTTTCCCCGATTAAATATGTATAAACACCAATGAATCAACTTGAAATTCATGGCTAATCATACGATCAAGTTTTATTCCCAGTCAAGAGATAAATGTTCCATACTTAGTTATAGAAGATGATACATAGTTCCATGATTTGCCCATTGGAGCTACACACCATCTCTCCTTTTGAGGATGCTTCTGTACAAATTCCGAGTCCTCTCACAGTAGAATCCACCACAATAAGACAGATAGCTCTAAATAAAGTGCTGCATGAACTGCACGCACCACCCCGGTCGATCATAGTTGCGCTAATGCTTCACCTTACGCATGGGAAGCTGCATCTGATCTTCGATCACCATCTGCTGCGGCTTGGACTTGGGCTGCATATTGCAAGTTCCACAAGACATCCTCGATGGACGGCCGGAAGAAAGGATCAGGAGACACGCATTTGTTCGTGATCGAGATGACAATAGATAACGACTCTTGACTGGAGGTAGCAAGGACTATAGGATCTAGTAGGTGCCTTAGCTCTTCCTGGTCATTGGAATAAGCTGCCTGAATGGAAGAAAAATAAGATGGGTTAGATTCATCAAGAGTCCAATGTATTAGAATAAATATATACAAGAAAAACAGACTCGGATTTGTTGTTATCCAAGATAAATCTTTAGAAACAAAAAAAATCGCAAACAAGGGACAATTTTTATAATTCTTGAAATACTTTCGTTGCAGTAAGATTTATCATTTTAAGAAAAGTTGCACTGTCGGTGTAAAGCATCCAACTACTTTGAAATTTTTTTCCTCAAAAAAAAGTATAAAAGATCATTCACTGACAACCAAAGAAAAAACCGGAGGAGAGATACATGGTAGGATCTCAAATATGTGAAGGGCATACAAAATAGATAATAAAAAAAGAACTATAAGAAAATACGTTAGAAAGCAAATGAAATACCTTTTGTAGACGAACTCCAAAAGGGAAAGCTGATAGCATACAGTAACAAAGGAAAAATAAATTGCATCATCCATGTTCATGTGTTTTTTGTCGTAAAGGCACAGCCCAAATACCTAATGGGACATGTGTAGAAATATGAAATGCGCAATCGGATCAAAGCAAGAATAAGATAAAACGAATACTTTGATTTTTACATGGAACCGTACTCCCTAAAGAGCGGGATGAAACCACGGGAGAACGGACTCAGGCTAATGTTGTATTCAACTTTCTCAAAGGTTACAATGGATGTGTTGCTCTTTATATAAGCCACCACTTCATGATGTGGGACTAAACATGACCCACAAAACACATTTTTCAATACTCCCCATCAAGCTGAGCATGCAATGCTCAGTTTGAACAAACAGATACAATGCACTCACTCATAAACAAAATACATGACAACTACATACATATCAACTCAACGCATGATGTCGGTTGTCGTCAAGGACGTTGCTTCTCATGTCATGCTGATGAGGAGGAATTGGAGGCTGAAGTGCAAACGATGATCCATATAAAAAAATTGTCAACACAAATGAGTCTCCACCATGGAGTACTTCGGCCCGCAATGTGTCTTCACCAAAGACTGCTCCATCTTTTTGAAGGACCAACAATGCCGTGGAAATATCCATATCCACTAGAATCCACGGCCGTGAAAAACATGCTGTGGGAATATTCACACATAGTAGAGTTCACGATCGCTTGATGATGGAGCCAACCAAGAGTCTCCCACTAGAGAACTCCATGAAAAATAGACCACTCAAACATAGCGTATGCATCACACAATGGTAGGATTCGAAAACCTCTACCCAATAATTCAAGCAATGGTAGGGCTTGACACCTCTACCCAACAATGAGTCTCCTACTGGAAAACTCCACGAAAAATAGGACATTCGAACATAGAGTGCCTCAAACAATGGTATGGTTCAAAAACATCTACCCAACCAATTCATAAAGTGGTAGAGCTTGATACCTCTACCCAACACTCCCCCTTTCTCCCATACTTGTCGAAAACGACCAAGTTGGGAGAACAAATGGAAGATCAACAACATAGTTCTCCTTTTTTAGGATTTTTATCACGTGTGCCCCTCTGAGATATTGCAATATCAGTTATGCCACTCTTTTTTGGAATATCAGTTGTGATCTTGACTTCTTATACCGTTATCACTTATGCCCTTCCGTTAGTTTCGTTATCAATAAGTTGAACTAAATCATGGTTTATTCAAAGCATGGTGTGGCTAGTACGGGCATAATTGCAAAAACTAACCCACCCCTTCCCTCTTGCTCCTCTACCCTGACCTCCCCTGACGACGCCCACACTGGCAGACCCGACTCCGATCGTACAGCTTCGAAGGAGATCCTTCTTCGTGCTCGATGGAATGGATTAAAGGGTTGTTTCTCCATAGAAGGTTCTCAATCGCGACCCTGGAGATATACTTCGTTATTTTGCAGGTGGGGGATCTCGACGAAGAGGCTCTGGAGCAGATGCTTGCTGGTGGTCAATAGTATATAGGGCCGGAGGAGGTGGGAGCAAAGGAGAGCCTTGAAGGAGGTGGGGGCAGCAGAGGAAGTTGGGACGACAGAGCAGGGGGCAGCGGAGGAGGGCGATGGAAGAGGTGGGGTGGAGGAGATGGGACCTCGAAGAGGTGGGGTGGTCTAGGGCGTGGGTTGGAAGAGGTAGGGGTTAGTTGAGTCCCCCCCACGACTCGACTAATCGCCAACTTTTACAACAGTGGTAGTGACAGATAATGACAGTAACTTCAAGAAGGAGTTGAGATGATCATGAAATCCTAGTACATGTTCTTTAGAAACCTGCATGTTGTACATTGCATTGACCTTATCTTGAAGGAATTTCGGATGAGGAAGACCACATTGAATATGGTTGATTAGGCACAATCAATCATGATGTTCATTTACAATCATTCTAGAATCTTGACATTGATGAGGAGCATGTGCAATGGCGACACATTGTGATGCTCGGAATCACCAGATCTGCCATCAATTTTATAGTATTTCAAAGCATGAACAGAGGAAGGTGCGAGATTAGAAGATGCCTTTTTCAGGGAAGTGGTTATACACCCTCGAAGTGCAAGATGATCAAGGTTGAAAGGAAGAAATTCTAATCACAACAACAAAGCCTTTTTCCTACAATTAAGTAAGGTCATTGATTAATCACCAAACACCCTATATTAATTTAGTCGAATTGTTGTTGTAATCAGGCACTTAGGATTAATCAAAATGACCACTTAATTAATATTCAATTAAATGCAAGCAGTCAAATTTATTTTACATGGGCAAGCCCAAGGTCGAACTCAAGTAGGTCACTGTCTCCTTAGGTCAATTTTCAGGTAATAAAGATACTAAGTTTTCGAGGAGATTTTTTTGGCAGTTATTATGCAAATATTAATGATATGCAAATATAGAATGCCAATTATGAGGTCAAATTAACATATGTTAGAAAATCCAAATTAACTAACAAATTAGCTCAAAAATCGAAAAGACTATTTTCCTTAATTATTCATGCCATGAAGAATCCAGAATATATTTTTTGTATTTTTATGACATAAAATACATGTATGGAAAATGGACATTTTTAGGGGTTTTTCTGCAATTTTTCATGCAAGTGATGTGCAAAAATTATGAAAATTTGAAAGTAAGTTACAGATGGTGAAATTAACCTACTGTGATTTTTTTGGGATTTTTCTGATGCAAAATAAAATTATAGAGAATTAAATATGGAGACAGAGTGATTTTCAGTGAATTAATTTTAATAAAAAGCAAACCTAATTATTTATTATCACTTAAAAGTTAATTACTTGAATGACCATGCCAATAACTTGGTTTTGGGGCACATATTAGAACACTATAAAATATGGATTTTCAGGATTTTTTGGAGCAATTGATGATTTATTATGAATTGCTCACAGGAGGTAAAGTATGCAAATAATCATCAAAAAAATATTAATAAATCAATCATAGCTCACAAAAATACATTTATTTCGCCAAATGTAAAGAATTAATTGTTCTACATATGTACTTTTTGGAATAAAAAAATGATGATAAATAAATGTTCAAAATAATGTGCAAAGACATGGTGCCATATGCAACACAGAATAAAAAGGAAATAAAAATAATAATAATGCAGAAAAGGACAAAAATGGAATTACCAAGACCCGCTAGGCCTTCTATGCAAATCTTCCACACATGCACGTGCGCTACACATGCGGACTTGTCTGCAGAGGGTCTTGGCGTTATTCTGGAGAACTACAGGGGCCTCTCTATAAAATGTCCCGCATGCATGTGCGTGTCGCGTGATGGGAAGGCTTGGGTGACGGAGCTAAGCCTCGGGGCTGAGGCACGGGCGGAGGGTCAGGCAGTCGAGGCGCCACATGGCTGGCCATGGAGGCTCAGGCCCACCTGAGGCGCGAGGCTCGATGGAGGCTCGGGCAATGAGCGTCGTGGCACCCTTGTAGCTGTTCGATGGTGATCGGTCGGCTGTGGATGGCAGATGGATTGTGGACAGCGGAGCGCGAGGGCGGTAGACGGAGCTCGACGACGAAGGGGCACAAAGGTCGAGAGCGAGTGCGAGCAACGGTTGGCGAAGCTTGGTGAGGTGGCGATGGCGCTCGCTGTATGCCAAGGCAGACAGGGTGATGGCGATGCGGACCCGGCAAAGGGTGAAGTATTGAGGGTAGTGGTGCGGCAAGCAGAAAAGGCAAGGCGAGGGTGCATGAGGTGCCGAGGTTCTGCGAGGTGAAGGGTGGAGCAACTAGACTGCACGTAGATGAGCGGAGTGGCAGAGTGTGGAATGTGTGTACGGCGAAGTGCCGAGGGCAGAGGCGGTGTTGGCAACTCGGTGAGGGTGGTGGTTCGGCGTAGAGGAGGCGTGCGAAGGTCGAGGGGATCGGTGCGGTAAGGCTAAAGGACATGCGGAGATAGGGCTCCAACCTGGGCTCGAATTGGGTAAGGGGAAGAAAGAAAGAAAAAGCAGAGAAAGAAGAGGAAAGAAGAGGAAAAGAAGGAGAAGGAAGAAGGGATACTATTTGGAGTGTTCACCAATGAAGGTGGGGCTCAAGAGAGCTCCATAATCGCCTCAACTCGAGCCAATGAAGGACTCGAAGAGGCTCAGCAACTCGGCATGGATTTGCGGCGAAGGCAACTGCCTTCGAGTCTTGCCGGAGGTCTTTGCTCAACGACGACCTTGTTGTTACCAGGGTTCGGTTGGAGCTCACTCCTAATGGCGGATGATCATCGAAGGTTGACGATGGACGAGTTTTATGGGTGGTTGGAGTTAGCGCCATGAGGCAGAGGGTGGGCGCGTGGAGGAGCGAGGAAGGTGGAGCAATAGAGAGGAGAGGCTGTCATGGGTGGTTGGGTCACCGTCGCAAAAGGCAGAGGGTGGGTTGCAACGAGCGGATGGATCGGAGTTAGGAGATGAAGTCTCCACCGTCCGATCTTCCCTGTGATCAAAGGGCAAGGATGATGCCACATGACGGCTCCAGAAGCTGCCACGTGTTGGGAGAAAAATAAAATAAAATAAAAAGGAAATAAAGGGGGCAACACCTGCAGCTCCAGGAGCTGTCACGTGTCGCTCCAAGAAAAATAAAAAGAAATAAAAAGAAAAATAGAAATAAAATAGAAAACGATGTTAATCAAAAAGTGGTATTCACGAAAGTTTTTCATTAAGACGAGATCTATAACTTTTGTGAAAGGACCAAAATCGAAAGAAATCATCTGTATAAAATATATTTTTGGTGGTACTCTATGGATATAAAATACTTGTATTTTTGTATGTTGCATTTTTTATATTTTTTTAAATAAAATAAAATCAGATAAAATATAAAATAAATATTTACACATTAATCTATTTTTTAGTATTTTTAATAATTAAAAGGGGGCAGGGAGCCTGCACCCTGGGGTGTAGGAAACTCCCTGCACCCACCCCATTTTTCGTTTATTTTTTTATCTTTTTTGAATTAAATGTTGGGGGGATTTACTTAATATGTTGAGGGGAATATGTGTTTAAAGTTTCATGTAAAACAAACATTCCTAAGGCGTTCATCTAGATAGGGTCGATTTCAGCAATTCTGAGACCGCTAAAATTTGGTAGTCTTGATGGAGATGATAGAAGTCTCAAATTAAGTTGAATTTGGAATGACAACATGGTGATATACGGTGATCTAAATCCCCTAAGGTTTCATTTCAAAAAAATCAAAAAAGAATGAAAAATTAGGCCGGGTGCAGGGAGTTTCCTGCACCCGCCGGTATAGGCTCCTTTTTCCCTAATTAAAAAATAAAAAAATACAATAAAAGGGGCATATATACGGACTCTATATACAGACTCAAAGTGATTTATTTTCTTTGATTTTTACTTCAATTTTGATCTGGATTTTTAAACACTTTATTAAAGCATAAATCAAATAAAATAAATGAAAAAAATAAATCAAAAAGAGTTATTTTTGTACATAAAATAAGGTAAAAATCATGCAATATATACAATGAGGTCCCAAAACCCAAGTTTTTCATATGAACTCCGATTCTTTTGAATTTGGTCTTGTTTTGTAGATAATTGAATGTATATTAATTCAAAAATGAGTAGGAGTTCATAAGAGATTGTATGAGAGAGATATTCACATTTACGACTTTTATCTCCAATCTAGGGTTTAGGTTTTATTGAGCAAATATACAAGTTAATATTTTTTTTGGTATTTTTCCTTGATTAAAATTAGCAATATGCACACAGTAAATCTGATTTTATTTTATTTGAAGTTAGTGAAAAATAATTAAAAATAGTGGGAGTATGGTAATATATAGGTGATAATGTACAAGATTTTTGGGCTTCTTATTTAATGCAATTATGCATGCTAAAATATGAATCTCATTTACACATGCTTGAATGATAAAAATGCAATATAGATGAGTAAATGCACTCAATTACTTGGGAACAAAGCTCTATTTTTAAATTGGGATTTTTACCCAACAGACCCTATAAACGTTTTAAAATGCCTCTACGACCTTTTGCACAATGTAATTACCCCATCGACCCTGTGAATTACCCCAAGAACCCCCACGGGCTTAAAACATATTACCCGGAGGGTTCATGGGGTAAAAGTTGGCAAGTTTACGGGGTTGAGGGGGGAATTAGGTTGTTTCAAAGGTCGTGGAGGTGATTGGCAAAGTTTATAGGGTCTGTCGGGTAAAAATCCCTTTCAAATTTTAGAGTGATGCACATATTCATCAATCGCCTATATAGATTTTCTGCCTCTATTCATATCTATTTTGGGTCATTCTTATGCTTAAATTTAAATAACTAATATCCCTTTGGATAGTCTCATTCTAACACTTCTTGGGCCTTCCTCGTCATCTCTTAACCGGCTCAATATCCAAAATCCCGAATATTGTAACATGGGCATCGACCGACCTTCCTTGTAAATGATCAAACCATCTTAAGCGATTTTCTCTCATGTAATCCTATGATTTTCTCTCATTTAATCCTATATCGGCATTACACCAACTTTTCTTCTCATCGCATCATTCCAAATCCGATATTTTCGTGTATTAACACACATCCACCTTGGCTTTTTCATTTTTGCTACTGTCATTCTCTGCACATGTCTATGGTTCATAGGAAACATTCTAATCCATACGAGCATAGTAGGTCTCGTGGCTACTTTGTAATACTTTCTTTTGACTTTGAAAGGGATTTTCTGATCACAAAGAACAGTACAGGCTCATCTCCACTTTAGTCAACATACATTTATTTTATGAGTAGCATCCCCATCAATTTTTCCATCCTGTTGCAAAATAGATCCCATGTATCTAAAAGAGTCTTTTTTTCTAAATGTTATCATCTCCAATCTTCACCTTGAGTCCTTCACTGTTGTTTCCATCCAATATGCACTCCATATATTCAGTCTTGACCTACTTATATGAAATCCTTTAGACTCTAAGGCATGTCTCCAAACCTCCAGCTTCTCATTTACTCCATCTCTTGTCTCGTCAATTAACACAATATCATTGACGAACAACATACACCAAGGTATATCATCATGAATGTGATTAGTCAACTCGTCTATAATCAAAGAAAAAGGATGTATTCAAAGATGAACCTTGATGCAGACAAATGCTGATGTAAAATAGTCAGTTATCCCAAATTGGATCCTTACACAAGATGAAGCACCATCATACATATCTTTTATAAGGTTAATGTATAGGATAGGTACTTGTCTCTTCTCCAAAACTCTCCACAAAATCTCTCTTCGGATCGAATCATAAGCCTTCTCCAAATCAATAGAAATCATATGGAGGTTCTTCTTTTTAGCTCTATAAATCTCCATTGTTCTCCTCAACACGTGATGGAACCTGACATGAATCAGAATTGATTTTCAGTTACTTCTAAAACTTGCATCAACCTTCTTTCGACACACACGTTCCCAAATTTTCATAGTATAACTCATCAGTTTCATACCTCTATAATTCGAACAATTTTGAATGTCTCCTTTATTCTTATAAAGAGGCACCACTATGCTTCTCCTCTATTCGTCAAACATTTTCTTGCTTAGCCAAATAACACTAAATAAATTTGTGAGTCAAGACAAACCACGTTCACCTAGAACTCTCCAAACTTCTATAAGAATGTCATCAAGTCCTACTCCTCTCCTGAGTTTCATAACCTTTAAAGCCTCCTTAACTTCCTTCCTTTGTATCCTTATATAGCTTGCACGATTCAGGTAACATTTACTACCAGCAAGATCTCCCAAAGTAAACCCTTTATTCCCTTCCCCAATGAAAAGCTTATGGAAATACTGGTTCCATAGTCTCTATATCCTTTTAAGCAACAAGCACATGTCCTTCCTCATCCTTGTTAGAAAATCGGAAGCGGAAGCGGAAACGATAAACATAGATTAGAAATAGAGATAAACATGAAGAATGCAAAAGATTTTACGTGGAACCCTACTCCGTGAGGAGCGGGATGAAACCACGGGAGAAGCCCTCAACGGGGCGTGTTTGTCTATTGACTTTCTCATTTGTTACAGGAGGCCTGGGGCTCCTTATATAGCCTCTACAGGGCCTCCAAGTCCCACCACTGGACAATGTGGGACTAAACCACTGGATGGGGTAAATGGATCCTGGAGGTATCCATTTACCCATCTACAACTCAATAGGCGCACTACCAAATACTCCAACACTCCCCCTCAAGCTGGAGCATGCAATGCTCAACTTGGACAAACAAACAGAAAGAAACTCAACTCACACTACAGGACACTACGGACAATATCAACCCAACGTGCACATGCTGCAGTCGAGGACGTTGCTTCTCATGTCGTGCAGGTGAGGAGGACGAACGGGCTGGAGTGTGAGTCAACTGAAGACTCGGAATCTGACCATCGAGTCTGAAACTGCGCCTGGAGTCTCCTCGTCGGAGAACTGAGTCTCTCCCATCTGGCTCAGAGAATGGTGTACTGCTCTGGTGTACCTATGATACCACATGAAAACCCTTGCCCTCAAGGGAATGGTCCTCTGCTCTGGAGTCCCTATGGCTCATATGAAAACTCTGACCGAACAACAACAAGAATGATGGGGACCTCGAACTAATGATGGCAACATATGCTCATCTGAAAATGACCGCACACTCGTGTGTGTCTGAAACTGGAGACTCAGAACAATGATCGTCGAGTCTAAACAACCGTAGAGTCTGGAATCTGAATGGTCTGGAAATCTGCATCTGAATCTGACTTCTGAATCATCTGAATAGACATGTGACTCTATATATACTCCCCCTTTCTCCCACACTTGTCGGAAAACATGGATGTCGACCAAGTTGGGAGAAGACAAGATAGTGGGGAAAACAACATGAAACTTGCGGCTTTTCTTTCTTTCTTTTTTTTATAAGCCGTCATCTTCCTTTTTTTGTAAGCCGTTCCATTTTTTTACGACTTTTGCATCCTCATTTTTTTAAATTGCATACGGCTTTTCTTTGTATGCGACTTTTTCAAAGAAAACTCCTCTTTTTTTCCATGCGTACGTTTTTTTTTTTATTTTGTACGCGCTTTTCTTTACATCGATGGCCCACGTGGGCTTTAAAACAAGTAGCCCACGGTTTTTTTTATATGACCTGCGCTCTCTCCCCCCACTTGCAATAATATTTCTTTTTTTTTTCGGATCTCGGCCTTGGGCCCAACACATTTTTTTTAAATAACCGGGTAGAGTTCCCATCGTGGGAACCCTAAACCTTCACTGGATTGCGCGCCGCTTGGGGGTGCCTAGGGCTCACATCTGGATCGCGCGTCGCTTGGGGACACTTGCGACTCTCGCCATTGGAGCGCCGGCGATGGGCCCGCATGAGGCTCGCTGCCTGGGGATGGGGATCGGGTTTGAGGCCTGGTGATGGAGCTCGGGGGGTTTGCGGCTGGAGGCGATAGGGCTCGGGGGGTTTGCGACTGTTGCGGCGCCTTGTGCGAGCAGGAGGCCCCGACCTTGTGCTTGTGCGATGCCCTGATGGGTGCTCTTGCGCCTGTTGGATGCTTGGATCTCGTTCTGAGGGTGGCAGCTGAAACGAGAGGATCTTTCGCCTGAGAAGATGTTGTTGGGGCGCACGCACGATGCGCCCGGATTGAAGGATGCACGCTGCCTGTGTATCTCCTGGATGACGCGCGCGGAAGGGAAGATGATCTCGTCAATCGAGATCTGGAGAGGAGGTTTCAGGAAGAGAAATCGTGCCTGGGGTTGTAGCTTCAACGCCGCCTGGAGAGGTGTGCCTGGGCTTCTTCAACTCGTGCTGCCTCTGTCGATTGTGCTTTATGAGAAGCACATCCCCTTGCAAAATCTGAATATGAATAGAAGATCGATGTTGCCCAGACCTAGGGTTCCATCTGAACCCTTGAACAAAACTTGATCGGATAATAGAGGAATAGGAATAATCTTCAAGAACAAATGATAATCGAAATCTCGAACAATAAAGATAAATCTCAAGAACAAATCCTCAAGAATCGAACTCGCTCTGATACCATGTTAGAAAATCGGATGCGGAAGCGGAAACGATAAAAAGAGCATAGAAATAGAGATAAACATGAAGAACACAAAAGATTTTACGTGGAACCCTACTCCGTGAGGAGCGGGATGAAACCACGGGAGAAGCCCTCAACGGGGCGTGTTTGTCTATTGACTTTCTCATTTGTTACAGGAGGCCTGGGGCTCCTTATATAGCCTCTACAGGGCCTCCAAGTCCCACCACTGGACAATGTGGGACTAAACCACTGGATGGGGTAAATGGATCCTAGAGGTATCCATTTACCCATCTACAACTCAATAGGCGCACTACCAAATACTCCAACAATCCTTGATGCATCTCACTTGAAAACGTTCTTTGCTCTTTCTTTTTCTTGCATTGACCAATCTAAATATATCCTTCTGGCCCTTCTTCGAGTGAAGCTTTCTATATAAAACTTCATAATCTCTCAACTTAGCTTCACTTACAACATTATTTACTTCCTTCTTCGTTATCTTGTAGTTTGTGACAGTTTCCTCAGTTCTATCTTTATACATAGCTTTAAAGAAAGCTCTTTTAATTTTAAGCTTCCCTTGCACCCCTTCACTCCACCACCAAGCCTCCTTTTGTCCTGGAACTCCTCCCTTAGATTCGTTTAGCATCTCTTTGGCTACATTTCGGATACAAGATGCTACCCCTCACACATCTCGTTTACACTTCCATTATGTTGGGGGAAAACAATGAAATTCCTTATTCAAGAGGTCCTAGGGTTCTCTTATATAGAGTGTTGGGAAAATTACATAAAGAAGATGGAAAGAAAAGAGAATACATAAAAGAAATAAAATATAATAATATTTCAATACTCCCCCTCAAGCTGGAGCGTAGATATCAATCATGCCCAGCTTGAAACAACATCTCTAGAAAGGCCCTTTGGCTAGGGCCTTGGCGAGCATGTCTATTGTCTCATCTCCTGAGCTAACATGAGTGGTGGAGATGAGGCCCTTCTGAATCATGTCTCGAGTGTCGTGACAGTCTATCTCGATATGCTTGGCCCTCATCGAAGAATGTGTTGTTGACAACAGAGAGCAACATGATTGTCACATTTGAGGTGCATGGGAAGAGGTACCTCAACCGCAAAGTCAGTAAGAACATATTTTCCCCATCATCTTTGTACTAGCATGTGTCATGGCTCTGTACTCTGATTCTGCGTTGGATCTGACGATCATTGTTTGCTTCTTGTTCTTCCATGACACCAAGGAACTCCCTATGAAATTGCAAAACAAGAGGTAGACTTCCCGTCCTTGGGACACCTCGCATAATATGCATCTGCACAAACTGTAATGGTAAGGCATGTGCTACTGCTATATAGAAGACCAGTGCGAGTTAAAGTATTCATATACCTCAGAATCATAGGGATTGCATCCATATGTTCATATCTAGGCTGCTCCAAGAATTAACTCACATTGTTTACTGCAAAGGATATATCTGGCCTCGTGATGGTTACATATAGGAGCTTCTCAATGAGCTCCATGTACCTCATCTTGTCTACCTCCTCAGTGCATCATCATATAACTTCATGCTCGAGTCCATGGGAGTAGTGGCACACCAACAATTCGACATGATTGTCTTAGAGAGATATGTAACTGTTGACGCATATAGAGTACCTCTTTGTTATTTTATTTTTTATTTCAGTTGTCTTCTTTATGTAATTTACCCATAGGCTACTCCTTATATAAGAGAGCCTAGGGCTTATGGAATAGAACAAGTCATTTCATTTTTTCCCAACATGGTATCAGAGCGACGGTCCTAGACCGGAGTTCTCGAAACCCTAACCCTAACCCCACCACACCCGCCGCCCCCCCCCTCCTCCATCGGTGCCGCCCGAGCTCCAGTCGGTTGATCCATCGGCGCCGCCTTCTCTGTGCGCACCTGCGCACACGCGTACTGCGCGCCTCCACCGTGCGCACCCGTGCTGTGCGCCTCCACCGTGCGCACCGTGCACCCGCGCTGTGCGCTTCGTTCGCCTGTGCGCATCCTTGCGCACCCCCTGTGATCTGCGCATCCTTGCGCATCCCCCGCGCGCCTCCTGCGCATCCCCTGCGCGCGTGCGCGTTGTAGCGTGCAACCAGCGTGCATCTAGCGCACCTGTGCCTCTTGCGTGCACGCATCTCCTGTGCATCCAGCGTGCGCACCTGTGCATCTTGCGTGCGCGTGAGTCCTGCGTGCGTGTAGGGCTTAACACGAAGGTCTTCATGGGGATAGTTGCTTGAAGTCTACACATGCAACTACCCCCATCTATGGTATTGTAGACAAGAAACACTGTTTGTCAATCGTTCCAGTCTTCAATTTTCAATATGTCAGAGAGCAAGGCAGATATCCCATCTATTGGCGCATTCCGTGGTCCAGCGCCTATTGTCAAGATGGACGGTACCAACTATGAACTGTGGGCAATGCAGTTCATGAGCATGATGAAGTCTACAGGTAAGAAGCACATTCTTACCGAACCAGAGCCTGCTGAGAAGACTGGAACCTATGCCTCCTGGGAGGCTGATGACGCATACGCCAAAGTCTGGCTATCTGGCACATTTGCAATTGAGATTGCCAATGATATTCTCCATCAACCCACAGCGAAGGATATGTGGGACATTCTGGCAGCCACATATTCCCAGGCGAAGAACGAAACAAAGATTCTGCAACTCCAGCATGATATCTTCACCATCAAGCAGAATGGTCGCCCACTACATTCTCTCTATACATCACTGAGAGGGATGTTTGAGAAGCTATATAGCTTCATGCCCTTGACAGGCACGACAGAGCAGCAGAAGACATACAGGAACGCTACTATGGTGGGTGTGTTCCTAGCTGCACTTGATCCTGAATACGAGGCAGCACGATCGCAGATTTTGGCCGACTCTACAATTCTGCCAATGGAGGAAGCCTTCCATAGACTGAGTCGGATTACAGTTCCCTCAACTGCTGCAAGTCAGAATTCTTCAGCCATGGTAGCAACCAGAGGTCGCGGTTTTCATCACCATGGCCGTGGACGTGGACCTCGTGGAAGGGGTGGCCGCACTAGGCCAACATGCACATATTGTCACCGGGTCGGACACAATGAAGACACATGCTATTCGAAGCACGGATTCCCTGCATCTGCACGAGCCGCTGAGCAGATAGAGCCCCCATCTGCTGCTACCTTGGATTAACGATTTGATGATCTAGTTGCCCGCCTCAGGGGCATCATCCCACCATCTGGTCCAGCACCGACTACAAAGAGTCATACTGATGCTGCTGCTTCTGCCTCTGCATCTACTAGTACTTCAGGTAGTACACTTGCACTCCACAATAGTAGATCTGATACACTGCCATGGATCATGGACTCGGGCGCTACACATCATCTATGTGGCGACCAAAGTCTACTTACAGGATACACTCAGATCCCTCCAGGACGGACAGTAGTGATTGCTAATGGCACACATTCCCCTATCACTGGTCAGGGGGAGATTAGATTGACATCTTCTATGCAGCTTAAGAATGTCCTATATGCACCTGATTTTTCTATGAATCTGTTGTAAATTAGTCAGATTACGAAGGATCTCCATTGTCGAGCTATTTTTGGTCCATCTTCTTTGATTTTTCAGGACATCCGTACGGGCAACGTGATTGGTCATGGCTATGAGCAAGGAGGCCTTTACCGTTTGAATCAGACCCCATTTGCCGGAACCACATCCTCTCCTGCTGGACAAGTATCTCCTCTCCTATGGCATCTGCGTTTTGGTCATTTACCGCTTCAGAAGTTGCGTCGAGTTCTACCCTATGGTCTCTCTCACACACCTATCCAGTGTGAGGCATGTCAGTTGGGAAAGCATCACAGGTCGTCCTTTCCCAGTCGTCCAGGTCGGAGTAGTAACTCCAAGTTTGAGTTGTTTCATATAGATGTCTGGGGTCCGAGTCGTGTTCCCGATCATCAGGGGCACAGGTTTTATATTGTATTTGTGGATGATTTCTCGAGAGTGTCATGGGTGTTCCTTATGAAAAATAAATCTGAAGCAGGAAATATTATTATCCATTTTCTTAATGAAATTCAAAATGTTTTCTCCACATCTGTCAAACTTGTGAGAAGTGATAATGCTTTAGAGTTATGCACCCACTTTTTGGCCAATTACTACTCCTCAAAAGGGATTATTCACCAAACCTCTTGTGCTCATACATCTCAACAGAATGGGATTGCTGAAAGAAAACACCGTCACCTTCTGGATGTCACAAGATCTCTTCTTATACAGAGTCATGCTCCCTACTCCTACTGGGGTGATGCAGTTCTTACTGCATGTTACCTAATCAACCGTATGCCCTCGTCTGTCTTGAATGAACAGATTCCTTTTTCACTCATTTATCCTGACAAGGATTTGTTCGCTCTTACTCCTCGTGTGTTTGGGTCAGTCGCATTCATCCATCAGTTGTCGCCTGGTACTGACAAGCTCTCTCCTAGGGCTGTCAAATGTGTCTTTGTGGGGTACTCCAGAACTCAAAAGGGGTACAAGTGTTTTGATCCAGTGCGTCGGCGATATATGATCAGTGCAGATGTTACATTTTTTGAATCTGTTATGTATTTTTCAGCATCTGGAGACATGCAGCTACCACCTATACCTCCTGATGCCATATTCATGACACCACCACCTCAGATACCACCACCACCACAACCAACAACACCACCACCGCCACCACCACCACCACCGCCACCGCTAGTCTCTCCACTACCATTCCATTACACCCGCAGGCTTCCTCCAGCTCATGGTCCTGACCCGTCAACTAGCTCGCCTATGGTATGTAATGAAAATATTAATGATGATGGATCTGACGACATTTCTCAGCAGGATGTATTGCAGGAGCATGGTGAGAATACAGATGATTTGGATGTTCTAATTGCTCTACGGAAGCCGAAGAGAAGCTGTGCTAAATATCCATTATCAGCAGCCGTGTCTTTTGAGAGGCTATCTGGAGACTTCAGGACATTTGCATTGGCACTTTCAGCCACAGACATTCCACGGAATCATCATGATGCTTTGCAGGATGCTAGATGGCGGCTAGCGATGGAAGAGGAAATGGCGGCACTTCGGTCCAGAGGCACATGGAGCTTGGTTCCTATACCTCCAGATGTCAGCCCGGTAAGCTGCAAGTGGGTGTTTACAGTGAAGCACAATGCAGATGGCTCTATTGACAGGTACAAGGCACGCCTTGTTGCACGTGGCTTCACACAGACATACGGGGTGGATTACCTTGACACATTCTCGCCGGTGGCGCGTCATTCCACTCTGCGGATCCTGTTATCAGTTGCAGTTGCTAGAGACTGGTCGCTTTATCAGCTGGACGTGAAGAATGCATTCCTATATGGCGAACTGCAAGAGGAAGTCTATATGCAACAGCCACCTGGGTTTGTTGTCGAGGGGGAGTGTTCCAAGGTATGCAGGTTACATAAGGCCATCTATGGCCTTAAGCAGAGCCCCAGAGCGTGGTTTCAGAAGCTTTCAGATCTTTTTGAGAAACAAGGATATAAACGTTCCAATGCTGATCATTCCTTGTTTGTGCAGAAGACGGCTAGAGGTATCATTGTAATCATGGTTTATGTTGATGATATCTTGATTACAGGAGATGATGAGCAGGGCATTAAGCAGGCAAAAGAAAGGCTGGGAACCGAGTTTGTCACCAAGGACTTGGGAGTCCTTAGATATTTTCTGGGGCTGGAGTTTGCTAGAAATCCATATGGATTAGTAATGTCACAGAGAAAATATGTTACAGATCTATTAAGTGAGACAGGTATGCTAGGGTGTCGACCTGCTACGACACCAATGGATCCTAGCATGAAGCTTTATGATGATGACACAGAAGAGGTGGACAAGAGAAGGTACAGAGAACTGGTAGGCAAATTACTGTATATCACGATCACTAGACCTGATATATCATTTGCAGTGAGTCGTGTGAGCCAATTCATGGAGCAACCACATCAGGTCCATATGGATGCAATACACATGATTCTGAGATATCTAAAATCATCTCCAGGTGCAGGCCTGCTATTTAAGAAGGGAAAGGAGATCGCTATCACAGCATGCGCTGATGCAGACTATGCAGGATGCCCCAAGGACAGGAAGTCCACCTCAGGATTTGCAGTTTATGTTGGAGATGCCCTAGTCTCATGGAGGAGCAAGAAACAGACAGTGGTAGCTAGATCCAGTGCTGAATCCGAATACAGGGCTATGGCCCAAGCTTGCACAGAAATGATGTGGGTGAAATCTTTATTGACAGATCTATGTCTTGATATACCGCTTCCTATGATGTTGGAATGTGACAATCATGCCGCCTTGTTCATTGCAAACAACCCAGCCTTTCATGAGAGGACAAAGCATATTGAGGTTGACTGTCACTATATACGTGACATGATTCAGAAGGGGTTCATTGCTACATCTCACGTCACATCAGAGAATCAGACTGTTGATATTTTCACCAAGGCATTACTTCGAGGCCCATTCCAGAAGTGTGCGTCCAAGCTGAGCATGATTGATATCTATGCTCCATCTTGAGGGGGAGTGTTGACGCATATAGAGTACCTCTTTGTTATTTTATTTTTTATTTCAGTTGTCTTCTTTATGTAATTTACCCATAGGCTACTCCCTATATAAGAGAGCCTAGGGCTTATGGAATAGAACAAGTCATTTCATTTTTTCCCAACAGTAACATACTTTGGGTCATCATAAGAACTCATTGGTTTCTAACAAACTTTAGTTTAAGAAAGTAATATAGACTATAAAGGTCCTTGGCTACAAACTGCTGACCTGGGAAATTCATAGCAATTCGGATGCCCTACTCATCATCCCCTTTGACAATGATATCATCAATATAAACCAGTATGGCAATTGTACATCCCTGAGACCTCTGAATAAACAGTGAATGATCGGCAGTTGATCTTACGAACCTTCTCTGCTCTATCACGTCCGATAGCTTTTAGAACCATGCTCTTGGATTCTGCGTAAGGCCATAGATCACCTTGTGAAGCCTGCAAACCTTCTGGCACCCCCCCCCACAGCAAAACCAGGTGGTTGTTGCATGTAGACTTCCTCTTGTAGGTCATCATAGAGAAACACATTCTTAACATCAAGCTGATATAGGGACCAATCATGTGTCACTGCAATAGAAAGGAGAATACACATAGTAGAATGCAGAGCTACTAGGGAGAAAGTATGCTAGCATGCTATAATCCACCCTACATGTCTAGGTGAACCCACAAGCCACCAGTCTTACCTTGTAATAATCCATGCTGCCATTTGCTCGGTGCTTCACTGTAAACACCCACTTGCATCCAACAACAGATGCTCATGTAAGAGTCATAACAATGCTCCATATGTCACGTGACTGTATAGCAGCCATCTCCTCCTCCATGGTAAGACGCCACTGATTGAACCTTATGACCTCCTGATATGTTTGTGGTATCTCCACGGTTGACGGTCGCACGACATATCTCCTAAAGTCCTATGAGAATCGGTCCAAGGAAACCTGTGCTGCAAGAGGATATGTAGCACAAATATGTCTCTGCTTCAGCGGAGCAATATGCACATCTATATCCCTTGCCTCCTCCTGAACCTATAAATAACCCTCCTAAGGGGGCACCTGCACATTTTGTAAAGAATCCTACTGCATAGACAAATCACTAGTACCATCAATAGAAACAATGTGCTCATTACGTACCTGGGACGTGCTAGATGATGGGAAAGGCCCATGAGCAGGGAAACTGTGTGAGGCATGCGAACAAAGACACGTGACAAAAACTGAGCCAAGGTATTGGGTGGTGGTCCAGGGGTAGCCACAGGAGTAGGTGTAGGTAGTGGAGGAGGTGGTGGTGGAGGTAGTTCAGGCGTAGGAGGATGCATGTACACCTCCTCACCTAAGTCGGCTGGATTCAACATGTCACCTATATGAGAGAAATACATAACTAACTCAAAGAAGGTGACATTAACACTGACAAAGTATTTCCGTCAAAAGGGATCGAAACAACGGTACCCCTTCTGGGTACGAGAGTAGTCTACAAAGATACACTTGAGAGCTCGATGGGAGAGATTGTCACGACCAGACGTTGGATTGTGAACAGAGGCAACACAACCAAACAGTCGAGATGTAAGAGAGAACATGTCCTTATCGAGAAACACAATCGAGAAAGGACCCTTTTCTCCTAAAACAGAAGATGGTATGCGGTTCACTAAGTAGCAAGCAGTGAGGACTGCCAAAAAAGGTGAGGAGCACGACTCTAGACCAAAAGGGTCCATGTCACATCAA
This sequence comes from Ottelia alismoides, assembly GCA_037367405.1. Classification (NCBI taxonomy): domain Eukaryota; kingdom Viridiplantae; phylum Streptophyta; class Magnoliopsida; order Alismatales; family Hydrocharitaceae; genus Ottelia; species Ottelia alismoides. Next base: position 707,908 of record JAZKJV010001459.1, on the reverse strand, counting down.
GTAAATGACGGTGTTTGCACTCAGCAACACCGTTCGACTGGGATATGTAGGCACACGAGGTATGGTGTACGATGCTAAGAGATTTGAAGAACTTGGATAGTTGTAATGTGCAAAGCTCTGAGGCATTGTCAGAGAGTAAAAACTTGACATTAGCATAGAAAAGTGCTCTTTATTTCATTAAGAAATAAGTTAATGATAGGCCCGGCTTCGGTTAATGATAGGCCCGACTTCAGACTTGTTTTTAACAGAAAGACCCAAGAAAGTCTACGGTAGTCATCCACATCAACAAGATAAACACAGTGCCCCTGGTGATCAGGAACACAACTGGGATCCTAAAGAGTTAAGTGAGTAAGTTCAAACAACTAAGTACTTCTATGACTCTGATGATAGGGAAAAGAAGAGTGGTGATGCATCCTATGCTGGAAAGACTTGCACATAAAGGAATATCACGAGGAAATCTGTGGGAGGGTATAACCACTGTTTGAAATCTCGATTTCGATTTCATTTCAGTCCTCTCCAGAATCGAAATTTCGATGAAATCTCAATTGTTTCGATGAAAATGTTGAAAATGGCTCAAAAAGTTATTTTTCGACCATTTTTTTTTTGCAAATTAAGATTTTTCAAGTTATTACAACAATAAATAACTTACAATACACATTTATATCACACATATTGCTCGTATATGCCTCTTATATCGCACATATCGGTCATAGCAGCCAAATCGATGTTAATGTGGATTCTTGGCTGATATATACTGGGAATTGATATCATCTAATCCAAGATCTTAAAACAACAATATCTTATAAATGCACACTTATATCACACATATCTCTCATCTATACGTCTTGTATCACACCATATCGGTCATATCAGACATACTGTTGAGCTGACTGATATATACTAGAAATGGAAATCGAAATAACTAAGTTAACACCACTTAGAAGATATCTTTTATTCACAAAAATAGACGAGCATTTGATTCTAAAATGTAGATAATGATGAATTAGATAATGTTTTGTTCATTGAAATAACTGTCGTAAACATAGTTTTAATGAATATAGTTTTAATGAATTACAAAATTAATTACAGACATATAGTAAATATGCATCTATTTTACAAAGATAAATGACAAACGAATGAAATGAACAAGCTATATCGAATATATAGAAGCTATAGACTTGTTTCATCACCATTGCTTTAACCTAAAGGGGAGGAAGCTCCCCAAGTTGAAGAATTGTCGTATGTACCCCCCTGTTGCACCATACCCTACTAGATGGGGGTCTACCTGAAATAAAATATATAAATCATTATCTGTTTTAATATTGGAAATATGTAAATAAGTAGTAAAATCAAGCTCACGTACATAATATCATTGATATACATAGATATCGGCAAAATTTCGTCGATATCAGTCGAAATCCGAGAAATTTTGTACTGGAAACCATGAATTTCAACCGAAATATGTCGAAATATCACTGATATTTCAACCCATCTCAATCAAAATCTGGGAAATCGACAAATATAGGAGTTTCGATACACATGACCTATCGAAACCAAAATTTCGATGAAATTTCGTGAAATTCCAAACCCTAAATATGACACAGCTTCTGCAAAGGAAGGTGGCCAAAATAAAGATGCCACAAGTATGGTGAGATTGGTCCAGTGGGAATAGTACAGACTTCAGCATGAGAAGGCTGGACACAATCCGTAAAGGCCCTTGTTGCACACGGTCACATCCAATCACCCTGATCGTGTGTATGTCTTGAAACACAAGAGAGGAGGGGTCAAAAATGGCACGACAATGCAGATCCTTCGTGATCTGACTAATAGAAAGTAAGTTTATTAGAAAGTCAAGAGTATATAAAATATTCTGCAGGCGCATGGATGGCATCAAATGCACCTACCTTGTCCTGTGATGGGAAAATAAAACCCTTTCGCAATGGCAACCCATCTACCATGGGGTATAGATCTGTAAAAACGGAATCGTGCTCTGTCTCTACACAAATGGTGAGAAGCACCAAAATCCATGATCCACTCTATTATATATGCATTGCTATAACTGGTAAAAGCATAAGCTATACGTGAGGAGCTCGAAGAGGCTCTAGTAACAGCTGTGACATCTGGGGAACCTGCAATGGTGCCGGTAACATGAGTCATTATCTCCCTCAGATGGGAGACAATATCATCAAGATGCAGATCTGCCTGAGGAGTTGAACTGCATGAAGGTTCAATCTCCTCGACCACACGAGCAGATGCGTGGTATCCATACTTCTGATAGCATATGTCCTCAGAGTGACTTGGATAGCGATGGTAGGTGCAAGGGCCACACTGACGTCCACCTCCTCTGCTACGGGGACCACGCCCTCTGAACTATGTAGAACCTCCTCCGTCGCGAAATGTAGCCATCTCTGAGGACTGTGTGGTGGCAATGGGTGGGATAAGAAGCTTGCTCAGATGATTGTAGGCCTCCTCCATTGCAGGTATGGTCGCACCTGTACAAACCTGTGCGCATGCTGCCTCATATTTTGGGTCCAGGGTTGCCGAGAAAACTCCAACCATCATGGAGTTCTGGTATGCCACCTATTGCTCCATGGAAGTTGTAACAAGCATGAAGCTGTGAAGCATTCAAACATGCCTCGAAGCCAAAGAATAGAATGTATGCAGAGGACAACCATTTTACTTGGTCATGTATGTTTCAAATTGAAGCTGAAGAATATTGACATCGTTCTTCATTTGGACATACATAGCTACTAGAATATCCCACATCGCCTTGGTGGTGGGCTGGTTTACAATGTTGTTGGCGATCTCTGTGGTGAGAGGCCCAGAGAGCCAAACATGCGCATACGCGTCATCTTACTTCCACGAAGCATTATCCCTAATCGTATTTGTCGGTTCAGGCTTTGTTAAAGTGTGCTCCTTGTTATTGCACTGCATAAAGGCCATAAGCTGCATGGATCACAACTCGTAGTTGGTCACATCCATCTTCACGATGGGAGGCAAGCCCTTGAAAACACTATACGAAGAGATGTCACCCTTTTTTCTGACATAATGAAAAGAACGTAACAACAGAACTCGACTGGGGAAGTAGACTGATCTGAGTGAGTCAACATGAACATATAGAGGATTGGTTATACGCGTAGATTTATACGGTATGAAATCGCGTTTTCTGATGAAAATCAGACCATTTCAGATTTTAGTTTGATGATGGAGAGGAGGGAGAAAGACCACGGGGGCCATTGGCAGTGCTGGAGGGGTCACGGATGTGCGCAAATACCCACAATAGCACGCGGGATCGTGCGGAAGTGCATTGCGGTGTGCAACTGCAGGTGGTGGTGACACTGGCTGTTGCGGAAGGGGAAACAATGCATGGGGTTGTTGCGTGAGATGAGGCGATGCACAGGGGCTGCAACAGATGGAGGTAGTTGTATGCGAAGCGTGAGAGGGTGACGGGTGGGGTCTAGGGCACAATTTAGGTACGAGAACTCCTGTCAAGGATCGTCGCTCTAATACCATGTTGGAAGAAAACAATGAAATTCCTTATTCATGAGGCCCTAGGGTTCTCTTTTATAAAGGAGAAACATGTTAAGCAAATTACATAAGGAAGACGGAAAGAAAAGAGAATACATAAAGAAACAAAATATAAATAATATCTCAACACGTTACAATCCCAAGATAGTCTTCTAAAACCTTCCCCTTGAAGCTTGATTGTTTAAATTGAAGATTCCACCATTTAGTTCTGATGATCTTGGGAACTATCCTCTTCTTTGCCAACTTCTTTATATACACATCCATGACTAACAAGCGATGTTGAGATGTCAAGCTCTCTCTTGGAATTACTTTGTAGTCTCTACAACAAAAACAGTCTCTTCTCGTTATCGCAAAGATTCTTTTTAGTCGAGCCACTCTTATAAGTAACTAAATGCCCCTCCTTCTTAAAGATAGTGTTTGCTATGAAAAGATCATAAGCTGTTACAAAATCAATGATGACTTTTTCCTCGTCATTTCTATCCCCGAAGCCATGGCCTCCATGAACACTATCATACCCTAAAGCATCCTTTCTCACATGTCCATTAAGATCTCCACCTAGGAAAATCGTCTCTCTTCGTGGGATTCCCTACATAATCTTATCCAAATCCTCTTCAAAAAGCTTGTTTAATACTTTTCTCTAAACCAACTTGTGGTGCATAAATTAAGATTATATCCATAACTTCTTCTTCATGCACCAATTTTAGCAAAATAATCCGATCCACAAATCGTTGCACCTTAACCACACTATCCTTAAAATCCTTATGGATAACTACTCCAACACCATTGCTACCCCTCTCTTTACATGAATACCATAATTTATAGCATGTCTTCTCGATCTCCCTTGCTTTATCTCCAACCCATTTTGTCTCTTGGAGACATAGTATCTAAATCCTCCTTTTTCCATCGTATCTACTCTCTCCATCAATTCGTCAGTCAAAGTACTAATATTCCAACTACATATTCTCAACTTCTTTTGCAACCTCATTTGGACTAACTTCTTTACTCGCATGCATCCATCAAGACAGAACTCTTGCAAATTTTGGACTGCATCTGAGCGATGATATAGCAAAACTAGCTTATTTACTTGCATGTGTTCCTCATGCGAGAACCCCTATAAATTTTAAACCACATCCAGGTAACAATGTAGCGGTCCTTGACAATTTCTCCTTGCATTCGGGCGATGCAACACATCGCGAGTAGGGAATGCCCCAACGAAATCTAAATGTTTTCTTAAATCCATGTTGAAAATTCTTACTTTCTTGAGGCAAATTCCTAAATAGTATTTTTTAAGAAAAACAATATTTAGGAATTGTCTTCGATTGTTTTACGTTGACTGACGCAACCATCCTCGTTTACCCAGACTTGGGACCGGCCATGGCTGAGTTGCAGAAACTCTAATCAACAACATAAATTTTAGGATGATGTTGCCTAAGTAATAATGATCACGGAACTGATTGTGTCGGTATTAAGGATAGTGTATGGCAAAAAAAGCCTACCACGGTGGTCATTTATGAGGCATTTTGGATGATGATGATGATGATAAAGGAAAGCATTGGAAAAGTTCCAAAGTGTGCATGAAATTATTATATAGAATTGTCGAATCAAAAGACAACAACAAACCATGGATATATGTGGAATCCTAGTCCTTAAGAAGTGGGACGAAACCATGAGGGAAAGCTACAAATGGATAGGCAATCTATTGAGTTCTCTAAATGAATATAAGGGGGTATGGCTCTATTTATAGTCTCACAACTTAACCAAATCCCACCTCTTAGCGATATGGGACTAAACAATTATCCACACATAGAGGCCTAATTGTAAATATATCAACCCTAACCCAGCATGGAATGCTCAGTTTGGATAATAAAAAACTTAAGACACAAACCAAGAACAAAAATCAAATACTACTATCAAACTATGAAATGCACCATCTTATTCTTGTGATATGGGAAGATATATGATTATTGTTGTTGAACTAATATGTTCTGGATACGGAAAACTGAAAAAAAATCTTTCTAATATAATTCTCTATGAGTGCTACCACCATATGATGAGCTGAACGAAAGACTTCTATCATGAAGCTATTGCAATAGGTCTCTTTCAACGAGAACCTCGAACTAGACCTCTACCACACTTGCTCAGAGAATAAGATCTCTTCTCCGGAGTCTCTGTGGATTTCTTCCTATTGAGCATTCACCATAGGTTTCTAACATATGTGGTCCAATTAAGATTCTGAGATTAAATCATGAGTATGGGGATCTCTTGAACAAATGATCACATGTGTGCATCTCATACAAAACAAGGAGGTATTCTTGGGCCCCCACCCCTCATCTCTTATATCCATGTAGGAGATACAACATACAAGATTCAAACAAAAAATTCTCCCCCCTTTTCCCATTATTTCATCAACCATCTTTTTTGCAATCTCTTTTCATAATTGGATTTTTTTACAGTCATGTCCCGTTTCCTCGAATATAGAATCGAGATACTCTGATACGATGTGAAACTATTAGATACAAGAATAGAATCAAAAGACAACAAAGAAACATGGATTTATGTGGAATCCTACTCCCTAGGGAATGGAATGAAATCAGGAGAAAGCTTCAAATGGCCATGTATCCAATAAAAGGGGTGCGGGGCTCTGTTTATAACCCCACTAACTCAATTAAGTCCAACCACTTAGCAATATGGGACTAAACAACTCTTCATGCATGGAAGTCTAATTACAAATATCTCAACAGTGAGGTTGGCCACTATAAATGGTCGCTGGACAAAAATACCACTGTACCCTCTCCATCAGGCCACTATGTATGCAATTATATACTAAAGTCATCATGTATCAAATTCTTGTGAACCTAATCATTTTTTATATATTCATGTTTTTTAAGTGTATTATCTAAATCAGTGGTGCAACTACAAGCATAACCACAGCACTCAGCCAGAGTTCCTTACGACTCTCCAAGATGTGAAGAAGCTGGTGAAATAATGAAACAAGCAAATAAACTGCATGAATGAGGTACATCATGTTAATTTATTTACTATTTAGTATACCTCTTTTATTATGATAAATTTATAGGTTATCTAGATCATAAATGTATACCGATAGTATCAATTTATAGATAAAATATTTCAAGGAAGCTTTGGGTTCTTTTAGAAGAGTGATTGCAATAAGAGGAAGGAGTAACACTCTTCCCAATATGTGTATCCTTACACGCTTGGCTTACAAAGTGTTATGAACTATAATATGTAAATTTGTAATGGAAGTCTAAATACCTTCATATGTTTTTCGCGGGTGAATGGTGGATACTTTATGGAATAGATATTCCCAACATGTGACAAGTGGTTGTTAAGGTGTTGTGGTAAACCGCACCAACTAGAAGATGCGAGAGAAACAAGACTACATTCATCTGCATCCACCCCAAGAGACGAAACTCGTTGGGGATAGACAAGTTGCATGATCTTGTCTACGCACATTACAATATTAGATTTAAGATGAAGCATGCACGGAAAGGGCATGGTAAGAAATACAATATATTCAAGAATCAAGATTTAGATGATGAAAATGAATGCATGTTTCAAAAAGTGGATGGATGATAATGGTTCTCATGTGCCTAATGATAAAGGAGGAAGGCCAAACACATAAATTGTCTTGCATATGGAGGCAGATGTCGAAGATTACCTGACCAGATCAGGTCGACATCCAGCAACTCCTGTGAAGAGTTGGAAGATGATGTGCTTAATAAGGGCTCCACCAAATCCAAATCAAAATCAAAGTTCGGTGAAGGGGAAGATAATGATAACAGCTCAAGAAGCTTCTAGAGAAATGGCATATTCCGGTAAAGAAAATACGAGTAGGTGTTGATGAAAATTTAATGGACTACATGCATGACAGGAATATATAGGACAACACATAGTACATGGGTACTACATTCCGAGTCCTTCCCAAGGTCCAGATGTTGCAGAGTTGGTTGATTACCATACAGATCATGCGTACACGTAGACATACTCACCGTAACTACAGAGACAACATCACCAAGACGATATAGTGACAGAAGATTTGATATCTTCAGTTGGATCTATAGGAGGTGGAGGAGATTCAATGTTGAGTAGCGGATGCTATGGAGCTACATCAAGCCTATATGATGGTGGATATGGTTTTGGATCCCATGTACAATCATAAAATGAATTATATAGTTCCTTCCCTCCTCATCATGTATAATTCCTTCATTCCTCACCCTGGTTATGGTTACAATAGTGGTGGGCCTGGTGGCTATGTTGATACCTCCTTACAATCACAAAGTGGTGCAGGATATGGCATGGGACATGGCATATTTTCTGATTTTACCTCGCAGTGTGTACAACTCAACCTCTACATATGCCCTCTCCTGTAGTTCCTGATCCATCAACTTCGTCGTGTGGATTTGAATTTGCACCTCCTTCACATTGACCTCCATGCAATTCTGTATCCATTGCGAAAGGTCATTCTCGAATTGCTTTCCTTGCGCATGTTAAAGACCACATTTATGTGAAGTATATCATGGCTACAAGGCCGTGTGAAGTTACATAACATAGGAAAACTACGTGGAATATAGAGATCAAATCAGGACAAGAGACGAATCATAAGAGCAAACATGACAAATAGATCCACCTAGTCAATCTTCTTGATTCTTATTCTTTTGAAATATTTGGTAAGTATAAGTATTTATGATTTGTTTTCAGTATATGTTTATATGTTAATGTAGAGATATATATTTATGTTTTATACTTATTCTCTGTTCATTTCCATTGCATGTCTTATGTAATTTACCCATAGGTCTCTCCTCTAAATTCTTTTTGCATGCCTTAGAGATTCTATATATCATGGCCATCAGGATATTGGCATGTGCAGCGTAGATGTCACTACCATAAAAACGTGTGTTTAGACTTATATTTATAGCAAAAACTAATATATCAATTGATTAAAACACAGTAGGAACCTTACTTTCCGAACAAATCAAATTTCATGTTCATCTCCCACATTTTTTGCCAGCTTTGGTGACATGTCACTGATATATCGGTTCCATTTGCCGATGGCATACTGGCGAAATCGATATTTTCGGATATGGTTGGGAGTATGTAAAACGCTTAGTATCCTTCAAAATTTCAAATAGTTTAAAAGACCAACATGTTCTTCATGAAAAAGGCATCTTTTCACAAAAAGGACTAGCAACTTCCATCAAAAGTTAGTCGGTCGTAATAAAAAAATCAGTAGGCTAAAAAAACAAATTAGTTGACCTGAAATAAAGTGTGTCAACTAGAGATTAATGATACAAAATTAATAGGTACTCAGAAATTAGTTGACAGTTATGAAGAATCAGTCAGCTTGGTTGTTCAAAAGTAGTTATGGTGACTGTTAAGTAAACGTTGGTCAGGATTTCAATCAACTGATCAAAGCCATCAAACGGTTGATGAAAAAATCGAGCTATTGGTTATCTAGTCAATTGGTTTATGTGATCTGATAACTTGATTTGAGCCGGAGTTAGTATGTGTATGCATGACGTTATACAGTTTCTGGTACAATTTCCAGCATTGCTTGGACTTCGCTCAATATCGCCTATTGGCAATAACCCTATGGAGAAGAATGCAACGATGGGGTCTAGTAATTGGTGTTTTCCGTCTAAGGATTCAATTCAAGGTGGAGATGGTTGATATGTCTTGATTCCTAACATGCCATATTTGTATTGGAATTGGAATCCATTTGGATTGGGACTTCAATCTTATTTGTATTGGAATTAGGGAGATCCATATATATGGTGGAAACTTATACAATAAGATTAGTCTTTTGAATCATTCTTTGACTATAGTTTTCTCCGTATTGAGAGTATTGAGAGGGATCCACCATTGTCGCAAAAGACGTATCCCAGTTAAACCTTGTAGGAATTGTGGTTGTTTTCTTGCTTATCTGTGTTTGATCTGCAGCCTACTTTAGTTACGTGCAACAACATTGTAGTAAATCCATTGGATTATATAAGTCAAAAATGCAATGGAGAATAGCATCAAGTTCTTTAGAAGAAAAGGGGTGAAAATGCTCAGAAACATGATTTCAGCTAAATGGATAAGCATACCATTCCTGTAAGGAAGAACGCTTCTCCTCTTTCAATGATTGATGGGCCAACAAGAGTTTCAAGCAAGATGAATCCAAGTGTATAAACATCATCCTCCAGGTTCGCCTTATCCCTATAAATAATGATGATGACAGATAAGATAGCAGGAGACCTATTTGCTTTCACATGATTTTATTCAGAAATCTATTTATAAATCCTGTAAAAAAAATAGGCAGAACTCATAATAAGATTCTTACAAATCACCAATTGTTGGGCATAAAAAATAAATGTTCAAATGACCAAAGTGGAAAAAGCAATTAAATTAGTCCTAGCTCAAATTCATTTGTGAAAAGAGCAACATTAATAATGACATCCAAGTACAAGTTTTACCATGCAGAAGAATATAACTGAACTGCATGACCAAATTTTTGACCTTCTACTTTCGACTGCATATAAAAAAACACCATGAAATCATTAAAAACCTATAGAATTGGATTTTAAAATGTCAATCAAGCCAAAAATGATGAGTAAAAAGAAAGAAAAGGGTGTCTGTGCTATTATCAACTTCAATCTCTACCTCATGTTTTTCAAGTTCGTCTGTGATAATAGACAGTCCATAGTCGCTGACTTTCGCTATACAGTGCTCATCGAGTAAGATATTATTTGTTTTCAGCTTATTGTTGAAAAAACCTGGGATTATTCCAGCATGTAGAAACTGCACAGCTTTGGCAATGCTTATCAAAATTACAAGTCTATCTGACCATTTTAGAGCCTTTTCAATACTATTATCTGTAGGAAACAATTATCATCAAAATAAACAGTGTATAGTCTTGTTAGCAAAAATTATTTAGAAATAAATAATGAGAATCCATAGAGTTGTCAACAAAAGATCTTACCAAAAAGAAGACTGCGAAGGTTTCCATTGGGGATATATTCATATACAAGAAAAATCCTATGAATACTGGAGTCATCTAACGTACTGTCAATGCAGTGACCCAAAAGGCAAACTAGATGAGGGTGACGAAGTTTTGATAGCAAATCCAATCGAAGCTTCAGATTTCGAATTGAATCTCTCCTAAATATTGATAAACACTTAATGGCAGCAAAGCTTCCATTTTCTAATCTTCCCTTGTAAAGCTGCAAATAACAATAATACCTTTGAGTCAATACAGTGCTACATGCTGGAATAAAAACCCATGCAAGTGTTCAAAGAAGGAAAAGCGGTCATTTACATATGGCTGGATTTTTTTATTATGTATCCGTATTATATTAAGCAAATGTGAATAAGATAAAAACCAGTACATTTATGAATTATATTATTACACTCAGAATTCGTAGTTAAAATTTGTTAGTAAGAAAGCTGAATGAAAATGAAAATCATATACAAACATAGTAAAGAAAACATGATCAAGTCATGTAATAAATGTTAGAATAATTTTTCTATTTAGTAATTAGTTGTCCCGTCTTATGTAATTTACCCACAGAGCTTTTCTCCTATATAAGAGAGCTCTAGGGTTTTCTGGTTTCTTTATCTTATTCATTCCCTTTCAACATGGTATCAGAGAGACGGTCCTAGGCCAGAGTTCTTGAAACCCTAATCCTAACCCTACCCCACCCGCCGCCCTTTCTCTCTCTCTCTCTCGATTTCGAGATCGGCGCCGCCATCTCCGACCCACCATCGCCGATCCAACATCGCGAGCGAGCCCTGCGCACGCGCTAACCCTGTACGCCAGCGTTCGCGCGATCAACGCGCATGCAATCACCTTGTGCATGCGATCAACGCACGACGCAGGAACAGCGCCTGCGATCTGTAGCGTGACGCTACACCTGGCGTCCTCTCGCGAAGCTTGGCGTCCCCACGCAGTGCTGTAGCGCGTCATCCAGTGCACTCAAGTCGGTGCAAGCAAGTCATCTGGCGCGTTCTCTCGCCTGGAGCGGGTCATCTTGCGCGATCATCAACCCTTGTAGCGCGCAGTCCAGTGCAAACAAGTCATGTGCGTGTGCACTATATGCCCTAGCCGTGCTTCTTTGAGTATGGAGGAAGTTGTGGTTTGAGTCTATGTACAAGTAGAAGTTGTCGTCTAATAGTGTAACCCCAGTTACAGGTTATTGTTGTCGTCATGTCAGACAACAAGGTAGATTTTCCATCTCTGGGTGCCTTCAAAGGTCCAGCACCCGTTGTAAAGATGGATGGTACGAACTATGAACTGTGGGCCATGCAGTTCATGAGTCTTATGCAGTGCAATGGCAAGAAGCATATCCTCACACAAGAGGAACATGTTGACAAGACTGGGGTTAACGCCTCATGGGAGGCTGATGATGCTTATGCGCGTGTTTGGCTATCCGGTACTGTGTCCATGGAAATAGCCAACGACATTCTGAGTCAACCCACTGCAAAAGCTATGTGGGATATCCTGGCAGCCACATATTCTCCAGCGAAGAACGAGTCCAAGATCTTACAACTCCAGCATGACATCTTTACCTCAAAGCAGAACGGGCGTCCTCTTCATACCCTGTACACCTCTCTGAGGGGTATGTTTGAGAAGCTACACGGGTACATTCCATTGACAGCTACACCAGAGCAGCTCAAAGCATACAGGGACTCGGTGATGACTGGAGTGTTTCTAGCAGCCCTTGATCCAGAGTATGATGCCGCCCGAGCACAGATTCTTACAGATGCCACCATACCACCTATGGAAGAGGCCTATCGCAGATTGAGTAGACTCTCCATATCTCATAGTGGAGTTCCGACACCTTCAGCCATGACATCTTCTCGCGGCAGAGGAGGTTTTTCCCATTTTCGAGGTAGAGGTGGTCGTGGTCGAGGAGGAGGTAACAGACCTCCTAGACAGCCGTGCACCTATTGTCGCAGGACTGGACACACTGAGGAAACATGCTATTCTAAGCATGGGTTTCCTACTACTACGGCACGTGTGGCGGAGCAGGCTCAGCAGGAAGGGGGTCCTTCCCTTGTCCCGGATCAGAGGTTTGAGGAGTTAGTATCGAGACTTCGGGAGATCATGCCTGGCCAGGGACCAGCTAGTACTTCAGGATCTTCAGAGATAGCGGGCTCAGCATCAGCATCTTCTTCAGGTATCACTTATGCACTTACTAGTTGTTACAGAGCAGATCTATCAGAATGGATTATGGACTCAGGAGCATCTCACCATTTATGTGGTGACAAGAAGCAATTGGATGATTTTATTGCGACTCAGACAGGACGCTCCGTGGTAATTGCTGACGGAACACACTCTCCCATTACTGGTCAGGGGGAGGTGCAATTGACCCCGGGGATACGACTTCAGAACGTTCTTTATGCTCCTGATTTTTCCATGAATCTACTATCCATTAGTCAAATCACTAAAGATTTACATTGTCATGCCATATTTGACCCATCTGCTCTTGTGTTTCAGGACATCCTCACGGGCAGAGTGATTGGAACTGGCTGTGAGCAAGGGGGTCTTTATAGACTGGTGCAATCTCCTTATGCTGGTGTCTCTTTGGATCTGTCTCACCCTACACGTGGCATCTCCGATTTGGTCATCTTCCGTTGCAAAAGATGGTCCATATTCTTCCACAGATTTCTCCCAAGTCTAATTTTCAGTGTGAGGCATGCCAACTTGGCAAACATCACAGGTCGTCATTTCAGAGTCGTATAGGTCCAAGTCGTCATGGTCTGTTTGAGCTGCTACATTTTGATATTTGGGGTCCCAGTCGTGTCCCTGATCTTCAAGGACACGGGTTTTATCTTGTTGCAGTTGATGAATTTTCTAGGTTATGTTGGGTTTTTCTACTTAAAAATAAGTCTGATGCTGCGTTTGTTATCCAGTCTTTCATTATTGAAATAAAAAATATTTATTCTGCTAGAGTGAAGTTCATACGGTCTGATAATGCTCTTGAATTATGTAGTTCTCATATCTCAAAATTTCTTGTGTCTCATAGAATTGTGCATCAGAAGTCATGTGCTTACACCTCCCAACAAAATGGGGTGGCTGAGAGGAAACATCGTCATTTGTTGGACATTACCAGGACCCTATTGATTCAGAGCCGTGCCCCTCACTCCTATTGGGGAGATGCGGTTCTAACTGCTTGTTATCTGGTCAACCGTATGCCTTCGTCAATGTTAGGAGAGAAGATCCCGTTCTTGACTGCGTTTCCCGAGAAGGATCTTTTCTCCCTAACACCACGCGTCTTTGGGTCCGTAGCTTTTGTTCATTGCTTCTCTCCTGGTCTTGACAAGCTCTCTCCCAGAGCTGTCAAATGCGTTTTTGTGGGTTATTCCAAAATCCAAAAAGGTTATCGGTGTTTTGATCCAGTTAGACGACGGTACTATGTTAGTGCTGATGTCACATTCTTTGAGTCTATTATATATTTTTCTCCTACAGGTGACAGACTCACTCACTCAGACGAAGGAGATGATATCTATGTGCCTCCTCCTCCATCTGTTCCATGCTCTACTCTGCCTCCACCACCACCACAGCCTACACCACCACCACCACCACCACAGCCTATACCACCACCACCAGCAGCAGCGTCTACTTTTTATCCTCAGGTCTATCAGCGTCGACCCTCTGCTCATGTGCCTCCTCCATCATCCAGCACGTCCGAGGTATGTAATGAACATTTGAGAACTACTAATGGCACGGTGATTTGCATGCGCAGACAGATGTACAGGGTACAGATGATACTACCACTACTCCAGTTGATGATCTCAATCTTCCTATTGCCCATAGAAGGCAAAAGCGTGCGCGGACAATGAATCCCAAATATGGGATGGACTTTGGATCACAGGCCTATTTGGAGCGGTTGTCCCCGGACTTTCGCAAGTTTGTTCTTGGGTTATCAGCAGTGGAAATCCCAAGTTCATATCAGGAGGCACTACAGAGTAGTCCATGTCGGTTGGCTATGGAAGAGAAGATGGCGGCGTTGCAGTCGCGTGGTACATGGAGTATTGTCAATCCTCCACCAGGTGCGTCCATAGTAGGCAGCAAATGGATCTTTACTGTTAAGCATCGAGCTGATGGTACGGTTGATCGATACAAAGCCAGGCTGGTTGCTCGTGGGTTCACCCAAACGTATGGAGTGGACTATCATGAGACGTTTTCTCCAGTAGCACGTCATTCTACCTTGTGGATTCTTATTGCAGTTGATGTTGTCCGTGACTGGCCCCTTTTTCAGCTGGATGTCAAAAATGCTTTCTTGTATAGGGACTTGTAGGAGGAGGTTTATATGCAGCAGCCACCGGGGTTTGCTGCTGAGGGGGAGGCCAATATGGTGTGCCGTCTTCATAAGGCCATATATGGCTTGAAGCAGAGTCCACGGGCCTGGTTTCAGAAGCTCTCGGAGTTGATTGAACAAAAAGGCTTTGTCAGATCTACAGCAGATCATACTCTCTTTGTAAAGAGAGGCCAGCAAGGTGTGGTAATCATCTTAGTGTACGTTGATGATATTGTTATCACTGGTAGTGATGAACAGGGAATTCAAGCAGCCAAGGACTTTCTTAGCGAGCAGTTTGTTACGAAGGATCTGGGTACACTTCGTTCCTTTTTGGGATTGGAGTTTGCCCGAAATGGGCAAGGTATGGTAATGACGCAACGGAAGTATGTTACTGATTTGTTATCCGAGACAGGAATGGTAGAATGTAGACCAACTACTACTCCTATGGATCCTAATGTTAAACTTTATGATGATGGCTCTGATGAGGTGGACAAGAGACGATATAGAGAGCTTGTGGGGAAGTTGTTGTACGTGACTATTACCCGGCCTGATATATCCTTTGCCGTTAGTAGGGTAAGTCAATTTATGGAGCAACCCAGGCAGGCTCACATGAATGCTGTTTATATGATTCTGAGATATCTGAAGTCTTCCCCAGGTGTTGGTCTTTTGTTTAGAAAAGATACCTCTATATCTGTCACAAGTTGTGCCGATGCAGACTATGCTGGGTGCCCTAATGATAGAAAGTCTACTTCAGGCTTTATCGTATTTGTTGGGAGCTCACCAGTAGCTTGGAAGAGTAAGAAACAATCGATCGTGGCTCGATCCAGTGCAGAGTCAGAATATAGGGCAATGGCCCAAGGTAGTGCTGAGATGATGTGGGTAAAATCAGTTCTGACTGATTTAACTATTGGAGTACCTCTTCCTATGCATCTCAAATGTGATAATCAGGCAGCCTTGTTTATTGCCAATAATCCAGCCTTCCACGAAAGGACAAAGCACATTGAAGTGGATTGTCATTATACACGGGACTTGATCCAAAAGGGACTCATTTCTACTTCTTATGTATCGTCAGGGGAGCAGATAGCAGACATGTTCACCAAGGCTCTTGCTAGGGGCCCTTTTCATCTTTGTTGTTCCAAGCTGAGCATGTTAGATATATATGCTCCAGCTTGAGGGGGAGTGTTAAAATAATTTTTCTATTTAGTAATTAGTTGTCCCGTCTTATGTAATTTACCCACAGAGCTTTTCTCCTATATAAGAGAGCTCTAGGGTTTTCTGGTTTCTTTATCTTATTCATTCCCTTTCAACAATAAATAACAACTGAATTAAAGAAAATGGGTTAGTAAATCAAATACAAGACGACATCTCCCAAAATTCTTGTGCATAAGTTTTGTCATGATGCTCCATAGGTCCAAAGGTTTGCTCCCACTAGCAATGCGCTTCACGGTGGTCGTCCTTGACAGCCACCTCATGGTTGCAATGAAATCGAGCCCTTGGGAAAAGCTGCAAAGAAAAAGCTCGAGAAAAGAGGAAGGAAGCACACTATCCTTGTGTTCGCATTCCCAGTCTGCCTTTAATTATACTGAAACGAGGCACCTAGATCAAGTCATGTAATAAATAACAACTGAATTAAAGAAAATGGGTTAGTAAATCAAATACAAGACGACATCTCCCAAAATTCTTGTGCATAAGTTTTGTCATGATGCTCCATAGGTCCAAAGGTTTACTCCCACTAGCAATGCGCTTCACGGTGGTCGTCCTTGACAGCCACCTCATGGTTGCAATGAAATCGAGCCCTTGGGAAAAGCTGCAAAGAAAAAGCTCGAGAAAAGAGGAAGGAAGCACACTATCCTTGTGTTCGCATTCCCAGAGGGCACCTAGAGGTTACAGAATGTGGACCGATGAACTGGCAGTCTGGCAGTGACCTCGGCATTGAAAGGCGATCATCAGGTCCAACAATCAATCTTGGCCAGCCGTCTCCGACTTCAACTGCCGTTGTGAAATATCTTTGACCATTAGAAGCACACACATGTATACCATGTTGTCGTCGCTATCGCCTACGACCCGTGGCCAAGTCATAGCCTTGCACCCGGGCCGGCCGGCCCAATGCGCATATGTGTTTCTAGTAGTTTGTCCCCAGTTGTTCAACACTAGCCAGATTGAAACACATAATATAAGGCCATCAATTTTTCACAGCTCCGATGGGGGACTAGTTATTAAATCACGCAGAAACCTTTTTTGTCAAAATCGCAACATTTGATTCCACAGTTTCCGTAATTTAATCTGAGTTGTCTAATAAAATTTAAAATCCGTAAAATTCAATAATTCCCCACAAACACGATGTCAGAATTTGAGAACACAGAGAAATAGATTCTAAGTTTACACATTTTGCTTCCAACAAATGTATCTTCTAAGTTGAATCAATGTTTGTTAGTCACTTTCACCACCACATTAATACAATGAACTAAGGAGAAAAATTCCTTACCAAGGTAGTTGATAAACACAAATCCATGTATACTCATTAAAAAAACCTACATCAATACTGCAGATATATAGCAGGTAATGCATGTGATATGCATGCCACATGTCTTTTAGGCACCGTCTTTATCGCCTCCCGTATTGGCGAGAATTGTGTTTTCTCCTGGAACCAGTGGGGGCACATAGCAGGCAATCCTGGGCCTTTACATATTGTGCGTGAACATTCTCGCCTCCTTGGACGATGCTCTCAGCTATCTTGAAGAGGATGCTCTTGTCTAGCTATCTCGCATCCTCCTGCAGGTGGGCCACGCTGTGGCACCGACATCACGTCATCCAATATTTGCCCCAACCCTTCCATTTCCACCCTAGATATCTCTATACTTCATCTCTGTTCTTAGAATAGGGTTTAAATGTCATTTGTTGTTTTCCAATATTGCATTGTACATTTTATGATTGTACAAAGGGTTTGTGTACTTACATATACATTGTTAACCCAAATGTTAGGTTTCCATGGATTCAATTTATGGTATGTTCCATTTGAGCAAAGGTATCCATGTCTCGCCAGATAACAATGTGCGCGGTTTTGAGTTAAGGTCGTCTACACCTATAAGGAATGTTGGAATTGATTTTGTTGGAGTATGTGTTATGTGCGCCCATTGTGTTGTAGCAGGGTAAATGGATCCTGAAGGAGATCCATTTACCCCATCCAGTGTTTAGTCCCACATCGTCCAATGGTGGGACTTGGAGGCTCTGGAGAGGCTATATAAGGAGCCCCAGACCTCCTGTATCCATTGAGAAAAAGGAATGAAGTATCCGCCCCTTTGAGGGCTTCTCCCGTGGTTTCATCCCGCTCCTCATGGAGTAAGGTTCCACGTAAAAATCCCGTTCTTTTTATTGTTATTTATCTTTTCCATGTTTATGCTTCCGCTTCCGATTTTCTAACATGGTATCAGAGCGGGTTCGATTCTCGAGGATTTTATGTTTATCTTTATTCGAGATTCGATTGTTCTTGTATGTTCAAGTTTTGTAAGTTCTAGGGATCTATTGAAACCCTACTGTCTGGAGTTTTTGTTCATGATTGATATTCTGAAATTCGTTGTTGCGGTTCAATCCAAGATTCAGCGAGCCCTAGTTTGTGATCTTCCAATGGTGCTGCACGCACCCCAGGACGATCCACGGCGGCGGCTTCCCTTGCACTTCCAGATCCAGCAGCAGGAACCAAGAGCGCCTGTCATTTTTTCTCGGAGCCTGGAGCCTTTCACGACTCGCGTTGGCAGCATGAAAGAGGCAGGCAGGCAGGCAGATCTCGCACAACAACCCTAAGTTTTGTCTCCAGGCCACAGGCTATAGCGCATACAGTGCGCGCACCACAGGCGCTATCCGCAGGCGGGGGCTCCACCTATCTCCGCGCTATCCACAGGCGCTATCCGCAGGCAGATCCCCCATCCAGCAGGCGATCCCCGTGCGACGCCACATCCAGATCTTCTTCCCCGCGCAGCTTCTTCCCTCGATCACCTCCAAGTCCTCGGGTGATGGATCTCGAGCGCCCTCCACGCGCAGAATTCCAGGCGCGGGACCCCTTCCTCGCGATGTGCCCCCCACCCCCCCCCCCAACCGAAGCCCTCAACGTCTTCTCGCGCGGAGCCCTCAACCGAAGCCCTCTGGCGGAGCCTCCCACCGCTCCATCGTCTTCTCGCGTGCAGCATCACAGTCGCCTGGCGGCGTCGCCAAGCAATCCACGCACCCTCCCACGCGGCGCGAGCGCATCCAGGCAGCGCAAGGAGCCGCTCTAGTTGTGGCGGCGTACACGAAAGGATATCTGCGATGCGGGAGGGGTTTCCCTCGTGGGGAACCCTAACGGGGGGGAGCACGTTTATTTAAAAAATGTTGAAAGCTCAACAGTGGGCTAAAAAAAAGAAGGGGGGCCAAATGTGGGCCGAGAAAAAAAAAGGGATTGTAGAAGCCCAAGTGGGTTGGTTTTTTTCCATCCCGCCCCAAGAGGGGCTGCTTTTATTAAAAAAAGAGGGCGCGTAAACAAAAAAAAAGAGAAAAGCCGTACGCAAAAAAAAAGGTTAAAAGCTGGAAAAAATGAAACGGTTTAAAAAAAATGTTTTCAAAAAAAAATGATGACGACTTAAAAAAAATGGAAAGCCGCAAGTATGTTTTGTTTTCCCCTTCTATCTTGTCTTCTCCCAACTTTGTCGATGTTCATTTTTCGTCAAGTATGGGAGAAAGGGGGAGTATATGTAGAGTCACAGGTCTTCTTCCAGCCATATTCAGATGTTCGAGATTCACAGGCAGATTTCCAGACCATTCAGATTCCAGACTCTACAGTTCGGTTTCAGACTCAACGATCATTGTTTCCGAGTCTCCATTTTCAGACACGCACGAGTGTGCGGTCATTTTCAGATGAGCATATGTTGCCATCATTTGTTCGTGGTCCCCATCATTATTCTTGTGTTGTTCGGCCAGAGTTTTCATGTGAGCCATAGGGACTCCAGAGCAGAGGACAATTCCCTTGAGGGCAAGGGTTTTCATGTGGTATCATAGGTACACCAGAGCAGTGCACCATTCTCTGAGCCAGATGGGAGAGACACAGTTCTCCGACAAGGAGACTTCAGGCGCAGTTTCAGACTCGATGGTTAGATTCCGAGTCTTCATATGACTCACATTCCAGCCCCGTTCGTCCTCCTCACTTGCACGGCATGAGAAGCAACGTCCTCGACTACAGCAATGTGCGCGTTGGGTTGATATTGTCCGTAGTGTCTTGTAGCGTTGAGTTGACTTTCTGTCTGTTTGTCCAAGCTGAGCATTGCATGCTCCAGCTTGAGGGGGAGTGTTGGAGTATGTGTTATGTGCGCCCATTGTGTTGTAGCAGGGTAAATGGATCCTGGAGGAGATCCATTTACCCCATCCAGTGTTTAGTCCCACATCGTCCAGTGGTGGGACTTGGAGGCTCTGGAGAGGCTATATAAGGAGCCCCAGACATCCTGTATCCATTGAGAAAAAGGAATGAAGTATCCGCCCTTTGAGGGCTTCTCCCGTGGTTTCATCTCGCTCCTCACGGAGTAGGGTTCCACGTAAAAATCCCGTTCTTCTTATTGTTATTTATCTTTTCCATGTTTATACTTCCGCTTCTGATTTTCTAACAGATTTACCAAAAGTTCAACTTGGACAAAAATCAAAATGTCACATCGCATCCCATGTGGTGCAGGGTCTGACCCTCTGGTAACATCCATCATGAACGGTGATGACATGGAGCAACAACAAGAAAGCCTTTTCCCCCAATTATGCAGGATCAGATACATGGATTTTTAGCCTCCATTCAGATTTATTTTGGACCATTCTCGGGCTTGAATCCAAATAACTAAGATCCCTTCGAATAGTCGCATTCCAACACTTCTTAGGCCTTCCTCATCCTCTCTTAACCGACTCAACATCCCAAAATCTCGCATCTTCTATGTTGATATGACTTGAATCCTAACCACTTCTTGGGTTGCTGATGTGGCTTATCTACGTCCTGCCTTCTGATTGGTTGAGAGCTGCTAGGATAGATTACTGACATGTCTGATCCGTCTCATGAATTCTGATTGGTTGAGAGCTGTTAGGCCAAGATTGCAGGCATGTCTGATCTGCCACCTGAAATCTGATTGGCTGAGAGTTGTTAGGATGAATTGTTGAATACAAATGGTATTCTTCTGTTTTAGTATAACAGGGGCCCTAGGGCCATCATATACTGCAATCCTTATTCTGATCCTGATTCTCATCCCATATTTGTACCTTTGCAGTATCATATGTATTATTTTTTCTCCATATAGTGAAACTGATCGCCGTCGCCCAAGGACGTAGCCCAGTTACGGGTGAACCTTGTGAATCCGTGTGTTTGCATTTTGCTTGTTTGATCGTGTTTGTACATGTTTGCTTCCATGATTCGTGACAAACTGGTATTGGAGCTTCGGGTTCCATCATGATCATTCAGTAAGATGGCGTCGCACAATCTGTAAATCGAGAAATTCACGGGGAAGAATGGTTTCAGTCTGTGGCAGATCAAGATGTGCGTCCTTCTAAAGCAGCAAGGTATCTGAGAACTGTTAGATCAGAAGGGGGCGAATGCACTCGATCCCTCCGAGTTGATGGTGCAGGAAGAGAAGGCGCACTCGACGATCATGTTGTGTTTGGCGGACGAGATTATGCGAAGGTTGCCGATGAGGATTATGCGGCCGGTCTGTGGTTGAGACTCGAAAGTCTGTACATGACGATGTCTCTGACCAATAAGTTGCTCTTGAAGCAACGTCTGTTTACTCTTTGTATGCAAGAAGGTACATCTCTTATTAAAGAATATCTAGATCACTTAACTACATTATTGACGAATTTAAGAAACGTAGATGTTAAGATTGAAGATGATGATGTTGAATTGATTTTATTGGTTTCTCTTCCATTATCGTTTGAGAATTTTGTTCAATCATTTATTGTGGGAAGAGAATCGATAACTCTAGAGGAAGTTCGCGCGAGTCTGCATACGTGTGAACTCCGGCATATGGTTACTGGGATGCATGACTCTAATGCTGCAGGTTTTGTTATGACTCATGAAAAGAGTAATGTCGATTCTGCCTACACGAAGAATGGAAAACAGAAGTCTAAAAATCATAATTCTAAGGACATCTGCAATTACTGCAAGGAATCTAGACATTGGAAGAAAGATTGTCCAAAGAAGATCACAATTGTTGTAGTGGCTCAAGGAAGCAGTGATTCTGAAGATGATTTCGTTCTCACCGTCACGGATCAGAAGACGACGGATAACACATGGATTCTTGATTGAGGTTATTCTTACCATATGACTTCCAATTAAAATTGGTTCTGCACTTATGAAAAGATAGATAGCAGAAACATCGTCATGGGGAATAATGCAACGTGTAAGATTGTAGGGATTGGCTTTGTGAAGATCAAGATGCATGATGGAGTCGTGAGAATGGTGACATAAGTAAGCCATATTCCTGATCTGAGGCATGGAAGGCCATGTCGCGATATATCGGCGATATATCGCCGATATATCGATATCGACATGGGACCGATATCGAAATCGATATATCGATATATCCGATTTTCAGGCATTTCCTTCAGAAATATTCCTGACATAGCGATATACCGGCGATATATCGGCGATATATCGTCGATATATCGATATCGACACGATATCGAAACGATATCGATATCGATATTTCCTTCCATGATCTGAGGAAGAACCTAATATCCCTTGGAGCTTTGGACTCTAAAGGGTACAGGTACAATGTTGAAGGTGGAGTCATACAGGTTGCCAAAGTTGGGGTTGTAGTCATCAAGGCAAACGAGCAAAAGACCCTATATGTCTTGCAGGGGTCTACAATTCCTGGGAGTAAGTTCAAGCATTGTTTGGACTTGCTCAATATCGATAATTGGTAGTAGCCCTAAGGATGGGCTGGCAGCGGCAAGTTGAAGCTCAGTAAAGCTTCTCTAAAGAGAAATTTCAAGGTGAATATTGTTTATAATTCCTTGATTCCTACTATCTGAATTTCAAGTGGTGAAGTATGGTAGTGGTTGATTTTACTATATAAGAATTCAATCCCGGTGGAGTCTAGCAGTAGTTAATTCTGCTAGTGAAGAATTCAACTCATGATGGAGTATAGTAGTGGTTAATTCTGCTATATGAGAATTCAACCCCGGTGGAGTCTAGCAATAGTTAATTCTGCTAGAAATTAACTCGTGGTGGAGTATAGTAGTGGTTCATTCTGCTATATGAGGATTCAATTCAATGTGAATATTGTTGATATGACTTGAATCCTAATCACTTGTTGGGCTACTTGTGTCGCTGATCTACGTCCTGCCTTCTGATTGGTTGAAAGCTATTGGGATAGATTGCTGACATGTCTGATCCGTCTCCTGAATTCTGATTGGCTGAGAGCTGTTAGGCCAGGATTGCTGACATGTTTGATATGCCTCCTGAAATATGATTGGTTGAGAGCTGTTGGGCCAGGATTGCTGGCATGTCTGATCCGTCTCCTGAAATCTGATTGGCTAAGAGCTATTGGGATGGATTGCTGAATACAAACGGTATTTTTATATCGCAGTATAAAAGGGGACCGAAGGCCGCCAGATACTACAATCCCCATTCTTATCATGATTCTCATTCCATATCTATGCATTCTCAGTATCCTCTATATTATTTTTTCTCCATATAGTGAAACCGATTGTCGCCACCCAAGGACGTAGCCCAGTTACGGGTGAACCTTGTAAATCTGTGTGTTTGCATTTTTCTTATTTAATCATGTTTGTGCATGTTTGCTTCCGTCATTTGCATCATTCTAACTACTACATCAACCGACCTCCTTTGCAAATGGCCAAACCATTTTTAGTGGTTTTCTCTCATCTTATCCTCTATCGGATCGGAGCTATACCAACTTTCATTTTGATAGCATCATTCCAAATCCGATTTTTTTATGTACGACAACACATTTCTATTAATGTCATTCTCTGAACAGTGATGACATACAATGCATTTTTCTATATGCACGAACTATCGAAAAATCCTCTTACATTGAGATCCTAATAGAGAGTTCTCCAATCGTAGTCCCAACTGAAGCTCACATTCTCCATCATGCCACCTTGGTTCCTTACTCGCATCGGAGTTCACATGTCCCCATAATGCAGCCCTCGCATGAACATGAAATTATCAGTGATGCTATCATGAGAGAAGTGAATCGTAACCTAAATGATTGTTGTCTGAGGAGAACAAATGACGAGATGGATGAGAAAAATGTTAAAAAGCCTGATGAAAATGTAGTTGTCATTGACCAAACGAGTGGTGATGAACAACCCATTCATTAAACAATTATCCCGTCTATACCCTTCTATAGTGTAAAGGCGGTGATGGTCGTGCAACATATGAAGACGATTTTCAGAATAAAATTGGGATTTGACAATATTGGCAATGAACATCGGAAGGGAAGAACCTTCAAGACAAAAGAGGATTTAGTTTATGCAGTAAAAAAATAGCACATCTTGTCCCACTACGACTACATGATCAAATAATCAACGACCTTGGTTTGATGCATTATGTTCCCTATGGAATCAAAGGGGTCTATGGTTTCCGCGAGGTCATTTTAGAAGATCGAATCGATGTATGGGTGATTTTTAATATTGATGGCCTTGACACTTGCATTAATCCGTCTATTAAACAAGATCACCTCCAACTTGTATGCAACTTCATGGTTATATCAATGTTAAGCTTGGTGAAAGATAGCCCCATTATTAGGGTGTTTAGTTTGAAAGCATGTACTCATGAATTTTATGACTATTGGGTCATGGAAAAGAAAGTGTGGGATGCACGGAGAAAAGCGGTCACCATAATATATGGTTATTAGAAGAAACCGTATGCAGAGATGCCTTACCTATTGCATGCACTGAAGGTTGTCATTCCGAGGACAGAAATAGAAAACATGCATATTGAACACCCCGACCCATTGAAGCCCCATTGTCGTAGATTTCAGAGCTGTTTTTATTGTTTGGGCTATGTATTCATGCTTTCAAACTACCACTAAATAGTATTAACTGTACTCACTTTTACATAAAATAAAAGCAGAAACTATCGATCGCTTGTGGTATTGATGGAGATAAACACAGTACCACTTTCTTTAGCAATAGTTGACGAGGAGTCCAGACCTATCTGGAAGTGATTTCTTTTTATTGTATGCATCAAGGTTGCGAGAATGCATGCTGGGCCAAAATGTATTATCTCAAATCGTCATTCATGCATCAAGGTAGATGAGGAGTGCTTCTACAAATGGACACATGATAACACAAATCTAATGACAACCAAATTTAGTTTTTGAGGTTGTTACTGGTGTTTGTCGCACACAATACATAATTCGGGGTCGAAAAAGGTACAGAGTTCATTAGGGTGGGCCAGGTGTTGATATGTTTTGAATCCAAACCGTCTGATTTGCTTAATCCCGTTGGAGAACCATCACATGTACAGCCCCTCATGCCAACATACCGTACCATAGCCTCTCATGCCACCATACCATACGAGATTGTGAACATTTTTATTTGGTTCCTTTTCTCTTTGGGTCCTCAGTAATCTTTTTTCTCTGCATAGTGAAAACCAATCAGTGTCACCCAAGGATGTATACCAATTACGCGTGACCCTTGTAAATATGTGTCTTGGTGCTTATTTGATTGACCGTTTGTGCGCGTTTGCTTCGCGATTCGCAACACCAACACATAAGTACATGGTAAAAAATGGTAGATATATCGTATTCCATACTCTCATGTTATTGTAGTTATTCCAAGTTAAAATATATATTGGAAATATTCATTGCAAATGGATCCGAGACCAGTTGAGACTTATGTTCTTACTCAGCAGAAGTGTGTCATCTTTGATGTCGTGTCTAGGATGGCAATGTAACTTAAGTATTCATGAGACTTTAAAATAACTCTTTCCATGATTCATATTATTTGTCAATATATGTTACATCCAGGCTTCTACATAGATGTGTTGTCGCCAACGGGAGATGCTCATGTGACACATACCATTGGATGACCGCATTCAGCCTTACATGGTTCAGGTCAGTTTTGTTGGCATCATTGAGTTAGAGTTTATCTGTTGACCGGCATCTCTTTACAGCGTTAGTGGAGCGTTGACGGCCAGAAACACACCTATTCCACATGGTTAACTATGAGACAACCACAAATATTCATGATGTGGTTGTGTTGATGGAGCTATGAGTCGATGGACCTGTAGCTACCTGTGGCATGAAGAGCGGACGGAAATGGGCAAATGTATGCAAGAAGCTACTGGGAGTGCATCCTTCAACATCTGATATCGTAGGGACTAGGGTGCTTGCGACATGGCTATTTGGTCATCTAAACATTTACCGCCTAGTGCATATAAGGAGACATTGAGGTGATATGCTAGAGCTTTTTACATACTACAGTTGTTGGGCGGAGTGTTGTTCATAGACAAATCAAGGTCATTGATTTCGCTTATTACACTACCTCTGTTGTATGACCTTGAGTTTGCATACACCTTGAGTTGGGTATATGTCATACTTGCTTTTTTATCAGACATTTAGGTTATACAGTGTTGTATCGGAGGATTCACTGAATATTCAGTATTCAAGATAATATTTGAAATTCTTTGATTATAGATTTTTAAATTATTTTAAATATAAAATTATATCTAATGTATATACTCGTATATATATATATACATATATGGTCATCAATCAGTAAGTTTCTAGGATAAAAATACCAATTAACAAGTTACGTATATGAAGTTTTAACATTTGTAGTGATACCGAGATAAAAGAGAACCTTTAAAAAATAAAAAAAAAACAATATATTGCAATAGTCAATCCAATATTCAGTGGAATACCCGAATATTCAAGCCGAATATTCGAGAATATCTAGGCTGGACCGAATAACAATATTCTATTTGGTCCCCACCCCCCCCCCCCACACACACACAAATAAGAATATTCAACTGAATACTCGATCCATTTGGTCGAATATTGCAACAATGGTATTATGTCGCAGATGTGTTGTCAGAGGAGATATATAGGTCATATTATTGTAGTTGTGGGTTGGGAACACTTTCCGCACATCATGCCTATTATTAGAGAGAGACCACAATGGAACGACGTGCCTTTACGAGTGCATTGGGCTACTACCTTTAATCATTGTTGGCACCTCATACATGTTAGACATTGCTGCTACACATTTAACATGCAATCTCCTAAGCAAATAACTAATTTATTTTAGAATATTTTTCCCTCTAGATATGTTAATTCTAAAATATCAATGGGACCGATATCCTAGAATTCCCTCCACTGTATTGCATTGATGGATAGGACAGCTGGAGGTCACGCGTATCGCTCATTTACTTTGGCATCGTTGAGCACTATTATTCAAATCACATTCTACATCAATTCGGGGTCTACCAGGACATATAAGCACCTTGTGATCCAGATGAGGACCTATAGATATAAGTGGGAAGGTGGATATCGACTGGAGAGAAAGACACGACTTACACATATGTGAATGTATGTCACGCCATCATTGAGTTGTATCAATGGACCAATCCAACAGTATTTGTGTGACTCCCAATTATATGGATTGGTACCTATTAATAACCAGGAGGTTCGTGGGTAGGTTGGGTGCAACTCGGGCATACAATGTAAGCTCTTATTGCATAGTCTAAGCTTGTAAATTGCCACATTTACTTAACCTAGATTTTTTATTTACTCTGCACTTGTCTAGATGGGACCACGCCATCAAGATGGGAGATAGTGATACTGCCCACTGTGAATGCAGGGAGATAATTGTGCAGGACAAGGCAAAAATGGAATAATCATTGACGTTCCAATTTATGGATGCAATGACCATACACGAGGAGCATGCATAGCAAGCCCAAGCACAAGGGAGAGGGAAAGTACAAGGGATAGGAAGATGTCATACTTGAGCTCGTGGGCCAGGTCGTGGACAGGATCATCAATCTACCAAATAGCGGATATTGAAGCGGAGGCGGATGTTCCATATATGAATCATGTTCCATCTTCGAACTTGGAGGGTCAAGAGATGCTCGAATTTGTGATGGAGACGCAATTCGTTACACCTGTTGTCAAGCCTCCTAACATTAAAATGCAAATACTGCAAGCCCCAAGGAGGAACGTGATGGGAGAAGATGGTGGGGGGGGGGGGGGACACAATTCACATATGCTAGACTAATCCCACCCCCCATCCTTCCGATCTTCGAGGATGATGAAGGCGTGGGGAGTTCTCAGATAGAATTGATCAAATATGGAGCTTCCTAATGCTATTTAAACATCTAGAGGTCCGAAGAACATATCAGAGGAGAAGGAAGAGTTGATTTTTTTGAATATGTTGCCAAACCATTAGTAACTTTATCTATAATGTATCTCGTATTGGCAAAACCTTTGTAATACATTTTGGTTTATCATGTTGACTATCTAATTTTTGTTTGATCATTTCTTCATGTGATTGATGACATCGAATGATTGATATCATTGCAATGGATTGGTTGAGCACGGTTAACTTTCCAGTGATTTCAGCATGTTGGTATGTGATAGATTTGTTCTCCAGGGTTTAAACATATCAATTGCTCAAAGTTTCATTTTCCAAGGTATTCAGTATATAGCGCATGCAGCCAGCGCTATCAATGTCGCATACAATTAATACGCTATACGTAACTCATTGAGAAAGCGAGATACTTATAGTGCCTTTAAAGTATGCGACACAACTACAGTATTGGAAGAAACAAATTTGTTGACCTAATTAAAGACTTTTCTTTGTCAGTTACACTAGTAAGGAATTTGTCTCATGTACTGAGTCTTGAAGTTTAGATATGTGTTGTGGGATATAAGATGGTAACATCAGAATGTGTCATGGTGACAATCTTCTAATCGTAGTGCTATTAAAAGCCATGCATCTAGACCTGTCTCCCTAATATTACCATAGAAAACCATATTACCTTATCTGATGCCTAACAAAAACACTTATATATGTGTTCTTCAAGGATGCATTGTTCGCATCAAAGGATAGACTCTGTTCAAAACTCTACCTTCTTCATTAGGTTGCAGTTTGTTAAATCAGGCTTATGAGTATAAAACTCAGATACAACACCCTCATAATGAACGCCTCGGACGTCGTCGTCATTTAGAATGAACGTCAACATATGGTCAGCTCCCATTCCATGTGGGATGCAATATGATATCTTGATTAATTGCTTACTTTTGTCCAAATTAAACTTCTGGCATATTAAGTCCAGTATCTCATCAAATGTTGTAGACGACGGAGAACCGTGTGTCTCAACATTAGCTTCATTCAAATGGAAAAAGTAATATGTAGAAGGAATTATAACCTAAACAATACAACAACAACTCAAACTGAATGATCATATTATATATCATCAAATTACCCTAATTCTTGTGGAAGATTCCAAAAAGATTTGATTTGTACAGGGCGATTGATCGAGGGGGTGGCTGTGGAAAATGCTCGCAAGTAGGAGGCTGGAGTAAGGAGTCATGCAATGGGGAATCATGAAGTCCATTAGACTTCTAATAACAGTTTAAGTATCGTGGAGGCTATTGGAGACTTCTGACAATGGTTTACGTAACAGGACTGTGAGCCATATGGAACCAACAACAAGAGAAGGGTTTAATTTGTTACCTATAAAAATGTTCCATCGGGATATCCTCCTACATGAAAAGGATGCTTCCAAAGTGCCACCAACGAGTACGTGTGCACGATGATGATCTCACAATGCTCTCCACAATGGTGCCCTCAGATTTCATATCAAACCAACTTTTCTGATGGCTCTTCGTCGAGGATTCCGGTGATGATAACATAGCTCCTATGAGGGGTGGAGAGTGTTGGTAGCGGAAGCGACACCAACTCTGCTCTGATACCAGTTGATGGAACACGTCTCGGTATCCTCTTCTCTCGGATACCGGATGCGCCTTCAGATACGGAAGCGAATGTAGATACATACGAGGATGCACAATCGCCCACGATCACAGAAGCACGTGAAAACAAGAACAACCAGATATAACGGTGGTTGGTCACCTCTCGCGACCACCGGAGAAGAAAGATCACTAAAAGAAGAACGAGTACCACTCTCTATGTTCCCTCGCTCTCTTCCTCTCTTCTCTCTCTCTCTCCCCTTTCTCTATGGGCTACATAGTTGTTGTCGGTGGTGGTGATGAGGCAATGCCTCCCACACCCTCTATATATAACCCAAATACAACCCCATAGTCATATTCCCAATAAGACTATAAATACAATACAACTCAACTACTATTAGTAGGATTAGGAGTCCAATCCTATTAGGATTCCCAATCCTAATTAATCTAATCATAACAATCTCCCCCTTGAGTTGAATTCCATTACGATCTCTTTAACGTCTTGGGTCTGCACTGGGTCATCTTCGTCATCTGCAAGTCTCGTTAGCAGTGACTCACCGACTCTGGGTGATGCACCCGTCAATGGGCACCATCGACGTGCCACCTTGCACAATCTCCTGCCTACCGCCGCTAGTAGAATTCTTCGACGCTTCTGGTCGATTTCAAGAGACCACCATATCACGGCTTTTGTGGATTGCGTATCTGCTGCATCGACGTCCACTCGTCGGCGTTGAACCTCACTCTGACCCGCAACGTTGTGTCCCTTCAACAACGCTGAACCTGGATCTGATACGCCACGTCGTATCATTCATTGTCGTCGAACCCGTCTCTGATACCACTTGTTGAGAGCAGAAGCGACACCAACTCTTTACTCTGATACCAGTTAATGGGAACACGGCCCACCGGTATTCGTCTCCTCTCGGATACTGGACCCCTGGATACGGAAGCGGATACAGATACGGATGCGGATGCGCAATTGATCACCATCACAGAAGTACATGGAGAAAAGAACAACTGGGTATAACGATGGTCGGTCACCTCTCGCGACCACCGGAGAAGAAAGATCACTAAAAGAAGAACGAATACAACTCTCTCAGTTCCCTCGCTCTCTTCTCTCCCCCTCTCCCTTTCTCTCTAGGGGTTACATTGTTCTTGTCGGTGGTGGTGTTGAGGGAATGCCTCTACCCTCCTCTTTATATAGCCCAAATACAACCCATAGTCCTGATCCCTTTAGGACTATAAATAGAATACAACTCAACTATTATTAGGATTAGGAGTCCAATATCATTAGGATTCTCAATCTTAATGGCTCCAATCCTAACAATCTCCCCCTTGAATTGAATTCCATCACGATCTCTTTATCATCTTGGGTCTGCACTGAACCATCCTCATCATCTGCAAGTCTCGTTAGCAGTGACTCACCGACTCTGGGTGATGCACCCGTCATTGGGCGCCCTCGACGTGCCTCCTCTCGGGCACTCGTACAACTCAGCATTGTGCCTCATGATGCGGCACCATAAGTCTCTTGTGACTGGAGATTGTGCCGACATCCTCTGGTAAAGCGAATCGCACTCGCTTCTCCCTTTTTCGCTCTCTGCAGCAGAGATGCCGATAACCTGTCGTTCTCTCATCGTACTGCTCGTCCTGGGAATGACTGGAGCTCCATCAACTGTCACGACCATTTCCTCGAGCTTATACACCTTGTTCGGCATCCTCGTCATCTGCAAGTCTCGTTAGCAGGAACTCACCACCTCTGGGTGACGCACCCGTCACTGGGTGCCCTCAACGTGCCACCTTGCACGATCTCCTGCTAGCCGCCGCTAGTAGAATTCTTCGACGCCTCTGGTCGATTCCAAGAGGCCACCATATCACGACTTCTGGGGATTGCGCATCTGCCGCGTCATCTCGTCGACGTCGACCCTTGCTCTGATCCGTCGCATCGTGTCCCTTCAACAACGTTGAACCTGGCTCTGATACGCCGCGTCGTATCCTTTGCTGTCGTCAAACCTGGCTCTGATCAGTCGCATCGTGCCCTTCAACAACGTTGAACCTGTCTCTGATACCACTTGTTGGACACACGAAAGCGGTATCTGAAGGATATGGTTAGAATCCTCAAGCGCATCACGGAAGCGTGAGCGTCGTATCGAATACGACGAGGAGCGACTAGTCGCACTAGTTGCTCGATGCAGCGGAATTTAAAAAATTTTATGCGACGAAACCACATGATCCAAGAACACTTCTCGGATCGTTTCGTCTAAACCACAAACAAGTAATAGGATTACCTCTTGAAGCGTGGTTGCGATCAAGTCTCTAAACGAAGAGACCTCCTGTCTCAAGTCCGATCCGACGGAGGAGACGCTTGCGAGCGCGGGGATGAACCGTGTGCTTCTTGCAATTCATGTTGACGATCCAAACGGTGAATCTCCTGATCTCGACACACGAGATCCGACGTCTTCTTCACGAGCAAGGCACGCCGAAGTAGACGGAGATCCACAAGCAAACCATCGGGCAGCATAACAACGACGCCGCGGCGATGGAGAACCTCTCTAGGGCATCCATGGTGGACGGCCACATGAGAGGGAGAGAGAGTAGGCGTGTGAAGAGAAAGAGAGAGAGAGAGAGAGAGAGAGTTGTTGTCTCACTTGTTGTGTAAAGAAGAGCAAAGGGGTGCCTCTTCTTTTATAGCATTTTGGGATCCATGGATCTCAATCCATGGGACAACACAAATCCAATGGTTCTCATTGATTGTGTTTCTTTCAATGGCTAAGATTTATGTTGGTAAAAACCAACAACAATTAATTTAATAAAAATCAAATATATGTAGAATATAATTTGATTTATATCAAATCAATCTCAATTAGAGAAATAGGAAAGGAGGCAAGCCTCCTTCCATAAGAAGGGTGGACGGCCACCACATTCCTTGTGGGAATTGTGGCCGTCCACTCTTCCTATACGGAAGGTGGATGCCTCTCCTATTATATGAGATTGCATTATCTCATAATTATCTCTAATATCTTCAACAACTTTTGTTGAATATTATTTCACAAAAATAAATCCAATTTATTTTGTGAACATTGCAATCATGCCATTGGAAATTTGTGAATCATATTCACAACCCAAAATAAAATGTAAATTACATTTTCAATTTAATGTCCAATGTGAATCCAATTCACATTAACATTTAATTAACAAATGTAAATTACAAATATATGTCTCTTATATATTATAGATCACATTTATAATATATATGTTTAATATAGATATTCTATCCACATTATTCATATCCATGATAATTAAATCATATTTAATCATCTTGGATCTCATTTCTCTTGTTCTCAAACAATATGAATCACATTCATATTACTTAAATCTTTCATAATTAAATCACATTTAATTATCTCAGATAACTCTCTTTATAATATTAATCAAATTCATATTACTCATGATAATTAAATCACATTTAATTACCCATTTTCTCAATGCTTGGATATATATATATCAACAATAGAATTATCCATGAACTCCTTCAAGGATAATGCGCTTTCTCCGTAGATACTTGGAGATAAGGACAGGGCGATTGTATTGTTCCACGTATAGTGACATGGATATTGAGATCATATCTCAAATCCAGATCGTGGTCCTCCCATAGATGCTTGATTAAATCAAGACCGCAAATATAATCTTCTCATTGCATCTGAATCACATTCAGATCAATGTCCAACATTTGGACTAAGATCAGATTACTTCTCTACTGCGAGGAGTCACTAAAATTCATACCCGTTTCATCACTCCCTAGGAATGGAAGCGTCATAGTTATACAATCGTTTATGATCACATCACCCTCAGGTATTCCCAATACCTGTACATCCTGCATACTGGAAGACTCAGAATAAACCCGAAGTATTAGATCAACTTTACACTGTCTACTTCAGGGTTTTATCAGTAAGTTTCTCATTCGACCATTGGGAGTTGGTATCGATCATATACTTTCCAAAAGCATATATCATACCTAGGTCTTGATTATATATTTTCCAAAAGTATATATCAAACCTACAAATTCAGTCAAGCTTCCAAAGCGAGACGACCATGCGCATGGAATTTGATTCTTCCCAATATCTCAAGAGTGAGCTCATGTCTTCCGGTTCAGTAACTGAACCTGTATGATCCCTTTGAGAGATCGTATTACTCATATGCCCTTATATGCACACCAGCGCGTCGGTGTATAGACCTTGATTAGGTCATCAACCTATTGGTCTGCCAAATGTACATATTCAGACATATAGTAACACATCTGTCTCCGGTCAGAGGATGTGTGCCTATATCATGACAGCATACGATATAGGACTTTGGTTATCTCGATCTCGTTAAGTCAACTCTTTCACCTAACTAATTTGACACCTCTGAATCTCTATTCTTATGCAGAGGACCTGCATCAAGAAGTCGGTCAGATATCAGCCTCAATGAGAAAGGATTGCCATCTCCTACTCAGGCTGGAGATCATCTCTTAATAATCATTTGACGGTGCTTGATGAGTCCTTAATCTAACTCATTAGATATTCATCTAAGCATCAACCTCTATGATTCAATAATTGAATCAACAGTTGTATGATCATTAAGATGGCCATGGTACATAACCCTAATTTTACTAAGGGACCTATTATGCAAATTATTTATTCTTTATTTCAGATCAGGGAATGATATTAGCAATAACATTTATTGCATAATGGCTCGTCGTGGGCTCGCATATCCAACAATCTCCCACTAGTCCAAAGAGCCATTAATGGG
Organism: Ottelia alismoides; assembly: GCA_037367405.1. Lineage (NCBI taxonomy): Eukaryota > Viridiplantae > Streptophyta > Magnoliopsida > Alismatales > Hydrocharitaceae > Ottelia > Ottelia alismoides. The sequence goes on along the minus strand of JAZKJV010001459.1, from coordinate 673,362 downwards.
CTAATCATTTAAACCCACACTCATGTGACAATCATAGGCTATTTAGAAAATAGCTAGGTAAGCTGATCAGTCACTCTGTTCCCAAGAGACTACGCCAAGTCCTTTTACGGCACTTGCATATCTCCTAGTAACAGTGCTCGCATCCAATGCGAATGTTGCATCTTATGCAACCAATACTCAATTTTGTCGGTTATAGTGTCCTTGACACTACATCTTATTAATTATCATAACCAGTATTACCATAATCCTTGTTAGAATACCTTCACTCCTGGAGATCTCTATCTCCTAAGGTATCTACAGTTAAGACCCTTATAGATCACTATCTACAAGGTCTTAAACTTTTGAAGATAAGACTTTGAAATCACTATCTCTAAGTTCATCATCTTTGAAAATATTGTTATTACCGCAACCAAGTGTTTTATTTCCAGAGTAGGATTAGTTACAGTTTACTACTCCCACTGCATGGCAGACATATGGCTTTTGTACACATCTAGCATACACTTCAGCTTCTCGTAACTGATGCACAAGTGCAAGCAGTTCTAGCATTCACTTCCTCAACTCTTTGAGGTGTTATCCCTTTAGATAGGTCAGTACCATATCTTAAGGGATGGAAGCCTTTCTTGGAATTTCTAACAATAGAATATGTCCAAGGTGTACTACAAATGTGACAGTCCCAATATCCTCTTCTCTTTACTTCTGAACAACTTCAGAAATAAGATCTAAAAGGTATCTTTGAAATCATATTTCAAGGTATGGAATAGCCAGTCTATAAAACACTTATCATCATCCTTATATCATTCTAAATGATTAGGATATTATCTACATTTAGCATGATGAACACAAAGGCACTCCCACTAAGCTTCATATGGCTCATCAAGATTTTTAGCTGAAATCATAACATTTATAATTTCATCAAATCTTATGGTCCAACTTCAAGAAGCTTATTTGAGTCCATAATGGATTCCTTAGCTTGCACACCTTGCTTTCCTTAACCATGAAGCCCTGGGGCTACTTCATATGAATATCCTCGGAGAGATATTTATAGAGGAATGCAATATTGACTTACATCTAGAAGATGCAATAGTCAAGTTGTGTAGCTAAAGTTAGTAATATTCTGATGGTTTTAAGTATGGTCATCGAAGAGCAAGTCTCATTGCAAGCAATGTCTTCTCTTCTGATGTGTAGCTCATGGCTATGAACCGTGCTTTGAAGGTCTCTACCTTCTCATCAGGTTCCCTTTCTCTTGAAGATCCATTTACACCTTTACAGGTTTTAGCCATATAGGTGGATCCTCGAGGGTCCATATACAACACTTGTATATGAAGTCTACTTTAGAATTTCATTGCTAAAATCCATCTTTCCATGTTATGATCCTCAGGATTTTTATCACAGGAAATCCGATCATTGACACATGGAATGCATCCTCAAACTCATTTGAAGAAGTATTAGTGTTTCATCTTTAATTTTCCTTTTAGTTTCCGATTTCAGGAGCCTCATTATCTTATCAAGATTAAATGAGTTCCTACACTTCATTTTCTTCTTGATTCCCAAGAGAGTCATCGTCTAAGAATCACATTCTCAGAGATAAGATCTTTTAGGAATCTCAAGGTCATAAAGTAGGTATCCCATACCATCCTTTATTTTCCTAATGAAGTAGCACTCTCTAGTGCTAGATTCCAGCTTATATGCATGGAAGCTTATTAAGGATATATATTGTAGTCTCTACTACATATATATACCAGGAAACTTAAGGGATAATTATGCTAAAATTCATCATTGATAAGATCATGTCACACATGATCCAATTGTATCTCCCTATAACTCTATCAAGTCAAGGTGTATTAAGAGGATTGAGATAGAAATGATATTCATATCTCCACAAGGTATTCTTTGAATTTATCTAGCAGGTACTTGCTACCTAGATTAGATTAAAATTCATTTTATCTTCCTTCAAACTTTGGTTCTGAACCAAAATTAATGAAACCTTTGAACATTTCAAAGGTTTCTTTAGGTGAAGAGAAGAAATCTCATATCATAATCATCAACAGATATCATATATCCATAATGTTTACTATGATATAGATGATCCGCATACATCAATATGTATGAGATCCTGAATACCTTGACATCTTACACCTTTCCCAAGGAAGGGTGTATTGGACCTTTTTTTTACTTTGAATACAATATTCATAAGTATGTAAGTTTTGAAAATTTAGACATTCTAAAGTTTCATCTCTTACTAGTCTATTGATCAAATCAATAGACAAATGTCCAAGGCTTGATGTCAGATCATTATCAAATGATTTTTATCCTCCAATTGATCTTATAAAGGTTTTAATTTTCAGTATTAGAAATCTTAATGAACCATTCATTAATTTTCTAATTTAGTAGAGTCCACTGGATGTTAGATTACTATCTGAAAATATGTATCCATCATAACTCTTTATGATAGATAAATTCCAGAATTCATGTTTATCTCCAACATTTAGAAATAAACAATAGTGTATTCTAATATCTGGATCATAGAGACATTCTCTATGACTAAGGGCTCCCACTGAAATTAACAAATCTATCAATCCAACAGAGATTGTTGCAACAATTGCATCAATGTCCATGTGGATAACTATAAACCTTAAGATCAAATTTTCCCGTCTTCTAAAACATATGCAACCCATTGCAAGTGTTGTTAGAAGATTGAGATACAATTATTAGACTTTATCTTATCAAATAAAAAAGTCAATTTTATGATTAATGTAGATTATTCTGATGCTCTATATGAGTCCTTCTTTAAGGATTCTAGACAGACTTGATAGTCATACTATCAATACACCAACTTATTGCAGTATTGGCATTCATCCAACTCTTAGGATATCATATGGAAGTCACAGAAGTACAGTCAACTCTTTGACTTTCCTTCTTACTTGGGTCCAACCCATGCTTCCACTGCGCTCCCTTTATCTATAAACAACCATTGCTTAAACTAAGGATCTCTTATGTTAAATTCAAAAGAATTCAATGTAAGAGCATTTCAACATTTATGCATGCTTCATTAAATTCATACAATATGAATATTATGAAGCTTCTTGAATGACTAGAGTATAGACAGTAGAATAATGACACTCATCATGTCTACATCCATCTAGACTCTTAAGAACATTGGTTTAGGTAGGTATTCAGACATTTTGAATACATCATCTCTTATGGAGCCACCATTTTGCATGATGCAGAGAACCATGTCATTCATGATTAAATGTTGAGAGCATATATGTATGCCAGAATATCTTCATTGATTTTATAAGGATTATTTGACAATTACGATCATCATCAATATGTCACTTCTAAAGTACATTTGATGAGAGAGAGCAAGACTATAGAGACATACAAACCCTAGGGTTGTAGTCCTATTATCTATTTAATTGTCATTCCTCATTATTATGAGGAAACTTGCACATTGCAACCACATACATTATGTGTCCAACTGCAAGTACAATATCTGGATCATGAGTCTAATCCATGATATTTTACCGGTTATCGTTGAGTATAGTATTGAGTGGGTTTAATGAAGGATTTATTTGAAATAAGAAATTTGCATAAATATATATAAATATATATACATATTTTACTTTGATCTAGGAATTTTTTTATATCAAAGTTGTCTTGCCTTGTCAACACTGAAAGTTCATTCCCTCAATCACTTTCAGTGTAAGAGATATAATTACCATTATATCTCAAGCAAGATCTGGGATCTCCTTCCTTATCGTTGTTGCATCCCAATAATATGAGAACCTACAACTCGGATAAAAAGAAGCGGGAACACATTCCGCCTTGCAAGTTCAACTTGCATCTCCCAATTCGGTCTTTAACACCCGGGCCCACCATCCCTAAGGTGATGTTGACCCGTCATTAATTGAACCAACCGTCAACAGGAATACAACTCGCTATGCGCAATCAAATATCGCCCCAATAATATGAGGACTCGATATTGAGGTCACTACGCATACGTCCTTACTCTTTCGAGAAGCGACGAGCCCGATCCAAATGGATCATATGCAGGAGTTGTCACTTCGGACAGGCGTCTCCTACATATAATATTTGGCGACGAAACCCTTCGCCTTGACAGGAGACCATGGATGTCACTTATGTGATCCTCCATATCATATTCAAATTCTAATTAATTATCATGAATCATATTCACATAATTAATTCTTCCAAGGGAAATAACACATCTATTATAATAGAGTGTTTTTAATTGGATATAATTAACTTAATTATATTAAATTAATTTTTAATCCAATTCAATCAACAAACTTGATTTTACTTGAATATATGGTATTATCTCAAAATACGTATTAATTCGAATTTTAATAATTAGAAAAATACATCATGATCTCTCAGGCATCATTTGTTCCCTACCCGTTGTCATGGCCAGTACCGGCGGGAGTGGGACGGACCGCATACGTTGCAACCCGCTACCCCAACGATCCCCGACTAGACACCATATCCGCCTCGGGAAAAAATAATACCGCGTCAATCACTCTTTACTTGAGATGATCATCGGTTCTTCAACCGAAATTATACCATATAGTAATAATCAAAATATTTTTATTATAAGGAAATTTGCTAGACAAATTCCCAATCCTATTCAAGCAAGGAGTTTGTTGATTAAGTTCCAATTTTGATCTAGATCAAATCTAATCAATTTATTGGTTGAGGCCAAGTCAATTAAGGAAATAATCATCATAAAATATTTCTCAAATATTTTCCATAATTATTTCATGAAATTAACAATTAATTTCACTAATTGACAATCACATGGTTCTTGATTAGGAAAGTAATTTCAGCAGTGACCCCTACTTACTAAAATTAGCATATCTCAATCAATTTAAATCCAAATTAAGAAAAGTAAGTTTCCAAAGTTTGCTAATTTGATTTACAACAGAACTTATGTGATTTGCACGTATTTCGAGGCGTTTCTAAACAGTAATTAACTCCTTAATTACGTTAAGATTCGCAGTTCCCGTAACAGTGAATACATGTTCATTAAAACAACCATATCTCGAGCAAACGGAATCCAAATTACGTAAACTCAGATCCTATGGTTTCCTTATTTAATGGGGAACAAAATCCGTGCTATTCTCATGTTTAAACAATTTAAACAGGGCCGAAAAATTACACTAAGCAGAGATGCGAAAATGAAATGCGATAAAACTTTCGCAACCCTAACGAACCCAAGTCGCCTTCGGTTTTATGGATCGTATCCAAAACCTTCAACCTGGCTTTGATACCACTTAAAGGATATGGTTAGAATCCTCAAGCGCATCACGGAAGCGTGAGCGTCTTATCGAATACGACGAGGAGCGACTAGTCGCACTAGTTGCTCGATGCAGCAGAATTTAAAAAATTTTATGCCATGAAACCACATGATCCAAGAACACTTCTCGGATTGTTTCGTCTAAACCACAAACAAGTAATAGGATTACCTCTTGAAGCATGGTTGCGATCAAGTCTCTAAACGAAGAGACCTCCTGTCTCAAGTCCGATCCGACGGAGGAGACGCTTGCGAGCGCGGGGATGAACCGCGTGCTTCTCGCAATCTATGTTGACGATCCAAGCGGTGAATCTCCTGATCTCGACACACGAGATCCGACGTCTTCTTCACGAGCAAGGTACGCCGAAGTAGACGGAGATCCACGAGCAAACCATCGGGCAGCATAACGACGATGCCGCGGCGATGGAGAACCTCTCTAGGGCATCCATGGTGGACGGTCACATGAGAGGGAGAGAGAGAGTAGGCGTGTGAAGAGAAAGAGAGAGAGAGAGAGAGACTTGTTGTCTCACTTGTTGTGTAAAGAAGAGCAAAGGGGTGCCTATTCTTTTATAGCATTTTGGGATCCATGGATCTCAATCCATGAGACAACACAAATCCAATGGTTCTCATTGATTGTGTTTCTTTCAATGGCTAAGATTTATGTTGGTAAAAACCAACAACAATTAATTTAATAAAAATCAAATATATGTAGAATATAATTTGATTTATATCAAATCAATCTCAATTAGAGAAATAGGAAAGGAGGCAAGCCTCCTTCCATAAGAAGGGTGGACGGCCACCACATTCCTTGTGGGAATTGTGGTCGTCCACTCTTCCTATATGGAAGGTGGATGCCTCTCCTATTATATGAGATTGCATTATCTCATAATTATCTCTAATATCTTCAACAACTTTTGTTGAATATTATTTCACAAAAATAAATCCAATTTATTTTGTGAACATTGCAATCATGCCATTGGAAATTTGTGAATCATATTCACAACCCAAAATAAAATGTAAATTACATTTTCAATTTAATGTTCAATGTGAATCCAATTCACATTAACATTTAATTAACAAATGTAAATTAAAAATATCTCTCTCTTATATATTATAAATCACATTTATAATATATATGTTTAATATAGATATTTCTATCCACATTATTCATATCCATGATAATTAAATCATATTTAATCATCTTGGATCTCATTTCTCTTGTTCTCAAACAATATGAATCACATTCATATTACTTATATCTTTGATAATTAAATCACATTTAATTATCTCAGATAACTCTCTTTATAATATGAATCAAATTCATATTACTCATGATAATTAAATCACATTTAATTATCTATTTTCTCAATGCTTGGATACATATATCAACAATAGAATTATCCATGAACTCCTTCAAGGATAATGCGCTTTCTCCGCAGATACTTGGAGATAAGGACAGGGCGATTGTATTGTTCCACGTATAGTGACATGGATATTGAGATCATATCTCAAATCCAGATCGCGGGCCTCCCATAGATGCTTGATTAATTCAAGACCGCAAATCTAATCTTCTCATTGCATCAGAATCACATTCAGATCAATGTCCAACATTTGGACTAAGATCAGATTACTTCTCTACTGAGAGGAGTCACTAAAATCCAGACCCGTTTCATCACTCCCTAGGGATGGAAGCGTCATGGTAATACAATCGTTTATGATCACATCACCCTCAGGTATTCCCAATACATGTACATCCTGCATACTGGAAGACTCGGAATAAATCCGAAGTATTAGATCAACTTTACACTGTCTACTTCAGGGTTTTATCAGTAAGTTTCTCATTCGATCATTGGGAGTTGGTATCGATCATATACTTTCCAAAAGCATATATCATACCTAAGTCTTGATTATATACTTTCCAAAAGTATATATCAAACCTACAAATTCAGTCAAGCTTCCAAAGCGAGACGACCATGCGCATGGAATTTGATTCTTCCCAATATCTCATGAGTGAGCTCATGTCTTCCGGTTCAGTAACTGAACCTGTATGATCCCTTTGAGAGATCGTATTACTCATATGCCCTTATATGCACACCAGCGCGCCAGTGTATAGACCTTGATTAGGTCATCAACCTATTGGTCTGCCAAATGAACATACTCAGACATATAGTAACACATCTGTCTCCGGTCAGAGGATGTGTGCCTATCATGACAGCATACGATATAGGACTTTGGTTATCTCGATCTCGTTAAGTCAACTCTTTCACCTAACTAATCTGACACCTCCGAATCTCTATTCTTATGCAGAGGATTGCATCAAGAAGTCGGTCAGATATCAGCCTAAATGAGAAAGGATTACCATCTCCTACTCAGGCTGGAGATCATCTCTTAATAATCATTTGACGGTGCTTGATGAGTCCTCAATCTAACTCATTAGATATTCATCTAAGCACCAGCCTCTATGATTCAATAAGTGAATCAACAACTGTATGATCATTAAGATGGCCATGGTACATAACCCTAATTGTACTAAGGGACCTATTATGCAAATTATTTATTCTTTATTTCAGATCAGGGAATGATATTCGCAATAACATTTATTGCATAATGGCTCGCCGTGGGCTCGCATGTCCAACAGTATCAACTCCGCTCTAATACCAGTTAATAGGAACACGACCACCAATATCGTCTCCTTTCGGATATCGGTTGTTGGATACGAACCCCTCGGATACGGAAGTGGATGCAGATACACAATCATTCACCAACTCAGAAGCACGTAAAGGAAAGAACAATCATATATAACGGTGGTCGGTCACCTCTCACGACCACCGGAGAAGAAAGATCACTAAAAGAAGAATGAGTACAACTCTCTCCATTCCCTCGCTCTCTTCCTCTCTTCTCTCTCTCTCTCCTTTCTCTATGGGCTACATGGTTTTTTTGGTGGTGGTGATGAGGCAATGCCTCCCACACCCTCTATATATAGCCCTAATACAACCACATAGTCTTATTCCCAATAGGACTACAAATAGAATACAACTCAACTACTATTATTAGGATTAGGAGTCCAATCCTATTAGTATTCCAATCCTAATGAATCTAATCCTAACAGAGAGGGGATCAAGGTTTCAGCTCTTTACCCACCTATTTATAGGAAAAGTATATATTCAGATATGGTTTGGATTCGTAAATGGATCCCGACCTATTTACACTAGAACAGTTATATCTTGAGCTTCCGAACTTGAATTTCGATTTCTCGCACTCACTGGAAAAGTCTCAACGAGCTTTACCGTCATTTGGATTTCGAGAACTCTCCAGATTCATAGCACAAGATTTCACATACAATACCGGTTTCTTCATCTACCTAGTGGGGAACCTGGTTACTTAAAGGTAAGAAACAAACAACTGTTTCCTGCTCCAATAGTGAGAGAAAGTATGGAGTCATGGCTCGTAAGCATAGTTAGTATTAATTCGTTTGGCACTTACAGTTCTTCATGTCCCCCAGCTAAAGTTATAGAGCAATAGGAGTGGCAATCGTGCAATAATGCATATAGCCAGCAACCTTATATTCCCTAAAGATATTATATATATAGAAGTTAATCACCCTTACACTAGAGACCTGATACAAAAAGGGTGGATGCACATGTTCACTGTATCCTTTGAAGATCAAATTGTTTGTGTTCATGAAACCTCTCATCACATGTAGTTTGACAGACATTCTAACAAGTCAAGCATGACTGATATATATGCTCCAACTTGAACGGGAGTGTTGGAGATATTTTGTTACTCCACCTAATTACGGATATACTAGTTTTTTTCTTGTTACAATGATTCTTTTGTGTAAACCCTAACCCTAAGACTCCCCTAATGTGTCATATTTAAAAAGATATTCTCTTATCATTTTCAGCTATAACATTATGCAACGAGGTCTTTTCTTCATATACTTCTTTTTGAATCGTTCTTTCAGCTACTGTGGTAGAATTTCCTTTTAAAAAATCACTTGTTACAAAGGAAAACTCTGTCGAAATCTTCAAGGAATTCATGATTTTTGCATTCTTCGTGTTTTTCATATGTTCTTTATATGCCATCGGAACCTATTTCATGTTTGTGTGAGTGGAATCCTTCCTATATGGTGAAGTAGGTCAAATTAGAACCATGTGAATATTTTCTCTTCAATGATTGAATCTTTTACCATTAGTACTAGTTCTGATATCTTATCGTGATGAAATAAACTAATTCAGAGTTAACATAAGAATGTTTTCGTTGTGTGAAAAATGAAAGGGAAAAATAGATATGCCATTATTTCCAAATTTACCTTTCCCGTGGTGCCCTCACCGATGCACGTAGAAGGGTGGAAATTTTTTGTTGCTTCTTGTAATTCTTCAAAGGAAAACTCTCTATGAATTGGCAATACCTGTGCCCCAAGCTTCTGCTTTTGAGAGATTAGTCCTAAAATGTAAAACAATAATATCAGCATATTTTTTAAGCATGTGTATACTTTATTAGATTGACTGAAGTTCATATTCATTGCAAACGACGTATTTGTTCCAACATTAGTGGTTAGAGAATGTTTCATATGACGCAAACATAATTCCAAACAAATCAAGAAAATCATAACCTAGCATTGCCCATGTTAAATGGTGGGGTCAGTTGCATAGATTCCTTGTATCCGTTTTGATCTTTCGGATATTCATTCACGCCATTTGGATCTTCCTTGAACAACATCAATATCAAACACCAAATAAGCATGATCAATGAGCCAAATCAACTTTTATTTTATCTTCGGCTTGTTCCCTTCCCTATCAAGTTTTTCTCTAAATCTGGATGGAATAAATAAAATGAAATTCTGATTTTTTTGGGGACTAACTAATCAGCTAATCAGTAGAGTAATGATAAGCATGCATTTTTTGTTCAGAATCTTTTAAAAGTAACATAAAAGAAAAATGTGCAATGCTTGATTAAAATTCAATCAGCACTCTAATATTTTTAAGTAATAACCAAATATATACAAATTATATGAAATTTTGATTTTCATATTATATAATATAAATTCCAATTAGTCAACCAAATATTTTATTATACTTTTTCCAGTGACCCTTCTGACTATTTACCCAGTACCATATTTTGCAACCTTGCTAAGAAGTTTGAGATGATTTACCCAAGGTCTGCCCTTCTCAATGGATGCCTGAGGGCACATTAAATACAATTTTCTGTCCTACCATTTCCCTTCCATTGATGATTTTATATATAAATGTCAAGGAATGACATCCTTAAACAGCAATTTTAAGCTATTGCTGGTTCTGAGGAGGATGTAAATAAGCCTTCAGTTGAAAAACTGAAATAAGTCATCACCTGCGATTCTATCCACTCTTTGGCTTGATCTTGAAGATCTTATATGTCGCGTGCAGTGAAAATAAACACATATCAAAGAAGCAAATAAGCAAGAAAGAAACAATCCCAATTCAGGATGTATGGGGTTTACTCTCAACTGGTCTGCGCCTCAGGGTACATTGGGTCTCTCTTGTATGATTGTAAAATGGTGGTAAAGAAGATGAAGAAAAGACCCTAAAGAGGTTTAAACAACACTCCTGTGAAGATGGTTAAACTGACAGGTTTCGACTCAGAGCGTGTCAAATATTATATGCGGACATTTACTAAGGAGTTTCCAAAGGACCTGATTCAAGAATCTGTTCATACTGTTTCAGGTATTGAATCACCATACAGTTCTGCCAATTTCTTTTCACGTTGAGTTTCCTCAAGCAGCCCAATCACTCTGACCAATGTGAAACGCTGTGATTTAAACCTGTGCCCAATTTAGTAAGTTAAACTATTATGGAGTCTCTATGTTCATATTTACCGCATTAAGTTTTACAACGGATCAAGTGATAATTAGGCTTATTAGCATATTGATACCATTCTCATAGATATAACCAATTTACCGCAGATGTAAAGAATTGCGAAGACCATAACTGAAAGAATTCAACAATATATTAGGGATAACTCACTGGCATTGGCAATTAGTTCAGTGGCCAAGCTGGTTGGAGAGTTATCTGCCTCAATTTTTGTAGACAGAGCCAGATCTTCCTCTGCTTTCCGACAATAGAGTTTAAAGAAGAGCAGGAACACAAGCAAAAACAGTAGTATCAAGATAGTAACTCCACAAAGTAGCCCTATCACTAGCCAAGAGCACCTTCTCTTGGGACTTGCCAATTTCGTATCATTTTCCCTACAAAACATAGCATCATGCTGATGCTTAAAATCCACTGCCAAACAATTTGATGAGAATCGCACAACCCTTCTATTTGAACCAGGGTTTAGGCAGGAAGGTAGATCTCCGACTAATCTATTGGATGAGATGTCCACAAAACCAAGCTGGCTGCTGCAAATTAGCCACTTAGGTAGAGAACCATTAAGCATATTGTTAGCTAAATTCAAATAACTGATGTTTGGCAAGGAGAAGAGTTGCGTAAGCACATGGCCCCCAAGAAGGTTGAACGACAGATCAAGGTGCTGGAGATTATTTAAGTTTCCAAATTGCAATGGAATCGCACCAGTAAAAGAATTTCTACCAAGCAAAAGAGTCGACAACCGATGAGGCATTGAAGGTATCACAGAATCCAGTTCATTTCCATTTAAATCAAGCATTTCCAGGCTGGTTAACCCACTCAAATCAGGCAATTCACCCGAAATCAAATTATGTGCCAGTGAAAGAGTCGTAAGGGTCCTGATTGTTCCAAGAGACCGGGGTATCGGACCCGTCAGCCTATTATCCTTCAGGCTCAGATACGTGAGATTGGTCAAAGAATTGAACCAATTGGGAACTGTCCCATTGAAGAAGTTCCCGTCCAATGTCAAGGTATGGAGCATCCCCATGTCAGAAATCTTAGGAGGGATGATCCCGTATATAAAGTTGGAACTTACATCAAGCACCTCGAGGGCGTAGAGCCGGTGGATTTTGTCGGGGAGGGGGCCCCATATCCCCAAAGAAACCAAAATGACCACTCTCAAACTGGTTAGCCTGCTCATTGTTGTGATGAAAGAATCGAAGGAGAAGTCCTGCGAGAGTGTCTGATGGGGGGTGGGATACCCATCAAATCTACCGGTCTTGGCAACCTTGTCACCAACGATTTTTAGCTCAACCACAGAGCTGCCTTCACAGGTAATTGCGAGGGAAGGCGAGGGAGGCACGCTGCAGGGATCGTAGACATTTGTCCACACATCCAACTGCCCTGGGTACTCCAGTTGCTTCCTCAGCTGCAGAAGGGTCTGAGATTGCGAGTACTGAAGCTGCTGAGAGCTTGGGCTTACGCAAAGCCAGAAGAGGGTGATCAGCAGAAACGCAAGGTGGGTTGCCATCAAAACTCGATCTTTTTGTCTCTACGAGGACCAGAAGCAAAAACCCATATCAGAGAAGTCAAAAAATCACCAGAAAAAACTGCGCTTTAAGTAGACGATCAGCACCCAACAACAACCTCACATGCAACTAAGGTTACAAAGACAAAGAATGAAAAAAAATGTACTAGAAATGGAGAAACACCAGCTCTTAACAGGAAAAAAAGTAGAACCTAACCTTTTCAAGTGGTGATGATGGTGGTGGTGGGTGTGAGGCGGAGGTGGCATTCAAACAGTGGAACTCCCTTCGAGACGTCCTTTGATTGTGAGTACAACCGTCCCCATTAATGGAGGTTACTCCGTTGCAGAAACGGAGCAGCAACAAAAGGAGAGAGTGAGTAATATTGTGTTCGTGACAACACACTATTCCGCTTCTTCTGAGTTTAATAGTAGGTAGTTGAAGCAGAGTGTTATTTTATTCGCCCTCGTTTTTTTGGACTGATCGCTGTTTGTGCCATTTGGGGCGTTTAACATGCAGCTTCTTCTTTTTACTGCGACTTGGGGCTCGGTCTCTGTGGACTGCCTCGTTTTGACATCAAGGAGGGTTTTTCCTTTCTAAGGAAAGTGTATTAACATAAATCCCGCACGATCCTCTTGATATTAAACGTATATCTGACATTCTTGGAAATTAATGTGCTACCAACACAAGCTTTCACGTGTGCCCACCAGTTTACTTTCCCAATTAATTGCGTCAAAGTTGATGTTTTCTAGTAATATTGGGTCATTGACCAATTTCATCTTAAATCATGCCTCGTGTTCTTCCCTTTTCACCAACTCATCTCCTCGTCTTTTCGCCGATCTTGGGGGAGAACAGCTTTAAAAGTCGAATTGTGGGAGTACCAGATGCAACAAACTCGGAGACTGGCAGCGGGTCCTATGGGAAAGGCCGAAAAGTGGACTCCAAAGTGGGTGCTAGCAACCTGCGAAGGTGGGAGAGGGATCTCGAGGGCGGGGCCAGAAGGCTGGCGAGGGATGGGGAGGATGGGCTCCAGTGTTGGGCAGGGTGGCTGCAGGTGGGGGGAAGGGTGGTCCCTGGCGTTAGGAGGGGGTGCTGCTGACAGGGGAGCTCCAACAGAGGGGTGGCGATGACGCTTTACAACGAGGACAACGCCGTTGCTGGACGGAGTTAGAAGGTAGATGGGTGGTTGGAGAGGAAAAGGACGGATGGATGAGAGGGGAGGAAGTGGGAGAATTGACGGAGAAGAAGAAGAGCTTTGGCGAAGTTAGAGAAAATTACTACAATTTTTTTATTTTATTTTTGAGATTTTTACCTACCTTATAATCTTTGTCAATTACCTCTACGACCTTTGAAACATCGTAATTCTTCCCGCGATCTTGTAAACTTGCTCCGTCTTACCCCATGAACCCTACCGTTAAATTAACACATCTTGAGTTAACTTTCTTGGGTTAAAAACGAGTTAATCTAACCAATCCGCGATCGGACAGCTAAAATTAACCAAGAGCCTCTTCCATCTCTCCTCCCTCAATGAAGGCATTAGCCTGGCTGGAGGAGGTGTGGGCGAGGGGCGTGGCGCTGCGGCTCGACCTGAGATGGAGGGGTGTGTGTGTGTGTGTGGGGGGGGGGGGGGGGGGGGGGGGGGGGGGGGCTCGAGCGTGAGGCGGGCTGGGGGTGCGAGGGGCTTTGAGCGGCGGGGGGCTGGGGGAGGTGGGGGGGTGCGGGGCGCTCGAGCGACAGGACGCAGGGGGCTCGAGCGGCGGGAGGCAGGGGCTGTAGGTGCGTAGGGCTTTGCGCGACGGGGACCAGGGGGAGTGCTCGAGCGGCGGGAGGCAGGAACAGGGGGGCTTCAAGCACTAGGGGTGCAGGGGGCTTCGAGCGTCGGGGGGCGGGGGGGTGGCTCGAGCTGTGGGAGACGGGGCGCTTCGAGGTCCTGACGGAAGATCTTGAGGTGAAGGGCGAGGGCGGAGGTCAGGAACGAGGAGGTCGAGCTCGGGGAGGAGGGCGGTGGAGGGAGGAGGTGGGGGTGTTGTGTGGTGGGGAAAAGGAGGAGGTGAAATGGAATGTCAATTAATGTAAATTTGGCAAATAAATTAGGCATAATGTAAAAGAATGTAACGGAATCCGGTTAGTTTTAACGGGTAAATTGATGGGGGTTAAGCACAAGATTTATCGGGTAAGGGTTAGCAAGTTGACAGGGTTGAGGGAAGAATTACGATGTTTCAGAGGTCGTAGAGGTAATTGACAAAGATTATAGGGTCTGTCGGGTAAAAATCCCTTTATTTTTTATCTTATTTTACTGCCAAAAAATATTACCAAAGGGTCGTACATGTAGCATGATGGAATATTGTGATTAGATAATTTGCATGAATTTAGGGCTGCATAATATCAAAAAATGTGGGACATTAATGTAAAATACTTTCAAGATATCCCTGCGGCATTATAGGCTTTTCAAACACATTTGGGTGAGGTAGGCACAAAGAAGAGAGTATCGTGTTTAAGATAAGGCAGCGTGATACACATTGCTTCCTCCTGAATTCAAACAAGTACAAGAGAATGCTTCATAAGAAGCTTTAAATCTATGTTAAATTACTAATCATGATTTTTGACCAATTTTCGTTAAATACAATGCGTGGTAGGGATCACGTTAGAGTCTATCATACGAGATGTCAACGCAATCTAGAAATTATGTCACATCATGTGGATGTAAAATATGATCGTATTGGATTCAAGAATAAGGAGGAACCTCTTCAGATAAAAGTTAATCTAATAGAAGTCTCCTCATAGATGTGGGTCACATCAACTTTCTTTTAAATAGGTAATATTGTGTGAACCGTTCGTCTTCTTCCTTCTCCCTCAATAAATAATATTTGTCTCTAGTGTTATCTCTTTATGCCATCAAAACAGCAATAGAAGGTAAGGTCGAGAATAAGCTTAAGTTATTGTGTACTTACCTTACAAATCAAAATTCTTCCAACCAAACAGTAAGTGCTATGTAAAATCTCATTTATTTCTTATTTCGACAATTTTCGACAATGTTATTGTTCATTCCTACTAAACTTAAATTATTCTTTGTGATCTCATCAGACTTAAATCATTCTCTATGGCTTCATCCCTCCAAAATATTGGAGAGGAAAAAATGCTTATTTTTCCATTTTTATAGGAGCATTCCAAACATCACAATTGCACTATTATAGATGAAGCAATCCAAACATTCGCAATCCTCGCAAGAAAAGTTTGGGCTCTTAACTATGGAGAGTTAAAAATTCCACAACATCTTGCAATCCCCTCCTCATGTAGAAGGTATTACGTATTATTCCGGTTGTTGGAGTGATTCTTGACGTTTCACATGCATTTCTATATGTTTTCATCATGTGATTGATCAAATATAGACATAATGCAGACATTGCAAGAGCAAGATCTTTGGGACACTAGGTTACACATTTCCTAATAGCAATGATTTATATTGATGATATGCGACGATCATGATTGTAATCGAGGGAAGCTATGATTAGTTGTTATGCTTTACAATGGCTCATACTCAATTCTGATCAGAAGGATTAGTGTTACACATGGAATAAAGTTTTAGTGTTGTTATTGCACATTCATCTTGATAGGCTTTTCTGAGGCATGTCTCCCATTCTAAGGACTTTGAGACCTTGAAATTTAAACTCTGGTAATAACAATTTCAAAAACCTTCTTTAAAGGTTTCCTTTCACCGCAAAGGTGTTATAAGGTGCCTATATTCATTGTTATTGTGCATATTTCAGGTTAGATACTTGACACCAAATTTACGATGGGCGTGTTTGGTAATGGTTACTAACAATGAGGTATCTTATGGCTCCCTCAATCTTGAGAAAGGTTCTTTAGAAGATAAACCTAGGTGATGTAAGTCCCCTTAAACTTATTATCGGTCCTTACACTTATAAGACATGTACTTCCCACTTAATAAGTGGTGCATATCTTGTTGAGGGTCCTCAAAACTTGGCAAGATAGATGTACAACATCATGCACCTTAATCTAAAGTTTTAAGCATTCTTTTTGATATTTAAACCGTTGCATTCCACCTAAGAGCCCAAGAGCAGTCCTTTATCAAACCAGGCCTCATTGTGGTGTATCTTAGTCCTCCTCAGATCTATATCTCCTAGGCCTAGCTCCTTATTATCTTTATCCTAATACCTCTAGTAGCGTATCTCTTGGGGTTAGCTCATAAGTATACTTCTTTAAGTTGGCTCTATACGAGGGATTTGTTGTGATTTTTTAAGACTATGGGTTGTGGATTTGCCCAAAAATCAGATCGCAGGGGCCTAGGGGCCTCGGCATGGGTGGCGCAAGGGGGGGAGAGCGCGCGTAGGGGGCACATAGGGGTGCGTTGGGGGCGCAGGGAGTGCGCAGGGGGGGCACCGGGGGCGCGGGCGCACAGGGCGCGGGGCGTGCACGGAGGGTCCGGGGGGGAAGTGTCGAGTAGGGAAGGGTTAGGGTTAGGGATGGATACAGTAACTCCGGTCTAGGACCGTTGCTCTGATACCAAGTTAAAGAAACATACTGGGATAAATTATGAGAGGCCCAAGGGTTCCCTTATATAGGAGAGGAACCATTGGGTAAATTACAGAAAGAAGAAAAGAAACATAGAAAATTACATAAATAATACTAAAGAGAGTTAATATCTCAACACGTCACAGGTCGTAATTGAAGGATTAAGGAAAATCTCACTCATCATCTTGACCAAGTTTATATACAAAGCTTACACTACATATCAAAAGATTGATTGTATAGCATAAGGCATCAATTAATCTTATGGTAGTAGTTCTAGCCTTAGCATTAAATCATACTCTATAACATGGCATAAAACCAACTAAGAAGTAGTAAAGTTCAAAAGTGAACATATCTTATAACCTCATGGGATTTAGGTTTCTACCTCCATAAACTCTATGTCCATGTTTTGGAGGGCCTTTATGTAGCCTTAGATGTCCCAATTGGCTATATTCAAATCCAACAGTCTGATTTTTGCCTAATCTTGGCTCTTTAACACTCGAGAGATGTCCATCTTTCTATGCTAATGGTTTTATTATGAGCTCCAAAACTCTTAAGGGATGTCTATCATCCAAGGAGCCTAGTTTTGTTGCCCCCACTTATGCTCCCTCTTGATAAAGTAGGGAATGCTACCAAGGAGCCTAGTTTTGTTGCCCCAACTTATGCTCCCTCTTGATAAAGTAGGGAATGCTAGTGTATACTATGTTAGTAACTTTTTTTGGTAGTGACTATTTTGTATATTTGTTTCGTAGCTTGATTGACTTTCAAGTAGACGATATGGTGAAAGTACAATAGGCATAAAAGAAAGCAATGGATTAAGTTATATAAAAGCAAAGAAGCATGTTTTCAAAGATACTTCAAGCATGAAATCTGAAGCTCAAGTTCATTTATAGAGAAAATTTGAAGTTTGTGGAGGCCAAGAACAAGTGAAGAAGACATGAGGGGCATTTCTACAAGACTTGCCAATTTGGATAATTTACATAGTTTATATTTTTGTCAAAAATAATGTTATACATTTTGCATATACTTGATCAACAAGAAAAAACAAGTCTAATCAACAAAGTTGACAAAACACTTTCCGGCTAACCTAATCAATCAACTTGACATATTTATCAATCACCTTTGATCGATCAACTCATGATTCTAATTGATCACCTCTTGATGGATTACGTCTATCATATGATCGATCATTATTCAAATACATCCTCAATAGTCATATATAACGACCAAACTAGTCAATCACCTTGATTTATCGATTGATTATCCATATATATATAATCAATCAATGCTAGGTTCTAGATTTTTTTTAACTTTGGAAAATTCCTATTTGTTACACAATGGCTCTATTAGCCTCTAAAGTCAATATCGGCAATCGAAATCTATATATAGGACCTAATGGTCTTTGATAAGACACACATTTGAGAGAAACATTTCTGCTTATCAAAAGTGAATAAAATAGTAATATTTTGTGTGTTTATATATGTGATCTCAAGATGTTTCTGTTTCAAAGTTATGAAGATCTATGCTCTCTCAAGCGTTCATATTTATACTATTATGCACTCAAGTGTTTGTAATCTTGTGAATTCAAGGTTATTGCTAATCTTTTTCTTTTCAACATAATTGTAAATAGGTATATGAGTTGTAGATTCCTTTATCTGAGAGAGATAAAATCTGCCTTTGGGAATTTTCCAAGTAAGGGTGCAGGTTGTACATGAGGTTGTGCTACCATCAGCTTCAAGTAGCACAATCAGTGGACACAAGCTTCACCAAGAGAGCGAAGAGGAAATCCTAAAAACTGGGTTCTAGGTCACGTTTCACCCGCTTGGTTCCATGTGTAAAATTGTTGTGCACTTTGTTGTCTACATATCTCTACTTGTAAATCTTGTGTCGTGATTTTTAAATTTACTGTTGTTATTGGAATATTGTATGTTGGATAGTTTAACTCCCACCCCCTCCACCCCAGTCGAACTCTCATTTAGTATCAAAGCAGGTGCAAGTTTGTGTAGGTGTTACTACATACTTGCGGGTCCTAAATGATGCAAGTTATTGTATTTACTAACTCAAGATTGTCATCCACCTTAGTGAGGAAGTTGTCGTATTTCGATGGCTCAAATTATGCATACTACTCAAATCACATGGAGATATACATACAGTCAACTATCTATTGGATGTGAACATGTTGATCCATTGAGAATCCAATAAGCAATCGTGTGTGCTCACAAGGCGAGGCACAATCGCTGAAGTGACAGCTCACGAATACCTCAATTAAATAAACAATCAACCCACAACAAGAATAAAGTTATGCAATACAAGTGGGTCAAAATTTACTATAAAACCCTAAGTAAGTGTGTACAATGTGCAAATACAAGTAGGGTGTGGAACACAGAGAACAAACAGGTGTAGATGAGTTATTGTTTATCTCTAAATAATAATGTATGTATATATAGTTGAACAATATTTACTTAATGTTTTTTTGGGTTTTTTATTATTTCTTTTCGATTATTTTTATATATTTTTTATTTTTAAATTTATAATTTTTATTTCCTTATATATTTTCCTGATTTTAAATTTCTTTTTTTCCTTTTTAAAATATAATATGTGTGTATATATGTAATATGTAATAATATGTATAATAAAGGATGTATATATTAGTATATATAACAAATATGATAAAATTAGTAAATACAAACAAAAATGGTACTTCTTATTTAAAAAAAGAATTAATATATATAGGGTATTTATAATAATTAATAAAAATATAAAGTATATATAATTATATATGTTTATATAGGATATGTAGGATATTCTAATATAAAGATAGCTATATATAGTCAAAAGTAACAAAATACTTTTTGTATTTTATACATTCTTTTGTTTTTTGTGAATTTTTGGGGAATTTTTGCTATTTTGTATTTTTAAATTCAAAATAGTCCAAAATAGTGAATATTTAAATAGGCCAGATTGTTTTTAGATTTAAAAATAAAACAGGTCCAAAATTTCTAAAAACTAATTTTATTATATAAAAATATGTTATAGAAAACTATTTTTTTGTATTTTTTAAAATATTTTATAATTCTTTTAGGGCTAGGAAGGGTTTGCATTTTTAAGGTTTTCTTTTGATATTTTTTGTGATTTTTTGCCTGGAGTGATGAAATACAATAATAAACAGAAGTTATTTTTTGGGGATTTTAAAAGAGGTTTTATAATTTTGTGGATTTTTTAAGTCAAATAGGGAATAAAATGGCTCCTTTTAATTTTTAATAAAAAAATGAAAGAAAAATGCTAACAAAATATATGCAAGAATGAGCATTTAATCTGGCATTTACTCCAATTTTTGTAAATTTTTTAGAGTATAGTAGATATTTATAGAAAATAGAAATGCAAAAATAAAAATCAATAAGCCGGCAGGGGTATATTTGCATTACAAAATAAATGTGAGGAAATTCTTGCAAAATACCCAAAATATTTGAACTACAACTTGATTTTTTTAATGCTAAATCGAAATATACAAAGCTGGAGGGGTAGAAGTACAAAATGTCTACTCACGTGGGGACCACGTGAGGTGATCTGATAGTGGACCCACTTGCAATTTCTACAACATACAAGGGCTTAGTTGCAATTTGTCCAACAACTTTTACACTAATTAAAATATTACAGAACTATTAATTAATTATAAAAAATAGAGGGGGCTTGTAATTTACCCCACTTAAGTGCATTTCATCCAATCGTCGCCTGGCTGCCATGTGGAGGATCTGATGGCGGAAGAGACACAACACTTCAAAATGATTAGACGACCCAAATTAGATTTGGATCGTGTTCTTGATCATACGAAGATAGAGGCATCTGGATGAATGGCAGAAGAACTCGTCATCGATGAACTTCAACCAAGGATTCTAGGTGACTCGTGCGTCCTCTCCTCCTGCTGACGGCTGTTGTAGCTTGTCGGTGCTCCCGCACATGCATGTATGCTCAGATGAGGCCCAGATGGCTTCTAGTTTGATCTTGAGATTTTTCTTGCTCTAGGACACATAGAGTTGCTCCAGGTGTGATTCTGTGCTCGAGGGAGCACTAGATAGATCTTAGCCTACGCCAAAAAAATCCATGACTTGATGGATACTTCCTCGGCAAGAGTACGAAGCTCGAATGCAAGGGAATGAGCGGAGCAACGAGCCTCCAGCGAGGGTTGGTGGAGCGAGGATCTATTCACCAAATCTCGAAGGATTCTGGTTGAACACAATGGGGAGAGATGGAGAACACATAGGGGAGAGTGAAAATCGAGGCGGAGGAATGGTGGAGGATGAGTGATTTGGCCTAGAGCTCAAGCTCCAGGTCAACAGGGGATTTATGATTAAATCTAAACCTAAGGACTAAATGCATAATTAAATAGCATAAATGAAAGATAGAACATAAAATTGCCTAAAAAGATGAGAAAGGGGCCTCGATTCGGAAAAAGGCCGAAGAAGTAGAACCTGCCAGAGCTACCTCCAGCAATGGGTGGATCCTCTGCCTCTGCGACTCCTCCTTGTTTCATATACATCCAGACGCTGGATTTCACTAAAGAAATGGAACTCTAGGGGGATCTGAGGGGCTAAGAGTCTAAGAAGAGGGATCAAATGTCGAAAGGGACAGATGAGCTTTATTTAAAGGCTAAACGAGGAGGTAATTTTTGAAGGCGATCTCAATCGATCCGATGAAGATTGCAGAGATCTCAGGCTTTGGCGTAAATCAATGGGATCACATCTCCAAAAAACGCTCAATTCGCCAAGCAGGTGATGATGGAATCGAGCTGAAAAATGGAAATTTGGGTTCTGACAAGTCCAGAGCTCAAGGAGAGAAGGGGGGGGTTAGTTGACCGAAGTCAACAAGGGTTTGCTTCTGGTTGGTCCACGTGGACCAACCAAAAAAATCAGGGCTAAAATGCCTCATAAAATCAATAAAAATAAAAAATGAACTAATTAATTTTTTGCTCAAACATAAAAATGATAATTTTATGTAGTATTTTATGCTTGTTTTTATTTATTTTTTGAGGCTGTTTATTATAAGTTAATATTCACATGTATAGATACAATTAATATACCTGTATTTTGGTTTTTTTTAATCTGTATTATATATTTTATTATTATATACAGCTTTTTCTGTGCCTTTTTATTTTGCGTGTCCCCAGCACACTGTGCATTATTTTTTAGTGAACTCAATTTTATATTTTTCTTTGTATTTTTATGTATAATGTTCATGTTGAGGATTTTGTTATTTGAGGTCTTAAAATAATAAAATAAAATAGGTACCAAAATACAATAATTGGGCAAAAAATTTAGGGCTTTATTTGTATTTTCTGTACAGTTCTTCTACCCTATCTCCCCAACTTTATTCTGTGTCAACCAAGTCATCATGATGATTGGGTCTCGGGGTTTAGGGTCACTCTGTGTCTTTGAAACTTCATTAATGTTTATTTTCACCAACTAATGATATATACATGATTTCAGTTAGGGATTTAAGGCCAAAATGAAAAAATAAAGGTGATGAAATGAAGATTCATCATATGCAGGACAACTTTTATGACGACAACACTAAAGGAGGGTGTAGCTGATTTCACTGATCCGATAATCAACAAAATGAAGAGAGATGCAAAAGTTATGAAAGTATTGTATTGTGCTCTTTCCACCTACAATTACAATTGGGTGAGTCCCAAGCTGACTGCCAATGAGATCTGGAAGATGCTCCAAATAACTTGAGAAGGTACACATAATATTAAAAGCTATATTTTAGACTTTAAGATGAGGGAAGGAGAGCCCATCAAGGACACCTTGTGATGCTTTCTCACTAGGAAGTCTCCGCAAATGCTCTTTTAAAAGGAAAAACATAATTTCAATATCTAGGCCCTTAAAACTTCTAGATTTGGATCTTTTTGACCAACTAGGGTAGAAAGCTTAAGTGGTTGTAGATACAGTCTTGTAATTTTAGATGATTATTCTAGGTTCACTTGGACCATCTTCTTAAAAATAAAAGATCAATTTTTATAAGCTTTAATAAACATTTCAAAGTGATTTTTTTAAAAAAAGAATGAGAAATCCTTAGAACTCGTGGTAGTTCGAACTATTTTTTTGTGAAAATATGGAATAGAACATGAATATTCATTTTCACAAAAAATATAGAACACTATAAGAGTGTGCTAAAACTTTACTAATTGAATCTGGATTGCCTTAATATGTTTGGGGTTGAAGCAACTAACATTGTTTCTTAAGTATTAAACAGAGTATCAATTCAATCAATCCTTAAAAATATAAGTTTTGAATTTTACTATGATAAAATCGCTTAGATAAGCTACTTAAAATTGTTTGGAAAGTTTTTCACACTAAGCATAAAAGATAACTAAGTAAGCTAGATGCTAAAAGTGATGAAGGTATATTCATTGGATAATCAAAACCATAGTAAAGGATTATAAGGTTTTTAATAAAACAACCCTAATTATAGATAAAATCATGCACAAAAAATTTGACTAACATTCACAAGAATTAGATAGTCAGGAAAAATTAATTGAAGATGAGTAGGATGAAGAACGGAAATTCATTGATATAACTACGATAAAAAGATACTAATGCGCACAAACTACCTAAGGAATGGATCTTTACTATGGAACACATAACTCAAGTAAGAAATCTCATATCAAGTCAAGACAAGATCTCAACTAAATATTAACCGTGTTCTTTAAGTTTGTAGTTCACAAATATAACCTACTCATATAAATAATGCATAAAAAGATGAATCTTGAATAATTTCAATGCAAGAGAACATAACTAATTTATAATATTTGAAGTGTGAAAATTAGTACATAAATCAAAAAATACCTCAGTAATTTGAGTAAATGGGTTACAGAAATAAATCAAATAAAGAAGACCAAGTGATTAGACAGAAAGCCAGACCAGTTGCATAAGTTCCAATCAACAAGAAGGTATAAATTTTGAGTAAACTTGTGTACATTTAGCCATGTCAGAGTTGATTAGGATGCTACTTTCCTATGATGCTCACTTAGACATAAATATTTATCAAATGGTGCATATTTTATTGGATATCTGAAAGGAAAAAAATTATTAAACAATCACATTGATTTGTTGATAAAAATAACCATGAATTTGTTTTTAAATTGAAAAAGGCTTCATATAGACTAAAACATGCACCAAGAGCATGGTATGATAGATTAAATCATTTATGTTATCTGTTAACATTGGAATTAGAAAAGTATATTCAACTTTGTTTACTAGATTGTCAAATGGCCTTTTTAATAGTTCAAATATATGTTGATGACATCATCTTTGAAGCTATCAATGAAGATGTATGCACAAATTTTACCAAGTTAATATCATAGGAATTTGATATGAGTTTCTTGAGAGAACTCACCATTTTCCTAGGCTTACAAATTTATCATCTTCCACAAAGGATCCTCATACTTTAAATAATGTACACTAAAGATATTCTTAAAAGATTCGAGATGGACATCACAAAAGGAAAGGCAACACCAATGAGAGCTTAAGCATGGTTTGATGTAGATGAAGAGGGTAAGGATAGTGATGTAACTCAATACATATGTATGAATGGTTCATTATTGTATCCTATTGCTAGTAGATCATACATACTTTTGGCTACTTGTCTTTGTGCTTCCAATCAACCCATAAAGAAAGCCATCTAAAAGTTGTAAAAAGACCTTAAAATACTTGAAAGACACTTATAACCACTGCTTGTCTTACCCTAGACCTTCAAATCTTAAAAATCATGTATTGATGCTGACTATGTTCGCATCTAATAAGAATAGTATTAGTGGTGTTGCGAATCGCGGAAGCGAACACGCACAAACACGATCAAACAAGCAAGACGCAAACACAAGGATTTACAAGGTTCACCCGTAAATGGGCTACGTCCTTGGGCGGCGGCGATCGGTTTCACTATATGGAGAAAAATGTAATACAAAGGGTACTGAGAAGGTACAGATATGGGATGAGAAACAGGATCAGAAAAATGAGGATTGCAGTATCTGGTGGCTTTAGGGCCCTTTTTATACTGCAACAGAAGAATACCATATGTATTCAGCAATCCATCCCAACAGCTCTCAGCCGATCAGAAGACAGGACACAGATCAGACATGTCAGCAATCCTGGCCCAACAGCTCTCAACCAATCAGAAGGCAGGACACAAATCAAACTTGTCAGCAATCCTGGCCCAACAGCTCCCAGCCACTCAGAAGGCAGGACACAGATCAGACATGTCAGCAATTCTAACTTAACAGCTCTCAGCCAATCAGAAGTCAGGATACAGATCAACCACATCAGCAGCCCAACAAGTGGTTAGGATTCAAGTCAAATTAACAATCTCCACCTTGAATTGAATCCTCATATAGTAGAATGAACCACTACTATTACTCCATCATGAGTTGAATTCTCCACTAGCAGAATTAACCACTGCTAGACTCCACCAGGGTTGAATTCTCATATAACAGAATTAACCACGGTTATACTCCACCATGAGTTGAATTCTCCACTAGCAGAATTAACCACTGCTAGACTCCACCGGGGTTGAATTCTCATATAGAAGAATTAACCACTACTATAAATTACCACTTGAAATTCAGATAACAGTAATCAAGGAATTATAAACAATATTCACCTTGAAATTTCTCCTCAGAGAAGCTTCGCCAAGCTTCACCGTGCCGCCGCCAACCCCTCCTTGGGGCTATTGCCGACTGTTGATATTGAGCAAGTCCAAACGACGCTTGAACTTACTCCCAGGAACTGTAGACCCTTGCAAGACATATAGGATTTTCTGCTTGTTGCCTTTGATGAAAACAACTCCAGCTTTGGCAACTTGCATAACTCCACCTTCAACGTTGTACCTGTATCCTTTAGAGTCCAAGACTCCAAGTGATATCAGGTTCTTTTTCAGATCAGGAACATGTCGTACTTCTGTCACAGTCCTCACGACTCCATCATGCATCTTGATCTTCACAGAGCTGATCCCTACAATCTTGCACATTGTATTACTCCCTGTGATGACGTTTCCACCATCTATCTTCTTGTAGGTGCAAAACCAATCTTCATTAGGAGTCATATGGTAGGAACAACCTGAATCAAGAATCCATGTGTTATCCGTCGTCTTCTGATCCGTGACGGTGAGAACGAAATCATCCTCGAAATATCTACCACTTTGAGCCACTGCAGCAATTGTGGCCTTCTTTGGGCAGTCTTTCTTCCAATGTCCGGGTTCCTTACAGTAATTGCAGATGTCTCTAGCATTGTAATTCTTGGACCTCTGCTTTCCGTTCTTTGTGTAATCAGAACCGGTACGACTCTTCTCATGAGTCATAACCAAACCTGCAACATTAGAGTCTTGCATCCCAATAGCCATATATCGAAGTTCACGTGTATGCAAACTCGCGCGAACTTCCTCTAAGGTTATGGATTCTCTTCTCACAATGAATGATTGAACAAAATTCTCAAATGATAATGGAAGAGAAACTAATAAAATCAAGGCAGCATCCTCATCTTCAATCTTAACATCTACGTTTCTTAAATCCATCAATAATGTATTTAAGCGATCTAGATGTTCTTTAAGAGATGTACCTTCATGCATGCGGAGAGAGAACAGACGTTGCTTCAAAAGCAACTTGTTTGTTAGAGACTTCGTCATATATAGACTTTCCAGTCTCAACCACAGACCGGTCGCGGAATCCTCATCGGCAACCTCCGCGATAATCTCGTCCGCCAAACACAGCATGATCGTCGAGTGTGCCTTTTCTTCCTGCACCATCAATTCGGACGGCTCGAGTGCCTTCGCCCGCTCTTGATCTAATGGTGCCCAGATGCCCTGTTGCTTCAGAAGGGCACGCATCTTGATCTGTCATAGACTGAATCCATTCTTCCCCGTGAACTTCTCGATCTTCAGATTGTGTGACGCCATCTTACTGGATGATCCTGACGGAACCTGAAGCTCTGATACTAGTTTGTTGCGAATCGCGGAAGCGAACACACACAAACACGATCAAACAAGCAAGACGCAAACACAAGGATTTACAAGGTTCACCCGTAAATGGGCTACGTCCTTGGGCGACGGCGATCGGTTTCACTATATGGAGAAAAATGTAATATAAAGGGTACTGAGAAGGTACAGATATGGGATGAGAAACAGAATCAGAAAAATGAGGATTGCAGTATCTGGTGACTTTAGGGCCCTTTTTATACTGCAACAGAAGAATACCATATGTATTCAGCAATCCATCCCAACAGCTCTCAGCCAATCAGAAGACAAGACACAGATCAGACATGTCAGCAATCCTGGCCCAACAGCTCTCAGCCAATCAGAAGGCAGGACACAAATCAGACTTGTCAGCAATCCTGGCCCAACAGCTCTCAGCCAATCAGAAGGCAGGACACAGATCAGACATGTCAGCAATTCTAACCCAACAGCTCTCAGCCAATCAGAAGTCAGGATACAGATCAGCCACATCAGCAGCCCAACAAATGGTTAGGATTCAAGTCAAATTAACAAGTGGGACGTGTCATTTCCTTGGAAATGTGATGGTATCTTGGTTCTCTAATAAGTGAAATTATATACCCCTATTTAAAACATACCATGGATATATATATATATATCCATCTCTTCCATGTTTACAAGTGTTATGGATAGAATAAAATCCTAAATGACTTTGGATTAAAATTCGACAAAGTGAAAATATTATGTGATAATACAATTGCTACACACATATCTAAAAATTATGTATCAAACTAAGAAACTATACACATTGATATTAGACACCACTTTCTAAGAGACTAAACCCTAAAAGGAGAAATTTCACTAGACTTTGTCAGCACAGATAATTAACTTGAAAGTTTTTACTAAATTAACCAAAAAACCTGAAAGATTTTCCTATCTAGAATACACATAGGCTTATACAGACTCAATGACATAGCTTAAAACTTGCATGAGAACTTTTGGTATTATATAATGCCTAAAATATATTTTGTATTGGGTTAAATACAAAATCTCATAGTAAGGGGGAGAAACGGAGTTACACCAAAAAGGAGGAGAGTAAAACTTATTAAGTTAAATAAAAAGGAGGGGAGATAACTTTAAATTGAAAAGGAAATCTAAAGTTGTATAAAGTTTCTATCTTTTTTCTTCCCAATGATAAAAAAGGGGAGTTAACAACTTCTAAAAACAAATATAATCTTTTCATGGAGGGAAAGAAAACTCTTAAATATTGAAAAAGTAGAAGTTTGTCATTAATAATACCGAGGAGATTGTTAGTAATTTTATTTTTCCAATGACTATATTGTATATTTGTTTTGTAGCTTGATTGATTTTTCAAGTAGAAGAGGCAGTGTAAGTAAAAGAAGTACAAAGAAAGCAATGAAATAAGTTATAACAAAGCAAATAAGCATGATTATTAAAGATACATCCCAAGCATGAAATACGATGCTCAAGCTCATTTTTAGAGATAATTTAATGTATGTGAAGGTCAAGAGCATGTGAAGAAGACACAATGGCACTTCTACACGATTTGCCAAGTTTCCTGGAGACTTACATAATATTTATCTATGTCAAAAAATAGCATTATATATTTTACATATTCTTGATCAACAAGAAAAAAATAAGTTAGAATCAACGAAATTGACAAAATACCTTCTAGATGACCTGATCAACAAGTTGGCATCCTAAGCAATCACCTTTTTATAGATCAACTCTTAATTCGAACCAATCACCTCATGCCCAATAATTTTATCACATGATCGATCATTATTCTAATACATTCTCAATGATCACATAATGGTCAAAAATTGCTTGATCACTTGCATTCATCAATCAATTTCACAGAGTTGATCGATCATCTTTGTACACTTGATCGATCAACTCTAGATTCCAAGTTTTTTTAACATTGGACAATTCCTAATTTGATACTTGATTTAAACTGTTTAATCCACATAAGAGTTGAAAACTGATCTAGAAACTATAATAAACGCATGCATTTGCATATTTAGTCATCATTCTTACCAATCATGCATCTATTTATAAGAAGTATAACTTAACATAAAAACTAACTAAAAATATTAGAAACATAAAAAGATAAAAAATTTAAGAATGGAAAAGAAGGAAATCAATGAGAGAGAGTATACTTTTATACAACATCAAAATCCTAATATTTTACATACAAAATGCATATTTTGAGTGAAACTATTTTTTTTCTTTTGTAAATATATTGTGTATATTAATCAACTACAAATAAATCAAAAACCAAAAAGTAAAAAAAGTAAAGAAAATGGTGAAAATATACGAGGCATGTTGTACATTGATGTAAATATTTATCTATTTATTTCATTTACTTACTAACGTATCAAAAATACCAAAATGGAAAAATATATTAAGTAATATACTAATATAATATAGTATAATATATACATTGTATATTATGATAACAAAAGAAGAAAATATAAAACTACAAAATGCAAGTATTTTATACCTACAAAATATCTACAAAAAATATATCTATATTTAAATGACCTCTTCTGAATTAACTTTCTTCATTAAAGTGTAGATTTTATGGAGATTACAATTTCATGTTTACTACTTTTTAGGTAATTTAGTATTTATATCTTTTTTACCTTTGTATTTAGTTTTTTATAATTTTGATTAGGGGATGTGCGTCTTGGTTGTCCTTTAACTCTGCCACCTGGCATCCTCCATTGGCATGTGGCCCATTCTAGTTGACATGTTCCCTATGTTTGTTGACTCGGTCCATCTCCGATCTTCCTGCTTTCCCATTAGCCAATCCCTAACTATGTAGACTCTCCATAGGAGACTGTCAATTGTGCCATACTTCTCGTGCCACCCACTTCACCCCATTTCCTTGTTGAACCATACATCAATCCTTTGCCGCATGATGCATCCCATATTCTTAGAGATGAATCTTCATTCCATCTGCCCTCAAATCAGGTATTCCATCAACGTCAAAACCCCACCACCCTATCTTCTACTACACCCAACTTTGAAACCCATATTTTCATATTAAAATCACCACATATTGTACCTTCGAAATTCCAACATCAACCCATTACCTTTCTCGCCTTCTCCAAATGCACTGCCAACTTTCAAAGGTCCAAGCCACCATTGTACAACCACCTTTGCCTCTACCTCTATAGGACCAACCTCCATATTCTTGCACTTATGCCCTATCCACCAATCACCAAATCAAAATCACCATGTTATTGTCCTCCCCTTTGTCCTCTACCTTATACCATATTCAGCCTTGAGCCTCAGCTGAACATCAAAGCCCCCAACCTCATATCAAAATCTTTATTTTATGTGTTTTCTTGTTATTGAAAATTCCATAGAAATTAGGATAATACCGTACATATTTTTTTGTAATTATTACTAAATATAGAATATAAAAAATAAAATAGATCAAAATAAGTATTTTTAATTACTTAAAAATACTTACAAAAGTATATCTTTGTACAAATGATGTATTTTGACTTTGTGTTATACACAAAACTTGTAGACTCAAAAATATCTACAACTTTCATGTTCAACTCCTTTTCATCCAACGCTTCTACATATTTATTTTTTTATTTTTATTTGTTTTATTTCTTTTCTATTTTTTGTATTGGGCCAATTGGCGCCTCCACAACCACCCACATGGCCCGCCCCTTCTCTACCACCCGCTTCATCTCCCCACCGTCAGATCCATCCTAATGGATTGGATCCATGCCTCTCTCACATCCCTCATATCAGATTTGACCAGGGCCATCTCCCCGTCCATTCATACCCCTCTGTCAGCAGTTGGATCATTAGATCTAATGAGTGAGACTTGTCGCCAACCTCCAGCTCGCCTCTCTCCCACACGACAAAAACCACTAACCGACTGACTTATCCCATTTTCCTCGATCACTCTAATCAACATCCTTGACAACCGACCACTCCACATCGTACCCATAACCACCCTCTCTCACAGTAATACCCTAACTTCCTCGTTCAACCCACATCCATCATTGGAAGAGCAGTTGAACATCATCGAGAACCACCTGGAAACTTCTCTTCTTCTTCTTCTTCTTCCTAAAATACTCCTCCACCAGCCACTCGCGCACATGTCCACCATTTCACAGGCTTCAGCCCAACCCTCCTACTCCTCCTGTGACAAAGGAGTTAGTCTAGGAACAGTGAAGACAATCGATAACTCATGTGTGACCCTTGGTCACTCCGGTCATGCTAGGGTTGCCCTAACAGCTGTTCGAGCTTAAAGATCCGGGCATCCTCAGAAGCCCAACGCAAGCCTCGACCTTCACGTTGTTGAATTCTTCAATTGTACATGTAACATACATCTGCTCCTTCCTTTGTTTTCTTTTATTTTCCCGACTTGCATAGAGCACCATCACCCCGCCTTAGCTGATCTCGACCTTCACCAAGGATCCCTGATCCTCACGGAGGGTCTCACGCATCTTATTCCTTCTTCTACACCCCTAACCACCTCATCCCCTTCCCCCGCCAACATGGTGGAGGAACCCATAGGACTTCCACTTTCTTCACCCCTCTAGGTTCCCATTCCACTCACACACATCACCACACTCTTATGTTATGATCCTTAACCTTGTCCATGTCTCAACTTCTTCATGGATGAAAGTTTCGGGGAGCTCCATTCTAGAGCTCCGCCTCCAGTGAAACTTCATCGCCATGCTCCTCCAACCACTTCCAGTCTGCCCTCGAGCCACTGTCTTCCTCGTCATGCTTCTAGTGAGATAAGTGAAAAGTTGAAAATTCTACCGGTCTTGTGTTCCACACAAAGTGGGAACATAGTCCTCGAAGCGATCGATGAGAACCTCTGACTAATTCAATAATAAATCCCCAATAGATGTAAAGCAATGAAAAGCAAAATATGTGGAGTTAAAATTTATTATAACTCTTTAAAGGATGTGTATAGTAAGTATGCAGAATGTCTAACACAGGGAGAAAATGATAGATCAGGGAAATGAATCCAAAAATGTGTGTTCTTCTTGTCTATGTTTTTGTGTGGTTTTTTTATTTTGTATTTGTTATAGGTTTTAATATTATATTTTTAATTTGTTTTAATTTTATATATTTTTATTTTCTTTTTATATTTTTTAATTTTTAATTTTTAATTTTCTTTTTAATATATAATATAAGATTATATAAAGCTATGTATACAATATAGGCTAATACAATTATTAATATAAATATAAATAAACAAAATACAGAAAATAGATTTTTTTTATGTTTTAAATAATTTTTTACTATTTTTTATTTTTTAGATAATTTTGCTAATTTTTATATTTTTCTAAAGTAAAAAACATCCCAAATTAGGGATCAATTAAATAATCCAAATTGTTTTGAAATTTAAAAATAGGAAATAAAGTCAAAATTTTCCAAACTATTTTTAATTAATAATATATAATAAAAAGAAAATTCAGAGAAAAAAAATATTTTTAAGATTGTTGGAAATTTTATATCTTTTTTACTGGATTTTGGAGCTTTTTAATTTTGGTTATCTTTTTATTTTCTTTTTTATTGATTTTTGGTCTGAAGACTCAAAATACTAAAATAAATAATATATATTTTTTTGGGAATTTTTCAAAATATTTTCATATTTTTTGGAAATTTTAAGTCAAACAGGGCCAAAACCGTACTCTTTTGATTTTTAATAAATATTAAATGTGCCCTAAATTAAAATAAAAATAACATGATTGTACAGATTAGCAAGCACCTATCCCTATTTTTTGAGAATTTGTGAAGCATGGGTAATATATTTAATAATTAGAAAAAGTCAAAAAATTAATGAACTAACAGGGGCATAAATGCAATTTAAAATAAAGCTGAGGGCTAATGTATAAATATCCCAAAATATTATAACGACGAATGAGAGTTTATGGACTTTAGTTAAATACAAAAAATTGTAAGAGTATCCACACAAAATTCTCACCTCACGTTTGGAGACATGTGATGTGAGTTGGACATGATCAAAATGTAAATAACATTAACTAGAGGGGGTCTCTTGCAATTTTCACATGAAATATTAAACCTATTCAATAACTTATAGTACCAAATAGAAAAATGATAAAATGGGGGGACAAAATGTGAAATTTACCCCCTAAGCGCCAAATCCAACGGCTCCTGGGATTCCACTTGCCACGTGTCTGCACGAAAGGAGCTGATGACGCTTCTCACTAACATCCACGATTAGATCTCTCATATGAGATCTACGATCGAGGTTCTACAAATTTGATGTCTCCTACTACACCAGGAGGGTGCTCCTGATCCAACGACGGACGATGTGGCTGGACGAACCGTCGAAGAACTCCTCCAAGGTGAGCTTCGATCCGATGAAGCGTGTAACTTCGGCCACTAGAGAGCCTGCCGAAGGTCTCCAATCACTCCCACGTGCCTCCCGCGTCTCCCAGGCACCTCAGAAATGTCCGGGGACTATTGGAAGGTCCCTGGAGCTCCAAGGTTCTACGGAGATCATGGAGCTCTTTTCTTGATTTGATTCAGCCCTTTGAAGGGCTCTTCAGCACCTGCACATGCATAAAAAGACACGACAAGGAAAGGCAAGGGTGATGGTAGTTGTTTGGTGAAGGATGGAAGGGAAATGGAGGCGGAGTGAAGAGGTCCGATGAGGTGATGGAGGGTGGACCTCGATCTTCATATAAAAGAAAGATATGAGTGGCTGGAGCATAGGGAATAGTGAAGCAGTGAAAGGGGAAGATGGTGGGGGCAAAAATGGTGAGTTGGAAACAGGGGTTGAACAGTAAAAAGGGTGGCCAGCTCTATATCTTCAGCGTTGCTTTAATCCTATCACTAAGCTCAAACAACAGATGAACCACAAAACAAAAACTATTAAACAAAACCAAAGACTAAAATTAACCTAAGAAGCGAAGAAAAATAACCCCAACCAGCATTGGGCTGCGATATGGGACCTCACGGCCAAGGTGGCCGGAAATGGCTAGGGAACTACCTTCTCCTCACTCATCCTCGCTGTGAAGGGTGGCAGAGCACTCCTGTCACGAGGCTACGTCACGGCACTCCTTCGAGGGGCTGAAAGTAGGAGAAAGGGAACCAAAGATCGAAAATGGTGAAAGAGGAATATATGTACATGCTGGAGAAGGGGAGGTCTTCGAGGGAGGATCATGGCGAAGGAAGAAGATATGGCGAAGAAGATATGCCTGGCATGGATCACGACTGAAGGATCAACATCTTTCATAAAGGAAGGACAAGCCCTCGAGCAATGTATCAAGAGGGGGAAAATCAAGAAGGAAGGCAGGTCATCAGATCTGACAAGGGCTTGAGTTTAGGTCAATTAGTTAACTAAGGTCGACCAATGGTAACATATGGGTGGTCCACGTGGACCAACCAAGAACAACCAGTCCGAAAATAATTGTAAATTCAATATTAAACTAAATGATTTTATTAATTTTAAGTTATAAAATAAAAAATGTTTATTATTTCTATAGTATTTAATATGATTTTTATTTTGTTTTATGGCTTTATTTATTACAACTTATTTTTAAGGGTACATTTGTAGGTATATTCTTATATGTTTTGAGTATTTTATTTTTATTTCGTATTTTTTATTTTTTATGTTATTTTCTTAATTTAATAATTATAAGTATTTTATATACATAAATATATTTTTATTGTATTTTATGATGTAATATGTACACTTAAATAAATATAGGTGTATAGTATATATGTATAAGTATAGATCTTTCATCTATGTATTTTAATATATTATTTTATTTGAGGTATAAATAATAGAAAATAAAATAGGTCCCAAAATACAATATTGATGAATAAAAAAATGAATTTTTTTATTAATTTGTTGGCCTTATCTTCCCCTACTTTATTCCATGTCGACCCAATCATCAGGATGCCTGGGTCTCGGGGTTTAGGCTCATAAAATATCTTTGACATTTTATTATTTTTCTTTTCTTTTCTTTATTCTATAATTTTGGCATTAAAAACTATATTTTATATACAATGAAGGGAATGAATAATGAATGTTAATTTTTTACAAAATATTGTTATTTACATGCATTAACTAGGGCTTTTAAGGCTAAAATGACAGAATAAAGGTGAAGAAATGGAGATTCATCACCCCCTATACTTGCCTTTGCTAGTCACTAACAAACACTTATGTAATAAGTGCAGAAAATAAAAACAAAGAAAAGAAAAGAAAGAACACAGAATGATTTTAATTCCCAAACTTGTCTTCACAAAATCAAAGTTTGTAGCTTTAGTCGGACCTTTAGATTTTAGGTGCAGTCGGAACCTTATTGGAAAACATATTTGAAACACAACAGCCTTCGAGAATCACGACTACGCTCAAGTCTGCTCAATAACCAGGTCAGAATACTTCAACTCATACACAAACCCTTATGACTATGAATATATCTTGGACAGTGTGTGTGATATGTAGCTCTCCTCGGCTGAAGCGGTAAAAATCAGTCTTCTCCAACATGGTGACCCTAATTCCCCAATCCAATAACTCTTTCCTCGAGAAATAGGGCATTCCCTTCTAAGTTCAAGTGACAACCAGCTCAAGAAGAGGAGGTGGAGAGAAGAATGGACGACAACCATTGTAGCTACCTATCCTAGGATGCTTGACCAGTATAGCCAAGTCATTCGGCTGCAGGCTCACAAACATATGACTTTGAAGCTCAAGATTGCTTTTTAACTAGACAAATATGTACACTCCGGCAGTCATTTTATTTTCAATCAGGCATGCCCACTTTTTGGAGTTTTTGATTTGTTCCTTTTTCTAATACTATATACAATAGCATTTACATAAGGATCTTTTCTTCTTGAGCTAGTAGACTATCCATCTTTTGAAGCTTTATTG
This sequence comes from Ottelia alismoides, assembly GCA_037367405.1. Classification (NCBI taxonomy): domain Eukaryota; kingdom Viridiplantae; phylum Streptophyta; class Magnoliopsida; order Alismatales; family Hydrocharitaceae; genus Ottelia; species Ottelia alismoides. The sequence goes on along the minus strand of JAZKJV010001459.1, from coordinate 637,287 downwards.
AAACCCATAACTTCTGTCTTTAGACCTCGTCACCATTGGATCGGGTTGGGGTTCAATGGACATAAATGTTTGACTTCTTATGTTTCCATTGACTTGTGTCTCATGCCGGAAAATCCAGCCCCTCTACCACTTCAACTAAGGTGAGCAAAGTGAAAGGTGCACTGTACAATCTAGGTCATTATCAACAAGAGTCATGTTTGTGCTCTGAAATACTCTACTTAGGCAGTCAAGAAGACATTGAACCAAGTTTCATGATCTCAAAGAATTAAGTCAACTAAACCCGAAGTACCTCAATTCTAGTTCCTATAATGTTCTTGTGATTACATATATTTAAGGTCCAACCAAACTCCAATCTTCGGATTTTACTTAGACTTGTTCAGTTATCAAACTCAATCCAAAAAATAAAAATGCTATGCACAATGCAGAATATATGTTTGTGATGCAATTTTCAATTTTTAAACTTTTTATGGATTTTTGAAAAAAGGTTTTGCAAATTTTTATGCAATTTTTGAAAAGGTTTTTGCAAATATTTTTGGGATTTTTGGTTTTATAGATTTTTAGACATTTTTTAAATCAAAATATTTTCGGAATAAAAGATAGGTACAAATATTTACACGGGACTGCAATAGTTATTTACAAGAATTAGGTTTTTAAAAATTTACTAATTTATACAAGTTTAAAAAGGATTTTTGTTACATGCCCTCTTCTCAAAAATAATGTGAAAAGATAAAGTATTTTGAAAACTTTATTTTACAAACTAATTTTGACAAATAATTTTTACAAATATTTTACAAAATTTGAAAATCATTTTGCAAAGATTTTTCAAACAATATATATAGATTTTTCAAAATATTTTTGCAACCATTTTTCAAAGTCATTTGTAAATAGATTTTTAAAAGATTTTTATTTCAAACAAAGAAAATATTTTTTTACAAACAAAAGAATTTTTACAATGGTTGAAAATATTTAACAAAAAAAATTCCATAGTTTTTAAACGATTTTTCAAAAGTTTTTTCAAACTATTTTTTTAATATTTTGCAAAAAAATTAACCTGATTTATTAATCGGTATATACAAAGAATTAGGCATGTATGTGTATTTATTTTTATCAATTAGCCATATTATTAAAAGTACGAAAGTATGAGTATGGCGAAAGTATATACAAAGTATATACAACCCGCCTATACCTAGCTTGAGCTATGTCCTCATAGATTAGAGAGAAAAAGAGAACACATAACTCGTACTGATTATATAAAAGCCTAAAGAATAACAATTAAGGAATGAATGAAAGAAGAATGACAGAATAAATAAGGAGTCGACCATCCCCCCTATACTTATGATTAACTAATCCTAATTATAGCAGACTGTACACAAGGCAAGGAGGGTCAAGAGTGGGAATAAACAGATCACACTCAAACTGTCTCCCTCTATACTTAGGGTAAGATATCCCAAAGTATAGACAAGAAGGGAAGACAACGGAGGGGATAAAAGAATGAATAACTCGGGGTGCACACCCCCCTATACTTAGGACAAAGTACATCCTATGTATAGTAGTGAAGAAGGTGTTACACCTTTTTAGAAGAAAAAGAAAAATAAAAATGAAAAGAAGAAAGATCACACAACTTGTCCACCTCCCATATACTTAGGACAAGTACATTCCAAGCAAGGAAAAAACACACGGAATGAGGTGGATGAGCAAAAGTGGGAGATGGAAGGAAATAAAATGAAAGGGACTATACAAAGAGATGGATATATAGAGATCAAGAAGGTAGGAAGCGGACCTTCTTGTGTGATCGCTGAGGAATGAATATGACAAGGTGCAGGTCGATATCAGGATCATCAGTAGATACAAACCGATCAGAATTGACCTGGTGAAGATCATCAGCAAAGCGGAAAGGCATGAACCAGTTCATGAAAGTAGTATGGTCATGTTCGGCCTGGGGGTCTCTGCTAGGTCATCATTAAATGGCCTAAATTTATTTATGAAAGCAATACGATCAAATTCGGCCTCTTCAGTCTCTACAATATCTGCCCTCTGCTCTAAAGTGTCAATCGTGTAAATCCCGCATATATCATCGGTACGTCGCTACGCACCGGAAGTGAGGACTCCAAGGTATATGCTTTCCGAGTTTTCCTCCTTGAAGAGGAATTCTCGGGTCTCAATGTCATCCAACATACAACAAAACTCTCTGATATCATCATCAAGATCATAGTCTTCGAGGTCAGCTAACACGGGCATGCTCTCGTGGGATGCGTATCCCCAGTTAACAGTGTGTGCAGTGATCAACACATCGCTCCTGACATCAGAATGGAAGCGAATCTCTCCATATCCATAATAAACAACAAATATCGTAAAGGTGAGGAAAGGCCGTCCCAAGATGATTGGAGGATGTTCCACAGGGATGGGGATCTCCAGCTAACAGTATGTGCAGTGATCAACACATCGCTCCCGACATCAGAATGGAAGCGAATCTCTCCATATCCATAATAAACAACAGATCTCGTAGAGGCGAGGAAAGGTTGTCCCAAGATGATTAGAGGATGCTCCACAGGGATGGTGGTCTTCATGGGTAATATGATAAAATCAACAGTGAAGCTCATGCCCTTAATGTGAACGAAAATACTTTCTAGAATACCCTTCAGCCTCTTTATTGATCAATCAGTGAATTGGACAATCATCTTGGTTTTCTTGAGAGGCCTAAGATGAAGAGATTGTACCAACGAGAAGAGTATTATATTAATCGAAGCACCACCATCAAGGAGAGTGTTATCACAAGAATAGTCAAAGATGGTGCAACTCATAGGAGGTGTGACAATATTCCCTTTCCTAGTGTGTGGATGGTGAGAGATAGAGTAGGCAATGGCCATGGTCAAGATATTTCGCTCAGATATGCTCCTTCGCTTTCTCTTCTTGGGTTTAGGAGCAAATAATTGAGTCATGGCCTGGCAAAGTGGAGCTTCAATGATCTCATGAATAACTGCCACCACTTCAGGTTCAGTCAACATATTTATGAAATTCTGGATTTCCTCCTTACAAGGGAGGAAATTGGAATCATCATCTACACAAAGATGAGTAAGAGCAATCTATACAGTGTCATCCTTAGGGTCAAAGTTGGGAACTGGTCTAAGTGAGTGTGTGGTCAAAGAATCTGGCAGGTGTGCTCTCTCCTCACAAGTTGACTTAACTGCGTGTCTCTTGAAATATTTTTGTATTTTTTTTAAATTTTTCTCATTTTTTTATATTTTGGGTGAATTACAAGCTCTCATAGGAATCCTCAAATGAATCCAGAAATCCAGTGGGGGAAGTACTAATGTGGCTTTATTTAGGCTAGTGAGGTCATCTATCCTCTATCTCATGTGCTCCATCATCTGGGTCAAGGTCTCAAGTATGGAATACATAAGAGGTGACTCCAAAATCTTAGTATCGGGTGAGTGGGATGAGGGTGGTGGGTGTAGGGAAAAAATCCAACTCCAGATCAAAGTCCTTATGAAAAAGTGGATTTATCAAATTGTGAGGGTGGTGGTGGTTGGTAAAACTCAAAATCCGGTACCTGAAATAGTAGGTTAAGCATATATGTACAAAAAGAAAAGTCAGGAGCAAATTCCTCCTGGAAAAGTGAAGGTGGACTGGTTGGAGGGTACGAGGGATACACAAAGTTCGGATAAAAATTACTCCAATCGGCCATCTTCGAAACAAAAGAAAGGGATTAGGAGAGCGCGATAGTAAAATGAATAGATGAAAGAAAAAAGTGCAAATGCGCAGAGAAGATCTAGGATGCACATAAACAATCAAAAAAATAAACCCCTCAATTCAGGCTACTCAACCCAATGCTGATCATGAAAGTTCTGTCTTTTTATCTTTTCAGATTTTAGAGTTAGGTGATAATCACAAAATTTTACAAGCACGTAGGAAGGCCTAGGATTGGGGCACTACTCCTTAGTGTGTACATATGAATTGTACAAACAATGAGGGGGTTACTCTCCCCAAGACAAGGATATTTTTCTTTTTGAATTTTAGGATCGAGTAAACTTAGCAGTCCCAATTTTATCGGTTATCACTTTTTTGTACTTTTAATAGAAATGCACGAACCTAACAAGGAGTCAATTCTTTTTAGATCCTATGTGATCAAAATCAGAAGGAGAGAGTAGAAAAGAAATGCAAGCAGAAATTGACGATGAAGTCTAAGCAGAAATGCTCACCTTGCCTCCAACTCTATTCATGCAAGGATGCTAAGCAGAATTAAAACCTATCTATATGAAAATGCAAAGCCGATGAAATCACCCTAGAGTGGAATATACTATTAGCGTGAAGCACAAATGCTAATCACTCAGATATGGAACCCAACAGTCCGGTCTTGGGGAGCTCTTCGGTGCCCGCCACAACGGGTCTTGCAAGCGCTATGTAGAGCCCCTCTCGACGTTCAGTTCCAAAACTAAATGAATAGTAATTCAAAATTTGACTAAGTCCAAATGGAAACTATATGTACATGCAATGATAATTAAGTATTTGGACTTAATCTATCGTCAAGCAGATCCTATTGCTAGGGCTCAATCACACAAAATAAAGAAAAGCAAGTCGTGAAACACAGAAGAAAAATAATAATAGAACATGACAAAAATCGACGAGACCCCCAAGCGAACAATCGCTCCGGAACTAGACCTCGTGAAGTGTTTTTAGTGTCCGTGCGAGTCCAATATTAATACAAATATAGTGTCTCTCTCTCTCTCACTTGGATTACAAATAAAAATAGAAATAAAAATGAAAGTGTTATTGTCTTCAAAAGTCCTCCAAGTCCTCACTTACTGCGCTCTCTTGTCAGCTAACATAAAAAAGTCAACTCCGCTTCACGGGGGTGCGTAGATGCTCTAGGAGAGCCTCCATCGATCTGCAGTCCCTCACAACAAATTCAAACAAAGAAGGTCGTTAGACAATTCAGACAATAATATCAAATAAAATAGAAAAAATAAAGAAAACTATATACAAAAGAGACAAGAAGGCACAAGTAAAGAAATCCATTTGAAAAGTCGAAAATTATACCGGTCGTGTGTTCCACACAAAAAGAAGGAACACAATCGTCGAAGCGACCAATAAGAACCTCTGACTAATTCAACAATTAACCCACAATAGATAAAAAGCAATGAAAAGAAAAATACGTGGACTTAAAATTTATTAAAACTCTACTATGGATGTGTATAGGTGTAAGTATGTAGAGTGTCAAACACATGGAGTAAAATTAGATCGGGGAAATGAATCCAAAAATGTGTGTTCTTCTTGTCTAAGTTTTTGTGTGAGTTTTTTATTTTGAAACTTTATGGGTTTTTATTTTTATATTTTTTAATTATTTCAATTTTATATAATTTTTACTTTATTTTTATATTCTCTGATTTTTAATTTTTCATTTTCTTTTAAATATATAATATAAGCTTATATAAAGTTATATATGCAATATAGGCTAATACAATTATGAATACTAATAACAATAAACAAAATATAGAAAATAAACTATTTTTAGGTTTTAAATTATTTTTTACTATTTTTGTGGTTTTTAGATAATTTTGCTAATTTTTATATATTTTTGAAGTAAAAAATATCTCAAATAAGGGATTAATTAAATAGTCTGAATTATTTTGGAATTTAAAAAATAGGAAATAAAGTAAAAATTTTCCAAAACTATTTTATTTAATATGATAAAATATAATTCGGAGACAAAAATAAATATTTTTGAGGTTTTTAGAAATTTTATACCTTTTTTTACTAGATTTTGGATCTTTTTAATTTTTAATCTTTTTCTTTTTCTTTAGTGGTTTTTTGTCTCAAGGCTCAAAATACTAAAATAAATAAAATATATTTTTTGGGGGAATTTTTCAAAATGTTTTTATATTTTTTTAATTTTCAAGTCAAACAAGGCCAAAATCGTTCTCTTATGATTTCCAATATTGTCTAAATCAAAATTCAAAAATACAGCGTGAATATGCATAGGGTGGAGTATTGGGCTCAACCCGTCCCAACCCAGGAAAGCCCGACCCGGACCCAACGTATTTTCCCGGGCCTTGGGTCGGGTCGCGGCCCGACTTTTTGAGCAAATTGGAGGCCCGAGCCCAGCCCAAGGCCCCCCCGATTGGGCCCGGGTTCGGGTCGGGCTCGACCCGCCCCCATTTCAATTATACAAAGGTTGAATGTTGGGCGTGGGATTGAATACCACTTAATGCAATAAAAAACTATTTAACCAATTCAATATAAACAGATGCATGATTGAAAATCTGTTGCAGATAATCAATTAAATATATAATTAAGAATGTCATTATAATGCAGGTTTGTGTAAGAATTGCAAACCACGAAAAATCAAATAGCATTGCTAATCAGAATATCTTTTGGGAATTAATACACAACCTTACTGGAAAACAATATATTGTGACTGGAATTTCATTTAATGATTCGTAACACAGACCTTGCTTAAATCACCATAGAAATCAAGAGATGGTAGAATTGATTTAATAGAAATCAATCTTAAGGAAAATGAATGAATGCTACATGCTCTGGAATTAGTTAATAATATTACATTTGTTTAAATGTAAGATTCAAACACAAACTCTAGAACCAAACACGGAGCCGAGCAAGAGAAATCCCAAGATGAAAGCAACCAGGAGGTTAACGGTGATGGAGAAGCGACAGAAACAAAACCTATATCCATAAATGATGGTTTGGGTTGGGCTTTCGAGGGACAAGTCGGGTTCGGGCTGGGCCCGACTCGTTCTTGAAAAATCACCAAAATAAGGGCACGGGCCCGACCCTCATTTATATAGGGTACGGGTCGGGTCCAGGCTTTTGCGGGTCGGGTCCGGGCTGGTCCCGGGCTGGCCCGACCCAATGCTCCACCCCAAATGTACATACTAGCAGGCACATATTCCTATTTTTTGAGAATTTTTGGAGCATGGGTGATATATTTAGAAACAACACACAAAAATTAATGAACTGATAGGGGCATAAATACAATTAAAAATAAAGGCGAGGGCTAATTTGCAAATATCCCAAAATATTATAACGACCAATGAAAGTTTATGAACTTAAACACAACAAACCACAAGGGTATCCACGCAAAATGCCCACTTAATGTGGGACAACACGTGAGGGGAGCTGGACATGACCAAATTGTAAATAGCGTTAACTATAGGGGGTCTTTTGCAATTTTCATACGAAATATTAAATGCATTTTATAACTTATAGGACCAAATAGAGCAACAAAAATGGGGGACAAAATGTGAAATTTACCCCCTAAGCGCCAAATCCAACGGCTCCTAGGATTCCACTTGCCACATGTCTGCACGGGAGGAGCCGATGACGCTTTGCACTGATGTCCACGATTAGAACTCTCAGATGAGATCTATGATCGAGATTCTCCAAATCTGACATCTACTGCTACACCTAGAGGGTGCTCCTCATCCAACGACGGACGATGTGGATGGATGAACTTTCGATGAACTAGCCCAAGGTGAGCTTCGATCTGATGAAGCACATAACTCCAGCCACTAGAGAGCCTTACGAAGGTCTCCAATCACTCATACACACCTCCCACGTCTCCTAGGCACCTCAGAAATGTCTAGGGACCGCTGGAAGGTCCCTGGAGCGCCAAGGTTCGACAAAGGTTCTGAAGCTCTTTTCTTGAGTTGATTCAGCCCTCTGAATGGCTCTTTAGCACATGCACATGCATAAAGAAGACATGGCGAGGAAAGGCGATGGTTATGGCAGTTGTTTGGTGAAGGATGGAAGGGAAATGGGGGCGGAGCGAGGAGGTCCGACGAGGTGATGGAGGGTGGACCTCAATCTTCAGATCCAAGGTAGATCTGAGTGGCTAGAGCATGGGGAACAATGAAGCAGCAGAAGGGGAAGATAACGGGGTGAAAATGATGAGTCAGAAATAGGGGTTGAATGAAGAACAAGATGGCCAGATCTCTATAGATCTGGCGAGGCTTTAATCCTATCACTAAGCTCACACAACAGATGAACCACAAAACAAAAATCATTAAATGAAACCTAAGACTAAAATTAACTTAAAAAGAGAAGAAAAATAACCTCAAGCAGTACTGGGTCGTGAGATGGGACCTCGCGCCCAAGGTGTCCGAAGATGGCGGGGGAACAACCTTCTCCTCACTCCTCGTTGTGAAGGCTGGTGGAGCACTCCTGTCATGAGGCTCAATGTCGTGGCACTCCTCCGAGGGGTTGAAAGTAGGATAAAGGGAACCAAAGATCGAAAATGGTGAAAGAGGTCTATATGTACATGCTGGTGAAGGGGAGGTATTCGAGGGAGGATCGCAGGCGAAGGAAGAAGATATAACAAAGAAGATTTGCCCGGCGTGGATCACGGCTGAAGTGTTAACATCTTTCATGAAGGAAGCACAAGCCCTCGAGCAGTGTATCATGAGGGGAAAATCAAGGAGGAGGCGGGTCGTCAGGTCTGACAAGGGCTAGGGTTTAGCTCAACTAGTTGACCAAGGACAACCAACGGTGCCATCTAGTTGGTCCACGTGGACCGACTAGGAAAAACCAGCCCGAAAACAATTGTAAATTCAATATTAAGTACTAAATGATTTTATTAATTTTAAGATATAAAATAAAAATGTTTATTATTTTCTATAGTATTTAAATATGATTTTTATTTATTTTTATGGCTTTATTTATTACAAGTTATTTTTAAGGGTACATTTATAGGTACATTCTTCTATGTTTTGAATATCTTATTTTTATTTTGTATTTTTAATTTTATGATTTTTCTCAATTTATATAATTATATATTATGAATATCAATTTTATGATTTTATAATATATAGGTATAAGTATAGGTATTTCATCTATGTATTTTTATATACTATTTTATTTTATCTTTTATTTATGGTTTTATTCTATTATAAATATGTACTTATATCATAAATAATATTTACTAAATTATAAAAATATAAAACAATAATAATAAAGAATAAAAAAATGAATATTTCATATAGGTATACTATACAATAGGGTTCCAAAACCTAAATTCTACAACTTAACTCCAACTTAGATGAAACCGCCTTCATTAAATCGCTTATTAAAAGTTATATACAATTAAAGTGATTTTGATACATTTTCAGTTTTTATTGAGGAGATATAGGTTTGGGTAGTTTAGGTTTTGCCTTTTTATTTAGAGTATAAAAATAACATTGTATATTATTTTTGTGTAAAGTAAATTTTGTATTTTTCTATATATTATTTCTACAACCTTCATGTATAAATTTTTTTGTTGAAGTGTAAATAATAGAAAATAAAATAGATCCCAAAAATTCAATATTGATGAATAAAAGAATGAGATTTTTATTGATTTATTGGCATGTATCTCCCCCTACTTTATTCCTTATCGACCCAGTCATCGGGATGCTTACGTCTCGGGGTTTAGGATCATAAAATACGTTTAATATTTTATTCTTTTTTTATTTTCTTTATTATATAATTTTGGCATTAAAACTATGTTTTATACACAATAAAGGGAATAAATAATGAATGATAATTTGTAAAAAATAATGCTATTTACATGCATTAGCTAGGGTTTTTAATGCCAAAATTATAAAATAAAGCTGACGAAATGGAGATTCATCAATAAGGTCACCTTCAACGGAGCGCCAGATGCAAGGAGGAGGAGGAGGGTGTTAGCCATATGAGCCCGAGGCGAACCATTCTTACAATAAATGTTATTGTAATAAATATGTTTTATCAATAAATGTTATTGATTGTTTCACTCCCTTTCTGAAATTAAATGAATGAATGCACTATAAGGTCCCTTTTTATAATTAGGGTTATGTACCATGGCCGTCTTGATAATCATATAGATGTTGATTCATTAAATGAATCATAGAGGCTGGTGTTTGGATAAATATCTAATGAGTTAGATAGAGGACTCATCAAGCACCGTCAAATGATTATTAAGAGATGATCTCCAGCATGAGTAGGAGATGGCAATCCTTTCTCACAAAGGATGATATCTGACCAACCTCTTGATGCAGGTCCTCTGCATGGGAATAGTGATTCGGATGTGTCAGATTAGTTAGGTCAAAGGGTTGACTTAGCGAGATCGAGATAACCTGTCCTATGTTGAATACTATCATAGCATAGACACGCATCCTTTGACCGGAGACAGATGTGTTACTATATGTCTGAGTATGTACATTTGACAGACCATTAGGTTGATGACCTAACCAAGGTCTATACACCGACGAGTTGGTGTGCATATAAGGGCATATGAGTAATACGGTCTCTCAAAGGGATCATACATGTTCACTTATGAACCGGAAGACATGAGCTCACTCATGATGTATTGGAACCGATCAAATTCCATGCATGGTCGTCGTGCTTTGGAAGCATGACAAGAATTTGAAGGTATGATATATGCTTTGGGAAAGCATATGATCGATACCAATTCCCAATGACCAAGATTAAGAAACTTGATAATCAAACCCTGAAGAAGACAGTGTGAAATTGATCTACATCTTCAGGTTGATCATTGGTTTTCTAGTATGTAGGATGTACATGTATTGGGAATACCTGAGGGTGATGTGATCATAAACGATTGTATAACCATGACACTTCCAGTCCGAGGGAGTGATGAAACAGGTCTGGATTTTAGTGACTCCTCTCAGTAGAGAAGTAACTTGATCTTAGTCCAAGTGTTGGACATTGATATGAATGAGATTCAGATGCAATGAGAATATTAAGTATACGGACTTGATTTAATCAAGCATCTATGAGAGGTCCGTTAGATCTCGATTTGAGATGAGATCTCAATATCCAAGTCACTATACATGGAACAATACAATCTCCCTGTCCTTATCTCCAAGTACCTGCGGAGAAAGCACATTGTTCTTGAAGGAGTTTAGGAATAATTCCTATGATGAATTTTGTATCCAAGCAAGAAGGTCTTGATGATTAAATGAGATTTAATTATCAAGTATAATATGAATGAGATTCATATTGTGAGAATGATTATCTAAGATAATTAAATGAGATTTAATTATCAAGGAAATACAGATCGTGGATAGTGTTATCCATAATATATGTGTATATATATTATAAATATGATTTATGATATATTAGAGAGAGAGAGAGAAGCTTTGTAAATAACATTTGTTAATTATTAATGTGAATTGGATTCACATTAAGTAATTAATTGGAAATGTAATTTACAAATTAGTTTGGGTTGTGAATATGATTCACATAATTTTCAATGGCATGATTGGAGTATTCACAATTTAATTTGAAATTAATTTGGTGGATATTATTGTAATAAAAGTTATTGCAATTTATTAAGAAATAATAGGATAAAATAAAAAGGAGATAATCACCACCAAAATGAGGTGGCATCACCAATGACTTAGTCATAGGTGACGCCCCTCCCCCCCAATTTTAGGGGGTGATTTATTGTCTCCCTTTTTATTATCTTGTTATCTCTTAATAATTGATTTATGTTAAACTAAATTATGTTGATGATAATACAACATATATTTGATTTGATATAAATTAATGTGGTTGGTTTTTAACCAACAATCATCATGGCCGTTGATTGATGCATAGATCAATCTAGCCATTGGATCTATGTATGCCATGGATTGAGATCCATTGGATCCCAAACTAATATATAAGGAGGGCAATCCTAGCCCTTTGGAGTACAAAATCAGTACAACATCAAAGAGTACACGCCTACTCTCTCTCCCTCTCATTCTCATCGTCTCTCTCTCTAAGGTGGTCGTCCATCTTATGCGTTGAGAGAGACCTTCTCGTCTTTGCCTTCGACTACTCGAGGTTCTCCATCTTCTTTGAGGTTGCTTGCTCTAGAGAAGACGACGGATTTCGTTTGACGAAATCAGAGGATTCGAAGCTTGGATCTTCGTCGAGGATTGTGGGTCATGCATCTCATCATCGCGCCCGCAAGAGCTGTCTTCGTGGATCGGACTTGAGCCAAGAGGATCTCTTGTTTTAGAGATCTCGTGATCGCAACCACGCTTCGAGAGATATTTATAATACTTTGTGGTTTGATGAAATGATCCAAGAAATGTTCTTGTGATCTTGTGGTTTCATCATATGATTTCAATTTTTTAAATTCCGATGCACATTGCGACTAGTGCGACTAGGTTCGTCCCGATCGCATGAGATGCGATCGTCACGCTTCCGTGATGCTCTTGAGCATTCTCAATATCCTTCAAGTGGTATCAGAGCTAGGTTGGAAAAGGTTTTGGATATGATCCATGAACCTAGGACGACTTGGGTTTGAAAGGGTTGCGAAAGTTTTATCGCATTTCAATTTTCGTACCTCTATTTAATTAGATTTTTCGGCACTGTTTAAATTGTTTAAATACAAAATATTCAATTGGATTTTATTCCCCATTAAATAAGGAAACCATATGATCTGAGTTTACAAAATTTGGATTTCATTTGCTCAAGATATGGCCTTTTGAATAAGTATGTATTCACTATTGCGGGAACAACAAATCTGAACGTGATTAATGAGTTAATTACTATTTTTACGGCTTGAAATGCATGAAATATCACTTAGGTTCTGTTGTAAATCAAGCTGACAATCTTAGGATACTGATTTTGCGAATTTTGGATTTAAATTGATCAAGATAAGTTAATTTTAGTGATTAGGGATCACTGTTGGAAATTGACAAACTTGATCATGAACCTTGTGATATATCATTCAAATTAATTTGATGAAAATTAAATGTTAATTTTCTGAAATAATTATTGATAAGTATTTGTGAAATAATTAAAGATGATAATCGTTTCCTTGAATGACATTGATATGAAATCATCAACTAGCATTGTTTGCATACAAAATCCTAGTTTATCCTACAATAGTTGTAGGACAACTTTTACATGCAAAACCCTCTTGCTTGAATAGGATTGGGGATTTGTTTAGAAAATCTCCTTATAATATAATCAAAATTATTTTGATGTATATTATATGGTATAATTTCGATTGAAAGACCGATGAGCATCTCAAAGTACATGATGATCTATCTGGCATTATCCTTTCCTGGGGTGGATATGGTGTCTAGTCGGAGAGCATTGGGGTAGCGGGTTGCAACGTATGTGGTCCGTCCCACTCTCATCGGTACTGGCCATGACAGTGGGTAGGGACTCGATAATGCCGGAAATCAAAGTGTATTTTTCTAATTATTAAAATTTAAATAATACGTACTTTGAGATTATACCTACTATTCAAGTAATAATCAAGTTTGTTGATTGAAAATTGGATTGATAATTAATTTAATGTGATTAAATTAATTATGTCCTATTAAATGCACTCTATTATGAATAGATGTGTAATTCCCTTGGAAGAATTAATTATGTGAATATGATTCACGATAATTATTTACAATTTGAATATGAGGTGGAGGATCACATAAGTGACATCCATGGTCTCCCGTCAAGGAAAAGAATTTCATCGCCAAAAGTTGTATATAGGACGCCTGTCCGAAGTGACAGATCCTATATATAATTATTTGGATCGGGTTCTTTGCTTCTCGAAAGAGTAAGGCCGTATACGTAGTGACCCCAATATCGGTTCCTCATATTATTGGGGCGATATTGGATTGCGTATAGTGAGTATTAAGCCTTTTGATGGTTGGTTCAATTAACGACGGGTCAACATCATCTTAGGGATGGTGGGCCCGGGTGTTAATGACCGAATTGGGAAATGCAAGTTGGACTTGCAAGGCGGAATGTGTTCCCGCTTCTCTTTATTCGAGTCACATGTTCTCATATTATTGGAATGTGATAAAGATAGAGAGGAGATCCCAGATCTTTCTTGAGATATAGAGGTAAGTATATCTCTTACTTTGAGAGACAATAAGGGAATAATCTTTCAAAGTTGACATAACAAGACAAATTTGATTTAAAATGCCTTAATTAAATGTTTAAAAATGAATATATAATTATTTATATGTTTTAATATAGTGCATTCTTAATTTTAGAAAATGAAGTCCATGAACGCACTGAGCAGGCTCCTGGATGTCAATCAATTGACCGGACCAAATTATTCTGATTGGATCCGAAATTTGGATCTTGTCCTATCTGCGGAGCGCATCTCATATGTGCTAACCAAGGACAAGATTGCAGACCCTCAGACTCTGGAAGATAAAACTTTTAATGAGAATATGATGAAGATCATAACTTGGCAAGGTGTTATATCCTTGGCTCATTGTCCAATGTGCTTCAGAAGCAGCACGTGGAAATGAACCAATGCCAAGAAATCATGCTAAATCTAAAGGAAATGTTCGGTGACATAAACCACGCACAACGTTATAATGTGATGAAAGAGCTTATTCGCTACAAGATGCAGGAAGGACCTCTGTTAGAGAACATGTATTCAAAGTGTTTGGGTACCTCTCTGAATTGGAAACCCTGGGAGCCTTCATGGATGCTGATATGCAGGCTGATTTCATTCTCCTATCGCTCCCTAAGTCTTTCAACAACTTTGTCGTGTCGTATCACATGAGCAAAGTTGATTTCACTAATGCTAGGCTATTAGCTGCATTAAAGTTTGCAGAAGACGTGATGAACAAGGACGACCCCTCTGCTAGTGCAATGGTTGCACAAGTAAAAGGAAAGCACGGCCGGAAGCAAGGTTCTCGGAAGGGCCCAACCCAGAAGAGAAAGAAGAAGAATCAAGGAGTTGGTTCATCTTCCAATGCTTCCACATTGATGACATCGAAGAAGACCGATGTCTGTCACCACTGCAAGAAGTCGGGGCACTGGCGGCATAACTTCCCTAAATACCTGAAGTCTGCCGACAAAGGTAAAGCCCCAGCAGGTATGAAATCTACTTTCATCATTGAAACTAGCTCTCTTGTTGGACGAGAAGGAAGTTGGGTTGTAGATTCTGGTACTTCTGTTCATGTATGCAATTCATTGCATTTGTTGGAGCAAGGGGAGATAGTCATCCAGATGGGATCTGATGCAAGTGTTGCACCGATCGCCATTGGAACCTGCCGACTATCATTATCTAGTGGTAGAGTCTTAGTACATAAAGAGTGTCTTTATGTACCTGAAGTCAGGAGGAACTTGATATTTGTATCTAAGCTTGTTAGACATGGATATTCCTTCCTTTTCTGTAATAAATTAGTCATTAATCAATATGATAAATTTATTGTGGATGGTGTTTTGACTTCTGGAGGACTCTATGAATTGTGCATTGATGAATGTGTCATGAATGCCACTACCACTAATAAAAAAACCCTAAAAGATCCAGGGAGAATGGAAATCATTCGAATATGATTTGGCATCAAAGGCTTGGTCATTTATCAGTTGATAGGATCAATAGATTGATAAAAGATGGACCCTTAGATTTTCTACAGGTCCAATCTTTACCTACCTGTGAGCATTGCATTCGAGGTAAAATGACCAGGATGCCTTTCCGTAACAAGGTTACGAGATGCGAAGTTATTCTTGACCTAATACATACTGATGTGTGTGGTCCCTTCAATACCACGGCTCGAAATGCATATCAATATTATTTGACGTTTATTGATGACCATTCACTATATGGGTTTGTATCCCTACTACGTCATAAATCTGAAACCTTTGAAAAGTTTAAAGAGTTTAAGGCTTTGGTTGAGAACCAAACCGATAGGAAGATTAAACGGATTCGATCTGACCGAGGTGGCGAGTATCTCTCAGATGAATTCAAGGGATACCTTAAAGAGAATGGAATTGTCTCCAATCTCACTCCCCCTAGAACTCCACAACTTAACTGTGTTGCCGAAAGACACAACAAGACCATCATGGACATGGTCCGTTCAATGATGAGCAAAGCACGTTTACCTCTTAGTTTCTGGGGATATGCAGTAGAGACTGCAATATATATCCTGAATACGATTCCTAGCAAATCTGTACCCAAGACTCCTCACGAGCTCTAGTATGGAAACAAACCTAGTGTCAGACACTTGAGGGTTTGGGGTTGCTTGGTCCATGCAAAGAATGTAGATGCAAGTAAGCTAGAATCTCGCACTTGTGAGTGTTACTTCATTGGGTACGTTAAAGATGGTATCGGATATCAACTTTATGACCCTGAGACCCAAAAGGTTTTTATCTCTAGAGATGTAAAATTTCTGAAGGATGATTTCCTTAAAGGTCAAGATAGAAATGAAGTAGAGGAACTCATTGAATCCCCTAAGGATTCTGAGGTTCCTGAACCAGAATCTAAGGAGATAAATGAAGATGAAACACCCATACCTCTTCGAAGGAGTTCGAGGGTGGTTGCACCATCTGAAAGGTATGGATTACATGTGTCAAGTGAGATTGACAATGATCCTACTTCATTTGATGAAGCACTCGCGGATCATGACATGGATAGATGGATGCTAGCAATGAAGTCAGAGAATGACTCTATGCATAAGAATGGTGTATGGACCCTAGAGGATCCACCTAAAGGGGTGAAACCCATTGGGTGTAAATGGATCTTCAAGAGAAAAAGGGGACCTGATGGGAAAGTAGAGACTTTCACGGCACGGCTCGTAGCCAAGGGCTACACACAAAGAGAAGGCATCGACTATGATGAGACGTTCTCTCCTGTGGCTATGCTTAAGTCCATCAGGACACTGCTAGCTATAGCTGCATCTCTTGACTACGGCATCTGGCAGATGGACATCAAGACAACTTTCCTCAAGGGATACCTCGAGGAGGATATCTATATGGAGCAGCCCCAGGACTTCATAGTTGAGGATGGAAAAGTATGCAAGCTAAAGAAATCCATCTATGGGCTCAAACAAGCTTCTCGTAGTTGGAACATCAGATTTGATGAAACTATAAAGAGTTATGATTTTGTGCAGAATCCTGATGAACCTTGTGTGTACAAGAAGCTTAGTGGGAGCGCCATTGTGTTCATCGTGCTTTACGTAGATGATATCCTTATCATTGGGAATGATACAGGAATGATGACCATTGTAAAGATTTGGCTATCTCATACCTTTGAGATGAAAGATCTTGGAGAAGCCTCTTACATCTTAGGCATGAAGTTGTTCAGAAACCGAGAAAAGAGGATATTGGAATTATCACAACATGGATACATTAAGAAGATTCTTGAACGATTCCGCATGGATAGTTCCAAGAAAGGATTCCTCCCCTTAAGACATGGTATCCATCTGTCTAAAGGGATGGCTCCTCAAAGTGTTGAGGAAAAGAAGGCCATGGCTGGATGCCCCTATGCATCAGTTGTAGGAAGCTTAATGCATGCCATGATGTGTACTAGGCCAGACATCTGCCATGCAGTGGGAGTGATAAGTCGTTACCAATCTTACTATAGAGAGCAACACTGGAATGCAGTAAAGAACATATTCAAATATCTAAGACGGACGCAAGATTGCATCTTGGTCTATGGAGATGGTGATCTTCAAGTCATGGGATATACAGATTCAGACTTCCAGTCGGATATTGATGATCGAAAGTCGACATTAGGGTTTGTATTCCTATTGAACGGTGGTGCTGTGAGCTGGATAAGCAAGAAGCAGGACACTACGGCAGATTCAACAACAGAAGCCAAATACATTGCCGCATCAGATGCTGCAAAGGAGGCGGTATGGTTGCGCAAGTTCATCTTGGAACTTGGCGTAGTTTCCTCTGATACTCCCATCCCGTTACTCTACGATAACACGGGAGCCATTTCCCAGGCAAAGGAACCTAGATGGCATCAAAAGAGCAAGCACATGGAAAGGAAATACCACATCATTCGGGAGATTCAAAAGCGTGGTGATATCATCATCACTAAGGTGGCCTCTGCCGACATAGTTGTTGATCCTCTTACCAAACCTTTGACACAGAAGGTTTTCGACCAGCATGTAATGAGTATGGGTTTAAGGACTATTCCTGAATGGTTCTGAGGGCTAGTGGGAGATTGTTAGCCATATGAGCCCGAGGCGGACCATTCTTACAATAAATGTTATTATAATAAATATGTTTTATCAATAAATGTTATTGATTTTTTCACTCCCTTTCTGAAATTAAATGATGAATGCACTATAAGGTCCCTTTGTACAATTAAGGTTATGTACCATGGTCGTCTTGATAATCATATAGTTGTTGATTCATTAAATGAATCATAGAGCCTGGTGTTTGGATGAATATCTAATGAGTTAGATAGAGGACTCATCAAGCACCGTCAAATGATTATAGAGAGATGATCTCCAACCTGAGTAGGAGATGGCAATCCTTTCTCACAAAGGATGATATCTGACCGACCTCTTGATGCAGGTTCTCTGCATGGGAATAGTGATTCGGAGGTGTCAGATTAGTTAGGTCAAAGGGTTTACTTAGCAAGATCGAGATAACCTAAGTCCTATGTTGAATACTGTCACAGCATAGGCACACATTCTCTGACCGGAGACAGATGTGTTACTATATGTCTGAGTATGTACATTTGGCAGACCATTAGGTTGATGACCTAACCAAGGTCTATACACCTGCGATCTGGTGTGCACATAAGGGCATATGAGTAATACAATCTCTCAAAGGGATCATACAGGTTCACTTATGAACCGGAAGACATGAGCTCACTCATGAGGTATTGGGACCGATCAAATTCCATGCATGGTCGTCGTGCTTTGGAAGCATGGCAAGAATTTGAAGGTATGATATATGCTTTTGGAAAGCATATGATTGATACCAATTCCCAATGACCAAGATTGAGAAACTTGGTATTCAAACCCTGAAGAAGACAGTGTAAAATTGATCTACATCTTCAGGTTGATCATTGGTCTTCCAGTATGCAGGATGTGCAGGTATTGGGAATACTTGAGGGTGATGTAATCATAAACGATTGTATAACCATGACGCTTCCAGTCCGAGGGAGTGATGAAACAGATCTGGATTTTAGTGACTCCTCTTAGTAGATAAGTAACTTGATCTTAGTCCAAGTGTTGGACATTGATCTGAATGAGATTCAGATGCAATGAGAAGATTAAGTATACGGACTTGATTTAATCAAGCATCTATGAGAGGTCCGTTAGATCTGGATTTGAGATGAGATCTCAATATCCAAGTCACTATACATGGAACAATACAATCTCTCTGTCCTTATCTCCAAGTATCTGCGGAGAAAGCACATTATTCTTGAAGGAGTTCAGGAATAATTCCTATGATGAATTTTGTATCCAAGCAAGAAGGTCTTGATGATTAAATGATATTTAATTATCAAGTATAATATGAATGAGATTCATATTGTGAGAATGATTATCCAAGATAATTAAATGAGATTTAATTATAAAGGAAATACAGATCGTGGATAGTGCTATCCATAATATCTGTGTATATATATTATAAATATGATTTATGATATATTAGAGAGAGAAAAGCTTTGTAAATAACATTTGTTAATTATTAATGTGAATTGGATTCACATTAAGTAATTAATTGGAAATGTAATTTACAAATTAGTTTGGGTTGTGAATATGATTCACATATTTTTCAATGGCATGATTGAAATATTCACAAATTAATTTAGAATTAATTTGGTGGATATTATTGCGATAAAAGTTATTGAAATTTATTAAGAAACAATAGGATAAAATAAAAAGGAGATAATCACCACCAAAATGAGGTGGCGTCACCAATGACTTAGTCATAGGTGACGCCCCCTCCCAATTTTAGGGGGTGATTTGTTGTCTCCCTTTTTGTTATCTTGTTATCTCTTAATAATTGATTTATGTTAAATTAAATTATGTTGATGATAATACAACATATATTTGATTTGATATAAATTAATGTTGTTGGTTTTTAACCAACAATCATCATGGCCATTGATTGATGCATAGATCAATCTAGCCGTTGGATCTATGTATGCCATGGATTGAGATCCATTGGATCCCATACTAATATATAAGGAGGGCAACCATAGCCCTTTGGAGTACAACATCAATACAACATCACATAGTACAAGCCTACTCTCTCTCTCCCTCTAATTCTCGTCGTCTCTCTCTCTCTAAGGTGGTCGTCCATCTTATGCATTGAGAGAGACCTTCTCGCCTTCGCCTTCGACTACTCGAGATTCTTGATGAATCCAGATTTCATCATCTTTATTCTATCATTTTGGCCTCAAAAACCCTAGCAAATGCTTGTAAATAGCATTAAATAGAGCATATTAGCATTCATGCATGTACATGTAAATAGTGTATAAAATACTGTAATTAAAGCCAAAATTATAGAATAAATAAAAGAAAAGAAAAAGAATAAAATATTGTAAATATTTTATGACCCGAAACCCCAAGACCTAGGCATCTTGATGAATAGGTCGATAAGGAATAAAGTAGGGGGAGATAAGGGCCAATTACCTTTTACTTTTTGATTCAATTTGTATTCATTTTGGGACCTATTTTTGGTTCCACTTTTTATACATCAAATAAAAACTTTGTACATGAAAGTTGTAGATAATTAAATAAAGAAAAATACAAAATTTATTTCATTCAAAAATAATGTACAGACAAAAAGTTATGGTCTGAATAAAAATCCAGAATCCCAACTTCCCAGACCCTTATCTCGCAAATGAAAACTCCAAATGCAGCAAACTCACCTTCAATTGTAAATAGAATAAAATAAGCTATTTAATGGCGGTAGTTTCGCATTTGGCGGAGCTACGATTAGAAATTTGAGATTTGGACCCTCATTGTATACTTGTACATATTAAAATATTCAATTTATTATTTATTCAATTTTTTTATCATTCTATATTTTTATAATTTTGTAAATATTACTTATAATAATTATGTACATTAAAATCAGAAGAAAAACCTAAATAAAATGCAAAATAAAAATACCTAGATATAATACATAGGTATCATACCTATACCTATACCTATACCTATACGATACATACTTGTATTTTAATTAATATACTAAATACATCAGAAAAATAATATATATATATATATATATGTGTACAAGAGTATTTTATAATTTTATAAAATACTAAATAAAAATAAATAAATTAAAATCACAAAATAAAAATCAATTAATAAAATATATAGGCAATATACCTTGATAGGGTATAAAAAGTGACTTGTAAAACTATACCTCATAAAAATAAATAAAAATCACTATAAAATACTTCATAAAAAATAAACATTTTTCTTTTTATAATTAAAAATTAATAAAATCGTTTGCTATTTTAAATTGATTTTACAAAGAGTTTTTCCAGGCTTTTTCGTGGTTGGTCCACGTGGACCAACCAGGTGGGCTGGAGAGTTGACCTCAGGTCAACTCTCTGACCCACTGCATGTGGCTGTGTCAGAGTAGTTTTTGTCTCTTTTTCTCGATTTTTTTCGAGGCCCTTCCTCTCACATTTTCATGTCGATGTCTTCAGCAAACTTGTTCCTCATGGAATGGGCTTTCACGCCCTGGGTTCGTCGCGGGCTGAGGATTATCGATGCGCGCATCATGCCTTGTTCTTTGAAGCCTCTTCGCCACTTTTCAAATAACCCCCATCTCTTCCATTTGATTTTAGAACCACTTTGGGCCTAGCTTAGACATCCTGGTGCAGGTAGGGGTGTGCTCCAGTGACAGGGGGTCATCCCACACCTCCGTTGAGGTACAACAAAGGCTTGAAGTCGGTCTCCAACCTCATCTCCGACCATGGCCGTCGAGGTCAAACCTTAGGCATACTGCCCTTGAGGTTGTTTTTATTCCCTTTTTTTCTTGTGCATTTTCATTCATGGTAGTTTCAGCTTCCCTTTCCCACCATTTATTTCGCATAACACCCAAACGTCGCGTCACCACCTCACCGGAGCAAGCTCCGGCGAGCTCTATCTTCCGTTGTCCATTCCCTCCGAACATCCGAGCTTGCCCCTAGAACTTTCTACTATCGTATTTGTGTTCTCATTTGCAGGTCTCAAGGGAAATAGACCCCCCTGGGGGTCGTTTTTGCGGACGTCGAGCTGCCTGGAGCCGTTCCCCCTCCGCTCACGCCGCGGTGGACTTCCGGCCCTCCCTGGGCCATTTTGACCCTAGCGTACACTCGAGAAGGCTCCCAGGAGGGTTCACATTCATTCAGAAGGGATGAGGAGGCATTCAGCATCGAGATTTTGCGGATCTAAAGTCTCCCGAGCCCTGTTCTTCACGTGTTCTTCCTCCTGGCTCGTGAGCCATCTGATCGCCGCTCGTTCTTGGCGCGCTACAAGCGCCGTCGGATCTTCTGGCGCTTCAGTCGTTCGATCATTTAAGCTCTTTTAATCTTGGCCGTGGACAACGAAGAGGTATCAGCGCTTCTGGGCATGCCACGTGGATAAGTGACGTCAATCTGACCGTCCGCTAGCGCCTGAGGTGGGGGATTTATACCCCGCCTCGTTTTGAATTTATTGTTTAATCTTAAATCATTCCTATGCCGTTAATTAGTTTTGTAATATTTTCATAGTGCCCCCTCGAGCTTTCATTAATTGCCAAACTGTCCTCCCCAGGCACGCGTGCTCTCGCGCGTGCCTCCTGGGAATTTTGCAAGAAAGGGGCTGCGATTTTGACTATTTCATGTTGGACCTGGGATTTTAATATTCAAGTATAAATTTTGTGCGAAATTTACATTACTGCCCGTGGACTTTTTCTTATTTGCAAAAGAGCCCCTGCTAATCACGTGCCATGCGCACGTGGGCTTGGGAACTTTTGCAGTGAAACCCTTACGGTTTTTGGTATTAACATTTAGTCCAGATACTTTTTTTCTAGGTTCAAAATTTTTGTGAAAATTGCAGGCATGCCCCATACTTTTTGATATTTACAGAAACGCCCCTGCTAGGCCTTATATTTTTGCTCGTTTTCTCTAATTATTTCATGCATTTCTAAAAGCCCAAAAATTCTACAAAAATTTAACTTAAGCTCCTGTTAACTTGCACTTCCACGCCATATTTTTGAATTTTGTTTTTGTTGCATTTTAATATTTATTAAAAATCAAAAACATGTATTTTCTGTACTGTCTAGCTTAGAAAATACCAAAAAATATTAAAACACCTCGAAAAATTCCAAAAAAATTACCTATTGTGTATTTTATCCTATTTTAGTGTCAGTCCAAAAATCACTAAAAATTTCAAATAAAAAACCTTAACAATTAGAAAACACCTTAAAACTTCAAAAAAATCTAAAAAATAAGAGAAAAACTCCAAAATAACAAACTCGGTTCCTGTAGGTTTCCCTTTTTATTCCCTTTAATTTAAAATTAGTTTGGAAAAATTTTGTGGCTGTTTGATATTTTTTCATTCCTATTTTACCTTCAGCCAGAACATTAATTCACTGTTTTCTTTATTTTGACTTTTAAAAATACCAAAAACATTCTGAAAAATACCCAAAAATCACAAAAATAGTAAACAATTATAAAAATACCAAAAATATTTTAATTAGTAATTTTTGACTATTTTTCCTTATTTTTATAATACCCTAGTACCTTCGTTCTTATATTATTTATATATTCCAATATTGAAAAAGAAAATATAAAAATATAAAATATAAAAAGAAAATATAAAATCAGAAAAAAAATCTCAATACAAATTTAAAAAAATTAAATAATTTTTTTTAAAAAAAATTAGAAACCCACAAAAACATTTACGTTTGCATAGTGTAGACATACAATCACATTCACACACACACACACACACACACACACACACTTGTGGATCTATCCTGCCTTGCTCCCTGTGTTCGAACTCTCTACGTACTTGCTTCTATACATCATTTATGCAGAGTTAAAAATAAATTTTAACTTCACATTTGCTTGTTATTTCTTGATACTTCTAGTGTGGGTTAATTGTTGATTTTAATCGGGATTCACTGAGGGTCGCCGCAGCGACACGGTTGTCTCCGCCTTGTGTGAGACACTATTTAGACCCCGTGAATTTTTGTTAAATCAGTTCTCCATCTTCTTTGGGGCTGCTTGCTCTAGAGGAAGACGATTTGGATTTCATTGGACGAAATCAGAGGATTCGAAGCTTGGATCTTCGTCGAGGATTGCGGGAGTCACACGTCTCATCATCGCGCCCGCAAGTGCAGTCTTCGTGGATCAGACTTGAGCCAGGAGGATTTCTTGCTTTAGAGATCTCATGATCGCAACCACGCTTCGAGAGGTATTTCTAATACTTTGTGGCTTGATGAAACGATCCAAGAAACGTTCTTGTGATTATGTGGTTTCATCATATGATTTAAATTTTTTAAATTCCGCTGCACATTGCGACTAGTGCGACTAGTCGCCCCGATCGCATGAGATGCGATCGTCATGCTTCCGTGATGCGCTTGAGGATTCTCAATATCCTTCAGAGGGCCCTTGCCAGAGTCCCATTTTCACCGTCAACCGTAGAGGAGGAGGAGGCATCGTGTAGCAATTACCGTCCGATCTCACGATCGGATGACCCTCGTTCTTCTGAAGCTGACACCTGAAGTTCCAAGCTTGGTGGAACCGTGCCATCCCTGAGGCTCCTTGGTCTAACCACATGGCTCTAGGCACCTACATCCGTCCGAGCCATACCGCAAACCTCAGTGTGCGTGCGAAGCGCGTGAGGTGCAGGTCATTTGTAAGTCGAAGATGCAAGTTCTTCAAAATTATAGACGGCTCCAGTAGGCACGTACAGGGCATGTGTGCCTAGGGTAATTTATGCGAGTTCTATATTGGGTTCTGATATTTCCACATATGCCCTTACGTATATGAATTTTACAAGGAAGACCTTGCAGGTTTTAAATTACACTTATGCCCCTCTGAGGGCCTGTTTATGGTAATTTTGTATATATATTCATGTTTTATTTCACTTATTCCCATGGATTATTTCCTTTATAACTTGATCATATGAACTCAAATTTAGTGATTCAAATTGCATTTTGATGCTTGTTTAATTCTCTGTCTAATGACATAAATTATTCTCTAATTTGGCAATTCAAACAGTGTGATGTAATTGGAGATGCATAGGGTCAAATACTTGATCAAGAATGACATGAAGTGAAACTGGATTTATTTTGATACATCAAATGAATTATGAAATTGATCTATATTTTTTTCTCAATTAATCAATCACATTGGGGTTTTTTGTGTGTTTGTATTTGTTTTCATGTCATCACATTTTGTTGCATTGTGTCATTGAAACTAACTTGCATAAAATCAACTAAAAACACATCCTATTCATATGTTTATGTGTTGCATCATTTCATGTTTTTGTTGGCCTAGCTACCTTAATAAATACATAATCTAGATGTTAGAATTTAATTGATCACCTTGATAGCTCGTGTCCCTAAGATCGACCCTAGACTTATCCAAGTTGCTTATTTTAACTAACCCAATCCTCGCAGAGACATCTGGCTTGATTTTGATAGATATGTATCTAGCCATATTACAATTAAACCAAATTAAGTTAGCAAGATACACATTCATCACCCGTTATCCTTTCTCCCTTGTTGCATATCTTCCAGACCATTATCTAACCCACGGTTGACAACCAATTCTACCATATGCCTTTATGTCGATTACCCCCATCACCTTGATCTATTGTCATAGTTTAATCCTTCGAATATCTCTCCAAACCTCGTTGCATGACTCATTTTCTCTCTACTACCTTCAGAACCTAATGAAGCTCCAACAAGCTTCTACCGAGTGCATCGAGGCCACAACCTAGACATCCAACTATGTGCAGGAGGCAACAAGTAAGGTCCAAACCATACCCAAGTGGTCTACAACCCATTATAGTGGTGGGTCTGACTTAATCTTCCCCGACCAGAAATCAAGCAATTGGAAGCAACTAGTGCCTCCTAGACAAGTTTATTCGCTCATCTTTCTTCTTTGTTTTTATTAACTATTCTGTCCTTCATAATAGCCCTCTATCAATTTCAGGTTCCATTGCATTCTTTATTATGTTATTCGCTTGTGAGGACAAATTCACCTCCATTGGCCTCCATCTCACTCCATTGACCCCTCAAGTTGATCACTCATTGCATTTCTGTTGATCAATCATTATATGATCACTCATTTTCCTTGACCTGATCAATCTTTTGCATCTTACTAAAAACACCTTGAACTGATCGACCACTCTAGTTTGTATGATCAGTAAGATTGTCTGATCGATAAATTTATTTCCTTGATCAATCATTTTTTAAACGTTATCTATCCTCGACCATTTAAATTCATTGACCAGTAAGAGACCTTTTATGATCATTCATTTGCTCGAATTTTAAATTCTGTAACTAACTTTATGATGGATCATGGTATATCATCTGATTGATCGTTGCTTCTTTGTTTATCGATCTTTCTAGATTTAGAACTTTCTATTTTTGTCTCCCGACAGTTGCATGTTATGTTCACTATGAAAAGAGGCACATAACTCCTCATTTCAACACACAACTCATTAGAGTATTCCTCTATCTATTATTCTTAAGTGTTTAAATTTTCAAGAGAGAAGAACTCTAAGCTGAAAGCTAGTTTAGATCTATAGCTAGCTCCTCAAGCTCTGTGTGTGCAGTCAAAGATCCTCCTGAAGCTACTTAGAAAAAGTCAATGATTTTTTCCAGCTAAATAGCTTTCATATGATTTAGAGATATGTCTGGTTGAATCAAGTATTGTATATCTTGTTGATATAATCTCTCTGTTGATGTGATTGCTTTGATCTGACTTTTATAATTAATTATCTTATCAACTTTGATAATTGTTATCTTGTTCAACTAACATTGTTATGTAGATACTCTTGGAGTTCTCTCTGTAGGAAGCTCGAGCTGCAGCCTCAAGCGATGCCACATCTAGTTTAGTTGCAGAGGTGTCTTTCTAGTTTGATCTAAAGGTGTGACTATGATATGTAATCCAAAGTTGTAAGATACATGCTTGTTATCAGTTGATATGTCTGTCCAAATATCTCATGATATAGTAGAGAAGATGGTTTTCTTGGCTAACTAGAAATCCTAAGTCAGAAAGGCCTGGATCATAGTATTCACTCACTTGGGTTTCTACATAAACATATTGTGCATTGTGATTATTGGTTTTTTGTTTTTTACTGGATTTTTTTGCTTGCCATCTTCTTCAGCGAAAAAGTTTTATTCTATTATACTCCATAGATAAACCCACGATTTATCATATTATTGTAATTTTATTATCTCTCTTACTTAAATTAATCAATAAGATTCTTTATTAATTATCTAACAATAACATCTAACACCTAGTATATAATTAACCCTAATTAATGTATATAAATAATCCTATTAATGTACTTCTATTTTTTCCCTATTATTCAAAATATCCTAAAAAATAGAGTAATATTGTACATATTTGTTTTGACATTAGTTATAGATCAAAAATACAAAAAAAACAAGAATAAAAATGAGCATTTTTAATTAATTAAAGTACTTGCAAAAATATTATCTTGTAGATATGTTACATTTTCATTTTTAGTTATACATGGAAGTTGTAGATCTTAAAATTCTCTACAACTTTGATGTTGAATATTTTTTGATTTAGAGCTTATAAGTATCTTATTTTGCTTTTTTTCCTTATTTTTCTATTATTTTTTCATTGGGCCACATGGCTCTCTCTGAGAGCCCACATAGTCGGCCCTTCTACACGTGCTCCCAGCCATTGGAGATCTAACGGCTACACCCACTCTGCCTTCCAACCATCAGATCATATCATCTGATCTTATCAAAACCCTCCGTCTGTGCCTCTTTCTCAGCCCTTGGATGTGCCTCATCCAACGGTTGGGGCATCGTCCCCCACCTCTCAACTGCTCCAGTGAGCGGTGTCAAAGCCAACAGCCACCCCATCTTCTCTACTTTACCCTAACCTCTCCAGTCAAAGTCTCCGTCAACCAACCATCCCATGATGTGGCCATAACCTCCCCCATCCCCGCCATGCCTTCAAACCTCCAAGACCTGACCTCCATCATGACTTAATGGAGGTTGAATTTCATCGAAAACCACCTAGAAATTGCACCTCTTCCTCTTCAAATACTCCATCTCCAGCCATTTTTGTGACTATCTGCCTGTATGTGCGAGAACCCTGAACCAACCTCCACCTACTGTAATAGGGTTTGTATGAGATTATTGAACGAAGATGGACATAACCTTATCAGTATGATCCTTGGTCCTTCGACCAAGTTGCATCCCCATCTCGAAGTCATTCGAGCTCAGACCCTCGTAAAGACTCATAGAAACGACCAAGAGTATCCAACTCCATTCCCACGGCCCGTCTCCACCTCCTAGTTCCTCCTCTATCGTCACCCTTCTCCTCCACGTAAAGTCCTAATTTCTTTTCTCCCTATTTCTACGATTTTTCCTTACATGTACACACTTCATCTCCATCCCCTGATTACACACTGAGCACCTCCATCACCTCGTCGACTGATGAATCTATGATTAATCACTCTAAAAGTTGAAAATAGAGCTTTGTTCTCGAGTAATTAGCTACATTTCATCACTTATATTGCATAGTTAGCATTCATGCATGTGTAAATAATACTTGCATTTTAGCATTCATATTTGCATTAAATAAGGAGCCAAAATTCACATGTAAATATCACTTGTGTATTCACCAAGTTTCACCTATTTGTATATATTTTATATTAACTCCAAATCTAATAAAATCGACTCTATAGTGTACATATTACTAACACTAATAAAGGAAATATATCAAAAAAATACTACCTTGTAAAATTGACCAATAAAACTCAAATCCTAGTTTGAGACTAAGATTCTTAAAATGTACATATGTCTCTCATACAGTGTCCGACTTAGGTCTACTTACTTTTAAAGTAATATACATTCAAAGATCTTCAAAACAAGACTAATTTCATAAAAATCGGAGATCGTATGTGAAACTTGGATTTTGGGCCCCTATTGTATATTGTACATATTGACCAACATACCCTTCATTTTATCTTTTTTATTTTATTAATTATTAAAAATCCAAAAAATATTTTAAGTTATAAATATTATTTCCATAGTTTCTCTAACTTTATTTATATTTTCTCGAATTTAAAATGACAAAACAAATTGCAATAGATAAAAATGCGGTATTTTATATCTATAAGGTACCCCCAAAAATACTTTTCATACAGATGACTTCCTTTGATTTTTAGTCCTTCACGGAAGTTGTATATCTTGTTGAGACGAGCAACTTTCATGTCGATCACTTTTTGATCTGACATCTTTTATTATTTTCTTTTTTATTTTTATTTACATTTTATATTTGATTTTTCTGGGAGCGACACATGGCAGCTCCTCGAACCACCACGTGTCATCCTATTTTTTATTTTTTTTATTATTTTCGTAATTTTATTTAATATTTATTTATTATTATTTTAATTATTTTAATTTATTTTTTATATTTTTCCATTTTATTTTTTCTCTTCTTTATTTTTAGTAGCCTACTTATTTTATCTATTTTGCATTTTCCCCTTTTACTTCTTCTTCATTTACTTGTCGTCCACTCCAAGTCACCAACTCCCCATTCTTCCCACTTTCTCCACTTCTTTTCTAACCTCCCTCTCTTCCTTTTTGTTCTCTCCTCCTCCCCTGATTCACATCATCTGCCATTCTACAAGTGAGAGAGGTTCTAGCCCTGTCGAAGCCGCGAGGTGACAACTCCTTCTTTGACATCGAGCGACGACGCGCCGAAGGCGAGATTCGATGGTACGTACCATCACCGCGAGTTTCTTCGAAGCACGTCCAGCTTCTCTACTCCGATTCCACCCAGAGCTGATCGAGGCCACAATTCGGGTCAAGCGTAGCTCCCCACTCTCCAGGCGACTACAATGGTAAATCTTATATCTTCCTCTCATTTTTTTATTATTATCTAACATTATTTTTTATCTTGTTCAACATCACTACATTTTTTAATCACCACGTTATTTTCTTTTCCACCAAACAACACCATAAATCTTCACAACATCACCACTTTTTCATTTCTACACATTTTTACTTCCTGTTTACAGAAAAATATAAAAAATTACAAAACAAAATTAAGAAAAAGAGTAGGCTGCACTAGCATCTTCTGCCTCCTACCAGCCCTCGTCCAGCCTCCAACGCCAGTCCGCCCGACTCTGTGGGCCACCCCCTGTGCGGACGTAGCCCTCCAGCCTCCACGCAGCCACGCCCTTTTCTCAACGCCGGTCGTCCGCTCCGCTTCCTCCTGGCCCTCCTGCGCGTGGCCGCCTCAGCCCACGTTCCTCCAGCAGCCTTCACCCAATGCCATACTCGCCCAGAGTCCTCCGCTAATCACAGTTGCGCTCGCCGGAGCACCTCGCAGCCACTGCACGCACCGTGTCGTGCCTCCACGACCTTTCCCTCCTCACGTCGCAGGTCGCTCCCGCATGTGCCCAGCCCCGCACGGCCACCCGCGCACGGCCCCGCCAGGAGCCGACCTCTAGGACGGCTGCAACCCGCACCAGCCTCCAGGACAGTCGCGACCCGCTCCAGCCAGGCTGAAGCCCAAACTTCAGCCACACCCGTTTTAGACTCGTCGTACGCCCACTGCTTGCCCTCCGTGCCTCTTCTGCGCCGCCCCATCCCGTTCGCTCCAATCGTGCCCCGTTAGCCCTAGGTGAGAAGGAAAAGGTCCATTTTATTTTTTTATTTTTTAGTTGTAAAAAATGCATTTTCTTTCCAGCATATTTATTTAATTGCAAATGTACCCTCAAGCACAATTTATTTATTTATGTGTTGTACTGCAAAGACACCCCTACGTTTACGAGTCATTTTGGACCTTAAAATTACATCATTTTATTTAAAATTTTACCTATTCTATGGTCTGTAATTCATATTTAATTAAATGTTGCTCTAAAAATTGTGTAAATTCAGATTTGATACATCTATTTGTGCTTTAATTACATTCTGAATTTCATCTAAATTGGATTTGTCTTTTTCCTAAAATAAACTGTTGAGTTATTTCTATAATTGATTTTTAGTTAAATCCACGGATATCATTTTTATGAAGTTTCAATTCTCCTGGATTGTTTATTAAAATATCTATTTGGGATAATTATTTCTCTGGATAATTTAATTCTATGGATTTATTAGAAATTAAATACTCATAGTCACTCCGTTTTCAGTAAAAAATCATAAAAATCATACGTTAACAGAAAATTCTAAAATAATTATTATAGTTTCTTTTCACCATGTTTAAGTTCCACTACAAATTTCATAATTTTTGCATCTTGTTTGCATGAAAAATTGCAAAAAAACCCTAAAAGTTTGCATTTTCATTATTGCATCTTAAGTCTAAAAATTCCAAATAATACATTTTGCATTCTTCATTGGATTAGGTTTAAAAATATAACTTGACTAGATTGACTTAATTTCACATTAAAATTAATTCTGCTAAGTTGTGTTTTCATATTAACTTAATTCAATCGCATTTTGCATTTTGTCATTTCTATTTTGCATAAAAACTTCCTCTTGGAAAACCTTGAGGTAATTCGTCTAAGTTGATCCGAAGTTGTTCCTTTGCCTCTTTGAGTCGACCCTGGGGCTTGCCCAAGTTAAAAATACATAACCGCACATTAATTCATTCGTTGATTATTCAATTCGTGCAGTTAATTTTTGATTGATATTGATTGCCCGACTACAACAAAGTGACACTATTAAATAGGGTGATTTTCGGATCTATCAAATGGCACCGTTGCCAAGGAGGAAAATGGCTTAGGATCATTTTAGAAAATTAGGTTTTGGCTTTTCATTCATTCGGGTAGTCTAGCCCCCGAACTCATTTATAATTATTCCATTTCTTTCTAATTATTTATCTGCTTATTTTTTCCTCTTCCTATCTCTCTCTGACATAAAATTTTATCTTTTTGTGTGAGGGCCCGGTGGACTTGGAGCGGCTTTCTTGAAGCCAACGTATCTCGAAGAGCATCAGAGGCCGGCGATTCGTGGATCGAGTTGGCTTTGAGATGCCAAGAAATTTTAGAAGAGAGATTTTAATTTTGAAAAAAATTAACTTGTAATAATTGCATATTTATAATGGATTCCGTTTGGAATCTCACGTGTGTATCCAGATCTTGGACATTGGACCCTTCGTGGTCATGTGATTTGCTTGACGTAGACTAGGACATGCACTCACGGCTCTCAGAGCAAATTTGTTTACTTGTGCTCGTAGTCTATAGGACCACACATCCACTTAACGAGATGCACTTAGACTGCAGGCTATTAGTCAAAATTAAATTGTTCATTACTCGCTAATAGAATTGCCTGTCTAGGAACGGTTTTCTCGCTTGCATTCCATTTAGTATAAAAAATTTAATTCAGTTGTACATCTTGCATTGTAGAGAGCTGGAGGTACTGTAAGTCTTCTTACTCAAGAATTCATCATCGTTTTCTCGATCGCATAGGCTTTTTCTGAATCCCTCACTCAGTATTTCTAACTTAGGATAAAGGAATCAGGACTGGACGGTAGACGTGATTGCTTGTGTAGATTAACTTCAGTGAAGACTAATCTCTAAAATCGAGACTGCTAATTGAATTAGACCAAAAAAATTGACTAAAATTAACCCTTGTTTGCGTGAGAGCAACCCTGTCATTATATGATTTACTTGCAAGTGAGAGAAAGACGACATTACGATAGAGCCAAGCCAGAATTTTCTTATAGATTACTGGTTCTTTCTTTTTAGGCGATTAAGTACTTTTCAGTGAGGATCTACGGGTAGTCGGTAAATGGTCCGGATTTCCTTAGAAGAGTTGGAGGTTTAGAGGATGCCTTAGTCCTCAAGGAACGGGTAGCCGTATTTATACGGTCCGTACTTACTCTTATACTGACTGAAAGTAGGTCCAACTAGTCCTAAGAACCAGGCCAGTTCGTAGGTAAGTACATGCACTCGACTCCATTGAGTTCGCCACCATAGAACTCAACAGTTACACCCACCTAATAGCTCGTTAACTCTTTCAAAGAGTGTTCTATCACCAACTAAAATTGACAAGATAATTTGGCCGAACCTTTACATCCCTCATATGTTGAGTTGGTGAACTTGGGGTTTGCTCTTGTGTTTGTGTTGTATCTGTCCGTGTGCGTTATCATGTGTACTCGCACGTTTTCTACCTCGATCCGCTTACAGTCATCCATTTCTCCTCAAGATGTTGGGATATTGGTCATTATATCCATGTCACTCCTCTTCGACCATAATCTGATCATCTTCACCTTCTTATTCCTCCTCATACCCCCATTCAGACCATGAAGTTAGAACTTCGACTGACTTCTCCTGTTCTTCATATTTCTCACCTACCCCACATTCTCAAACCCCAAACTC
Organism: Ottelia alismoides; assembly: GCA_037367405.1. Classification (NCBI taxonomy): domain Eukaryota; kingdom Viridiplantae; phylum Streptophyta; class Magnoliopsida; order Alismatales; family Hydrocharitaceae; genus Ottelia; species Ottelia alismoides. The sequence continues at coordinate 604,045 of JAZKJV010001459.1, read as the reverse complement.
ACTTCCATCTTGGGATGACTATTCTTATTCTCGATAGTTCGCAAGAATCAACGAACCACTCGAAGAGCAAGCCATTGCTGAGACAGATGACTAGCAGAATTACCTACCCTCACACCCCTCATTTGACTCCAAACACACCGAATGGAGAGGACTACACCTTCTGATTTTCCGGACTTGATTGACCTTAGTGATCAAGTACGCATTAACCAACCCTCACACTACTCGTTCAGAGAGCCTACACCTATAAGGGATTGGACTCATGAGCAAAATCTACAAGCCCCCTATATATCTAATCCACATGAGGCTTCGACCAATATCTGCAATTCGGATGGTCTATACTCGAATCAGAATTACATGCCCGAGTCTAGGTATGTTGAGTATGAGACCCCAAGATCTCAACAGTATCCTCCAACTGAACAGACTTCTATCATGATTTGTCATGAGAACATTTTGAAGGATGGCATTTCTAAACTTATTGAGAAAAAGAATCATTTGGCAACAAGTTAAGAGATGTCACTAAAATATTGCACTCAAATATTGCACTCAATTTCTGCCAGCCTGGGTATGAAAGTGGAAAAAGAAACAAGTGGATTTGATGTTGAAAGTCGAGCAGACATTAGGGAACCCGTACAACTGGAGTCAATTCTACCTCCCCTTCTACTAACCACTTGCCCTCCAATCTCGAGTCTGCATTTTCTCCCTCCCCTCCTTCACATATCGAAAACATCAAAAAAATTGAAAATCCTAAAAAAACAAAAAAACTGAAAAACCAAAAGATCATATAAAATTTGAAAATGAAAAAGATCTAAAAAACTGGATCCTGCCCTAAGGGAAGCACTCGATGAGGAACTGATTTTTAGCTTCCCTTAATAAAGGTCGTAAATCGCTTCCCCGACCTCAAACGATTTTTGAGAAGTAAATTAATGCCTAAGAGGTCGGGCAATAAGAGTACAAGGACTGAGAGATATATAGTGTCTATGACCACCTCCTTGGTGTTGGGGAGAACGACCAAGAGCTGCAGAGTGAAGCAGTTGCTCTGAGTTGAGTCTGAAATCAAAGATACCATTTTTACCCATGGGAGAATCGATGACTCATCAATAAATATAATCCCGACCTCCGTGTTTGACAAGTTCAAACTCGAATCACTTAGGAAGTCCAGAGTAATCGTTCAGTTGGCTGATCAATCCATAAAACGGGCCAGAGGAATCATTTCAGTCATCATTACTTCCCAAGGTGCTCTACTCCTGGTGGACTTCATGATCATTGACATTGAGCACTGAGGAGAGTTTACCCATGCTACGATTATTCTTGGGAAGTTGTTCTTAGACTTGGCTAAGGCGAGTATAGATTACGAAACTCGGGAGATCAATTTTACAACATTGGGAGCACTTCGACCTCATCCATTCTTTGACACACTCTACTCTAAGGTGACCCACAAAGTGGATGACAGTCGTCACCATCGAGAGGTAGATGAGTTCCACCTCCCTACTACACCTGAGATACCAACTATCGAGTCAATCATTGGTTTAGAGACTCCCCACACATCCGTGACTCCCGATGCTTTCATCACCACCAATGTTTCAGCTTCAATAAAAGGCTCACAACCCGAAGCTGTCATTGAGTCAAACATGATTTTCGCTGATTGTCTTGACCGTTTCGATGATCCAACATCACTAATATTAATGCCAAGCCAACTGAGATCACTAGCACCTTCCCGAGACGTGTGTTGATCCTTCATGAATATAATAATCTATATGGTGACTCGTATGATGAGGAACCCATGGTCAACACTGCACCACATCCCAGATCTTCAAAGCAAACAACCAGAACTGAATTGACCCAACCCAAAAACACGGTTGCTCCCTACTCTAGCCAGTTATGTAGTGATAGGAAGTCGATGATTGATTCCTCGAGGTGTTCCCCTGAACCCCTCAAGGCACATCATTCTCCACTCCCTCTCAATGATTCAGGTTCTAGAAAATCGACTAAGAAAGTTTCCTTTAACATTATGAAGAAGGAATTTTCGGAGGAATCCTCATCGGGTTCGGATGAGGTGATTTATATGAGTGAGCTTAGTTCGGTTGTTCTTAAGCCATATCTGAGAAAGAAGTCGTGTGTCGACCCTTGTTGGACAATCCCTATACCTCACATCTATTCATTTGAGGATGATTCCGACAGTGACACATGTATATTATCCACCTCCTCGCTCCTGCAATAAGGTTTGTCACAAACCTTCTTGATCCTTGAATATTCTCACTCCTCCTTGTATAAATTTTCTTTCCCTCCCTCCCCAGTGATTCGAATCACTCACCCCTGCTCCATATCATTTCATTTTATGGCTATACTTATGATGACAGATCCTAAGTATAGAGGGGAGAGTGATCCGAGTCTCTTCATCATTCTCTGTACATTCTCCAGATCTCATCGGTTCTCACACTTACTCTCATCCTAGACTTAGGCTGACCAGAGCCTAAGTATAGGGGGACCGATGCCCATCATGTATGTATACTTATCCATTTCCCCTCTTAACATCGCCTGCCCCATTTTTTGATCTTCTTCTACACTTATGTTTCCAAAGCCTAAGTATAGGGGGGCGGAGCGACTTCTATACTTTTTGTTATTTTAGCTCTCCTATGCTTAGGATGAGCTACGTCTTTTTCCTCGCTTATCATGCTTTGAGGACATAACACATGCTAAGTATAGGGGGCATGTATATATTTATCAATAGCTCGTACTTTCACGTATTTTTGTATATATTATGCAATAATTATGGGTTGGGTAAAAATTGAAAAAAATACATGTATACTTATATAATAGTATATTGTATAATACTAATAAAATTCTTGTAAAAAATACTTTTGTAAAAATTATTGTAAAATAGGAGCATACTGGAAAATTAAAAAAACAAAAAATATAGGCTTCTTATTTACTCTTGCATATCATCCTTGCATTAAAAAAAAGTCATGCACTTCATTCATCCATATAGCATGTCGTATGCATCTCATATGCATATCTAGCATACGCGATGTGAAAAGTTAGTAGGTTCTGAACCAAGTTATGAATAGATGTCGAGGATGGATTTGATTTAACCTTAATCTACCTAATTTCAGAGGAACTTTATATGACCTGGAGTTAAGATTTTTCAGGTCGAGTGACTTAATTCCTTGAGTCCGCAAGTCTATGTTCACATGCCATCTTAATTGGTCTAAATAGAATATTTCATACACACGCATGATTCTTTTAGATAGTGACCTAACTTGGACAAGCACCATGCACATAGCCCTTCACTAATGATTTGGTGAGGAGGTAGAATCCTTAGGCTTGAAGTAGCACATAGGTAGAAATATCCGTCCTCTAGGGAGGGTTGTGCATATCAACCTAGTCTACTGGTGTTAGCATATAACGACAGGATGCTGTGGGTTGCAATAATACTTCAAAAGAGGGATAATCTACTGGTTCAAGAAGAAAAACTCCCGATGTACATGCTGCAACTTGTATATATGTCAAAAAAAAGAGAAAAAAAGGGAAAAAAGAAAAAAAGCAGAATCTCCAAAAGTGAACATGCATGATTGAAATGTAAAATGCCTGCCAGAGTGTATATACAAGTATAGAAAAATAAGAAGAGCTTCAAACTTGCAGTTGGTTGACTTGGATACAGTGGTCAAGCGTCCTAGGATAGGTATCTACACTGGCTACCGTCCATTCTTCTCTCCACCCTCTCTTCTTGAGTTGGTCGCACTTGAACTTGGAAGAGAATACCCTGCTCCTCGAGGAAAGAGTTGCTAGACCGGGGAATTAGAGTTATCTTGTTAGAGGAGGCTAAGTCTTTACCATTTCTGATGTGGAGAGCTATATTTCACTTATACAGTATAAGTAAGATTCATAGTCATCAGAATTTACATATGAGGATTTGTTCTGACCTGACTGTTGAGGTAACTTGAATAAGAGACTCGTAGAACTTAAAGGTTCTTAGGTCTTAAATTCAATTCCAATAAGCTTCTGCCATACTATTAATCCAAAGGTCGAGTCGAGCACCATTTTCACCTTTTGTTCATGACCTTGGTATGGAACTAAAATCATTTCACTTTTCCATTTCATTTTAGTTGCTCGGGGACGAGCAAGGTTTAAGTATAGGGGGCTGATGAATATGTGATTCATCACTCAAAAAGTTGAAAATAGAGCTTTATTCTGAGTAATTAGCTCCATTTCATCACTTATATTGCATAATTAGCATTCATGCATGTGTAAATAATATTTGCATTTTTGCATTCATATTTGCATTAAATAAGGAGCCAAAATTCACTTGTAAATATCACCTGTATATTCACCATATTTCACATATTTGTATATATTTTATACTAATTTCAAATCCAATAAAATCAACTCTATAGTGTATATATTACTAACACTGATAAAAGAAAAATGTCAAAAAATTATAACTTGTAAAATTCACCAATAAAACCCAAATCCAAGTTTGAGACTAAGATCTTTAATATGCGCATATCTCTCTCATACAGTGTCTGACTTAGGTCTACTCACTTTTAAAGTAATATACATTCAAAGACCTTCAAAACAAGACCAATTTCATAAAGATCGGAGACCGTATGTGAAACTTGGGTTTTAGGCCCTATTGTCAATTGTACATATTGACCAACATACCCTTCATTTTATCTTTTTTATTTTCTTAACTATTAAAAATCTAGAAAAATATATTAAGTTGTAAATATTATTTCCATATTTTCACTAACTTTATTTTGATTTTTCTCGAATTAAAAATGGCAAAAAAGTTTGCAAAAGATAAAAAAGTGGTATTTTATATCTATAAGGTACCCCCAAAATACTTTTCGTACAGATGACTTTCTTTGATTTTTGATACTTCATAGAAGTTATAGATCTCGTCGAGACGAGCAACTTTCATGTTGACCACTTTTTTTGTCTGACCTCTTTTATTATTTCTTTTTATTTTTATTTATATTTAATATTTGATTTTTCTAGGGAGCGACACGTGGCACCCCATTTTTATTAATTTATTATTTATGTAATTTCTTTTATTATTTATTTATTTATTATTATTTATTTTAATTTATTTTTAATTTAATTTTATATTTTTCCATTTTATTTTTTCTCTTCTTTATTTTTGTAGCCTACTTGTTTTGTTTTTTTTTTATTTTTCCCCTTGTACTTCTTCTCTATTTAATTTTACTCTACTCCAAGTCACCAACTCCCCATTCTTCACACTTTCTCCACTTCTTTTCTAACCTCCCTCTCCTCCTTTTTATCATCTCCTCCTCCCTCGATTCACATCATCCGCCATTCTACGAGTGAGAGAGATTCTAGCCCTGTTGAAGCTGCGAGGTGATAGCTCCTTCTTCGACGTTGAGCGACGATGAGCCGAAGGCGAGATCCGGTGGTCCACACCACCGTCATGAGTTTCTTCGAAGCTCGTCCAGCTTCTCTGCTCCGATTCCGCTCGGAGCAGATCGAGGCCGCAATTCGGGCCGGCAACTATACATGTAAATCTTCTATCTTCCTCTCATTTTTTATTATTATCTAACATTATAATTTTTTTTCTTATTCAACATCACCACATTTTTTAATCACCACATTAATTTCTTTTCCACCAAACAACACCATGAATCATCACAACATCACCACCTTTTCATTTCTATAAATTTCAATTCTCCTTGATTGCTTATTGTTTGTAATTGATTTTTAGTTAAATCCACATGTATCATTTTTGTGAAATTTCAATTCTCTTGGATTGCTTATTAAAATATCTATTTGAAATAATTCTTTCTCTAGATAATTTGATTTTGTGGATTTATTAGAAATTAATACTCACAGTCACTCTGTTTTCGGTGACAAATTCATAAAAGTCATATATTGTCAGAAAATTCCAGAAAAAATATTGTAGATTCATTTCATCATGTTTAAGTTACAATACAAATTTCATAATTTTTGCATCCTATTTGCATGAAAAATTGCATAAAAACCCCTAACAAGTTTGCATTTTTCATTATTGCATCTTAAGTCCAAAAATTCTAAATAATACATTTTACATTCATCATTGGGTTAGACTTTCAGGAAAAATATAACTTGGCTAGATTGACTTCATTTCACATTAAAATTAATTCCCTAAGTTGTGTTTTTGTATTAACTTAATTCAATCACATTTTGCATTTGGCATTTCTATTTTTCATAAAAAATACAAAAAATTCCTCTTGGAAAACCTTGAGCTAATTCATCTAAGTTGATCTGAAGTTGTTCCTTTGCCTCCTTGAGTCGACCGTGGGGCTTTCCCAGGTTAAAAATACATAAAACTGCACATTAATTCATTCGTTGATTATTCGATTCGTGTGGTTAATTTTTTATCGATCCTGATTGCCCGACTACAACAAAATTGACACGCATTAAATTAAGAGGGAAATTTTTGGATCAATCATTGACCTCACACACTCTTCTTTTTCATCGTTTTGCTTCTCCATCAGCTCCTCCACTTCTATATTTCACGACCCTCGCAAAGGCGTTGTGAACCATTTAGGGCACAATTCCTTCACTACATCATAGCCCCTATTCCACCTCAATTTCCTTTGAACAAGATTCCCTAACTTCATCTATATACCGTGATGTATCGCATTTTCACCTCTCTTATATCGTCGTTTTAACAGTAGCACATGAGGTGAAATCGGATTCTAGTCAAAGACCACCCTTTTGAATAGGTGGAGAATTTATTTTACTTGGTAAGTGTACCAAGGTCGAACTCAAGGACACGAGCCTCTTAAGTTGTTATTCAAACTCTTAATATTCAGATCAAGTGATTAATTAATAACTAAATAGTCCAACAAACAAAGAAATATGATGCAATCAACGAAGACAGATGATGCATGAGCAGAAGGCATATTTTTTATTTTGGTTTTTATAATGCAATGTGATTCAAATGTAAAAAATGTGCAAAAAATGCCATGCATAAATAAAATCATTAAGCAATAAAAGTGTGGTCAATTTCAAGAGCAATTCATGAAGCAAATTTAACTGATAAACTAATAAATGGCATTAAAAATCATTAAACGCATGGCACTAAATAACTATAATTTATCATCCAAATTTAAGAGTCAAAACATGGAACAAATAATGCCAACGGATAGATAATGAAACATGCTTCAAAATGAATTTGAAATTAACTTAAACGGAGATAATATGCTCAAGATATTTGCAAAATGGTCGAGGGGCATAAACATGAAGAAAATATGAAAATAATTACAAAATCATCACAAACATGTCCCTAGAAGGTCATAAATGTAATTAAAGAAACCTGTAAGGCCTTATCTGTAATTTTTCCATACATGTGGGGGCTATTTTACAATTATTGAAATTCAGAGGGGCTAGTTTGCAAATAATCCTATGCGCACATGCGTTGTACATGCCAGGAGGGACCTGTTTTTAATATGGAGAAGAAGGTGGGGCACCGATGCAATTGACTGAGCCCCCACGTGACCAGAGCACGTGATGGCTAGGCTCATATGGAGGTGTGGCACGGTGCTTGGCTCAGGAGGCTCGGGCCACATGGAGGGATCTGATCTTTAGGAGATGGCTCAGATTGCCCGAACCTCCAGGCCTCGGAGTGGTCGACGTGGATGATCATGAGTCGTTGGATGGGCACTGGAGGGGTGCCATCAAACAACACATGTACCATCTAGCGCTTCTTCCTTCGTCGCTAGCTGGTGGCATAAATGGACCTCTGGTAGGCCCGTCCGAGCTCCACCGTTGTCCTCCATGCTCGTTGAAGATCGAGGAAGAACCCTGGGAGCTTGGCGACCACAGTTAGAGCACGAGGACAGTAAAAATCTTAATGGAGGTGGTAGTCGATGATCCTACGCCAGAGGCGGAGCTCAAGAACTTCGCTCCAACGTAAGTCCGGCCGTTAAGGGTGTGCTCCTGCAAGAGTTAGTGGGAAATAAATGAAGCGTGCATGTCTTATGCGAAGCAAGTGGAATGTTGTGAGATGGAAGCCTTATCGGACGAAGAAGGCGGAGGCTTATCAGGTTCCTTCATCGTAAAGGCGGAGAAAATAGACAACGTAGCTGGAGGTTGTGGAGGATTGAGAAGGTGGTCGGAGTGTATCGCGAGGATGAGTGAGGTGAGGCAAAGCTCGTGAGATGATCAATTGAGGGTGAAATACTTGTGTGCACCTAATTAATTAGAAGAAACATGATGGAAGAGAAGAGGGGACTTACCTGGAGATCGAGGAATGTATGATGGATGAAGCTTGGCTTAAGTTGGGCACATCGGGGTGCTCTGGTCTTTGCTGAACTCTACCAGCCATGAAGAGCAGCTCGCCAGCTTGGTTAGGGTCGGATCATGGCCTATCATGGCCATGGGTCAACACCAGTGCTCAATAGTCGTATTTGCATCTTTGATTCCCCCATCCGCTGTCATCGTAGGGGGAAGAGGCACTGGGCCTTTGCCCTCGTAAAGGTGGTCTAGACAGAAGAAGGGTGGAGGCAGCGTATTTGAAGAAGAGGAAGTTGAAGTGCAGGTTCTGGGATGCGTGACTTCGTGGGCTCGTGCTGACCAGAAGAAGAGGGGAGGAACAAGGCTAGGTAGCATGTCAAGATGGCGAGAGTTAGGTCTTGGAGTGATCATGGAGTGACGGGTTTTCGTGTTGGACGTGGGAGAGAGGGAGATGCTAAAGGTAGAAGATGAAGGTGCAGCCGTTGGATCGTGTAATCTAATGGTCGGGGTTAGGGCGTGATGGAGCGATCCTGCTCTGATCGATCAGGTCGAATCGGAGGGCCGCAAGTGAGGTGGATTGGTCGTTGGATCGAGTGATCCAAAGGTCGTGGAGTGGGCAGAAGCCGACGCTCAAGATTAGATCTGGAGGTATCGATCGACGGTTTGAAAATGAAGGGGAACGAGTGGTTGAGATGAAGGCGCTCAAAAGGTGATCTGACAACATGGATGGATGGTGGGTGGCATAAGAGGAGGCGGGCTGCGTGGCTCAACCAGAAGGAGCCACATGGCCTAGTGAGATTTATTCAATGTCAAAAAATAAACAAAAATAGAAAAAATAGAAAAAAAGATGAATTAGGAAAAACTTAAAACATGAAAGTTGTAGATCTTGATGAGATCTACAAGTTTTATGTTGACCAAAAATACAAAATAAGTCAAACAAGATGATAAAATATTTTTGGGAGTGTTTTTAAAGGAATAAAAACAATGCATTTTTCTATTTTTGTATTTTTAATTTATTTAAAACCAAAATAAAATAGATACAATATTTAATCTGGTTTTTATTTAAAAGTTTCTAAGCTAGGGGATTAATATATGGATTTTAGTATGATGAAACTGAGGTTCATCAGACCGCTAACCATGCATGATTCAATGGTCAGAACCGAGGCACCTTTTCCGATATTGGATGTCTTCACCGACATGCAGTGATCGTAGAGACCTTCTAGGCAGAGAACCTCCCCGTTTGACACTTCATCATCCTCGCGACACCTCCACAAAGGTGTCAGGAACTTCAGACAGAGCAAAGTGCTTGGGGAAGGAAAACATTCATCGATGGAGCTCCATTTACGTCGCTGAGCTACGGTAAAGGAGGAGGCGACCTTGACGAGCAGATGTCATTGGATTTGATCCAACAATGGGGATCTATTCTATGCCTCCCTTTAAAGCAGCGGTTCATACTTAAGCATCGGGTCGTTCGAGCTTAGATGTGAGCCACCAGGATGCGCCACATCTCCCGAAGCAAATCAGTCACCGAGCCTAGCCCCATGTATCGTACCTCACATGAACGGTAATTTTTTAATGCCTTGACTCATGTTTTGATGAATTACATCTTGGTCTAATGAGTGCGGAGAGCATGCTGCTTGGGAAAAATTGTAGATAAGCCCCATTAAATTGTTTTAATTTTATTTATACCCCCATATGGGCTAAATTCATTTTAAACCCCACTAAAGTTTAGATATTGCACTTATGACCTATTATGGATCTTTTAGTTTTGTTTTATTAAGTTTATCTTACAATTAGGCCCCTGACTTGGCATGTTAATATCTTGAGCATATATTTTTCAAATTTGATGAAATTGGTCTTGTTCCAAAGGTCTCTTTAGGCTTTTTAATGTGATGAAGCTAACCCCCTGATATGCTCTGTTTATATTGAATAAAAACTCAGAGACATATATTGACCTATAAATCTTAATTAGATGGCTTTTTTGTCATGCTAATTGATTTTAATGCCTCATTAAGCCTCTGATTTGCTTTTAGTTTATGAACCTTGCAAGAAATATTTTGGATATTTATTCTTGAGTTAGTATTTTATTAGAGGTGCTTAAATGTGTTAATACTTAGTTTGGCGTGATTAATTAAAGCATTAATAGAGAGCTTTTGGAGTTATAAAATTGACTATATTTTTTTGGACCATTTTATGCTCGATAAATCCAATTGAAACTACGTTAATAGGATCATTAATTGCGAGTTGTATTTAACTTTATTCTTGCATTGCATTGCATTTACTCCCATTCCGTGGAATTAATATATTTGGATGAAAGCTCAAAAAATATCCATTCATCCATTTGTTTTGCATCACTTGACCTAGGTAACACATTCGAGTAAATTGATCACGTAATTAGACCCAAATTAGATAGATTGATCGGTAATTGATGAATATTTATTTCATCACCTTTATTCTTTCATTTTGACCTTTAAACCCTAGATAAATGCAAGTGAATAATATTATTTTGCATTAAATAACATCTACTATTTACTCTATAAATAGTGTGTAAAATATTGTATTTAAAGCCAAAATAAAAGAATAAAGAAAAGAAAAAGAAATGAAATACCATATGTATTGAATGACCCTAAACTTCGAGACCTAGGCAGCATGACGACTGGGTCGACAAGGAATAAAATAGGGAGAGATAAGGGTCAATCAATACAATAAAAACCTAGTTTTCAATTATCAATAAGTCCATTTTGGGACATATTTTATTCATTATTATTTAAACCTCAAATCAATAAAATTTGTACATGAAAGTTATAGATATTAATATATAGAAAAATACAAAGTTTATTTCACATTAAAATACTGCACAATGTACCTTCTACACTCAGAATAAAAATCCAAAATCTCAACTCCACAAACCTATATCTTCTCCATTTGAACTAAAAATTCACCAAAATCGCCTTTAATTGTATAACTTTTAATTAGCTATTTACTGAAAGTGGTTTCATTCAATTTGGAGTTAATACACAAAAGTTAGGTTTTGGATCCTTATTGTATAACATGCCTGAAATAATCAATTTATTTATTCTTTGAATTTTTCATACTTTTATATTTTTATAATGTTGTAAATATTATTTAAAAGACATTTACATATATAAAATAAAATAAAACCATGAAAAATACATTAAAATAAATGTGCTTACCAAAATATATAGATGAATTGCACATACTTATACATATATAATAAATATACATATTTATTTAAGTGTACAAACAACTCCATAAAAATAAAATAAAAATATATTTATGTATACTTAAACAAACTATAAATATATAAATTACGTGTATAAAATAATAAAATATAAAATAGAAAATCAAAGTAAAATACATACTATATAGGTAAATATACCTATATTTATACTTGTAAAAAGTAACCTATAGGAAACAAACTTGTAGAAATATAAAGCAACCACCATAAAATACTACGTAAAATAATAAATATTTTTTATGTTTTAATCTAAATAAAATAAACTCATTTATTATTTTATTTTGAATTAATAATGATTTTTCAATCTATTTTGTCGTGTAGCCCACCTACATGGGCCAAGAGGAGGGCGGTCTGAGTTGACCTCGGTCAACTCTCTACCCCTTCCTAGGTCTGCGTCTGACATGCCTACACTATTGACTTCATCGATTTAGGACATGAGATTCTTTCACCATTGGCCTCAATTCTTTCTTGACTTTTCCCCCTCAATCTTTGCTTCTCCACGCGCACATGAAACATCGATCAATCGACTATCGCCTCAGGCAGAATCCACTCTTAAACCATGACATGTACATATGCCTCCTACTTGCCCCATTTTGACTTTGATCTCTCTTTTGCCATCCAAATCCTAACCTTAGACCGGATTGAACCTCCTGGTGACAGTAGGAGGCTCTCCAGCGGTTCAAAGAGCAAGGAAGGACATGAATCGATCCAAATCCAGCTCCATCAGCCTTCTCCGCCGCGAGCTCTGCTCCCAGTTTCTCCAAGTAGGTGAGATCTATTTTTCTTGCAATTTTATGTTCCATAGGATAGTAGTAGCATAGATCAGTAGTTATATTCTTTGATTTTACTTTAAATCACGAAAAATTCCAAAAAGAAACTACATCCGAACTCAGAGCTCCGGCTACTGTCCCCGCTTATGTGTCCCCAGTTCCAACCTCCACTCCGCCTTCATACTCTTCTCCCTTCGTTTCTCCATCTATCTGACAACCCACACGCCCTTGATCTAATCCAAATTAGTGGATCCGTTCTCCATCCACCATCCTCCGTCGGAGCACATCATCCCACCTCAACAGATCGCCATCCTTCACTAATATAGGCCAGGATCCTTCACCGTCGCACCGTTGTGCTTTCCATATCCTTTGCAAGTCATGAACAATCCATCTGAGGAGTATCCACACCAAGAAATGACCTCCAAGCTTCGTCGACCTCCAAGCTCCTCCGTTGAGCCCCTAACCTATTTGAGGCATCTAGCGGTGATGGAACATCTCCCGGAAGAAATTGAGCTTACATGCAACATTAGAGGAGCTCGGAGGAGGAAGAATCGAAGAATCGAAGCTCGGCGGTGGTATAGTTCGTATCTATTATTCGTGCGAAGTAGCTATCATTGGATCAACATAGAAGCTCCAGTTTTGATGATGGTCGTCTAATCGTGAGCATCAGTATCTGTCAAATGCACTCGTGGATTTGATAAGACTTGTTGATCGGTGAACTGGTATCGCTGCACCTAGAGGCACCACGTGGATAAGTAAATAATCTACGTTGTTGGATCAACCACATGGGTGTAATTTTGCCTTATACTCCCACACTTTTTTGTTTTATTTTATAGTCTATAAACATTCATCTGCAGTTATAAATAATTCGTAATATTTGCAAGTTGAACCATGAACTTTTTTATTCGCATATAGGTCCCTCGCCACGTTATCTCACATGCATATGTGCATGAGGGGACATGCATTTTGTAAAGGAACCCTTGGTTTTTATCATTTTAATTCAGTCATGTAATTTCTAATTTTAGTATTAAAACTTTTGGAAAAAATACATAAAGAACCTGCTGCTTTTTATTAATTGCAAAAATTCCCTTGCTAGCGTGGATTGAATTATTTATTCTGGGTTTTTTGCATGGATGTCCTTAAATTTGTGTAGGGGGCTTCATATTACATGATTATTTTCTGATAATTGTAAAAAGGTCCATGCTATGCATTTATTTAATTTTGTTCATTTTTATTTTGTTAAAAATAGTTTTAATGCACTAAAAATCTTAGAAAAATTAATATCATTGCCTTAGAATTCCATCACATATATTTATATTTAAGCATTTTATTATATTTTCCTATTCATTAAAAATCAAAAGCTGAGCATTTATTCTTGGTCTAGCTTTATAAATACCGAAAAATTATAAAAATATTTTAAAAAATTTGGAAAAATTACATAACCTTTGTTATTGTATTTTACAACCGTAAACCTAAAATCACTAGAAAAATTCAAAAGAAAATATAGTAAAAAACCTTCTAACCCTATACAATTTATAAAAAAACATTAAAGATACAAAAATTGCCTTTTTTTTCTGAATTTCATTTATTATATTTACTTTATATTAACAATAGTTTTGGAAATTTTTGAGCTATTTAGCTATTTTGAAATCCAAAACAATTTAGCTAATTAATTTAAGTCAATGTTTTGACATTTTTATCCATCTAACAACACATAAAAATTAGAAAAAAAATTAAAATAAAAATATCAAAAATAGAGAAAAAAATAAAATCAAAAAATATTTTGTTTTGAGATTTTTTAGTATCTACATCTATAAATATGAAAGCCCTCATCTACTTATAAAGATATATTTTTTATACTATTAATAGTAGTAGTATTATTGTTATTAAAAATTACTAAAAATATTTTTAATTTCCTTAAAAAATAAAAAGTACTACATCTTAGGGTATTTTCTTGATTTTATTGTTATTTTGTTATTTATTATATACTATATATACTATATCGTTATATAACACATACTTATCCTACATCTAATTAGAAATAAAAAGAAAAATTAAAAATCAGAAAATATAAGAAGAAATATAAAAATTATAAAATCAAAGCACATAAAAAATATAAAAAAATCCAAAAAAATATTTAATTATTACCCCACTAAAAATAAAAAATCTTCATAAAAACACCAAAAATAATTGTTGCCTTTTGTCAAATTCTTTGTCTATTTAGCGTGATCCCCATGTTCAACCTCTATACTACTTGGCTCATACACATATTTTGTATAGTTATAATAAATTTTAACTCCACATTTTTCTTTCATTTCTTGATCTATTTATGTGTTAATTGTTGTTGATCATGGATCTTGTGAGCGGTCGCCTAAGAGACATTGTATTCTCCCTTTGTGAGGATATTTTAGACCCTCACAGAATCCTCTTCAACATAGTATCCATGAGTTCGACCCTAGACTTATCAAGGATATTTTAATAGAGCCACTCCTCACAGAAATATTTGCTCAATTCTGATAGACCAGCAATCAGTCATATTACAAATAGACATAATTAAGTTAGATCGTTGTTAGATTATCAAATGACACCATTTCCAGCGACATGAATTGATTTGTTTATTTGAATGGGCTTAGATTATGCAATTAAATGAAATTTGTGTTATTTAGGTTAAGCTTGTTTTGTGGTTGTTTTTATTTTATTTTGTCTTGTGTCATTTAAATGGTTAATTTAAGTAGCGACATTATCTATTGAGAAATATCTACTCATATGTTGATTTGACTAAGGCCTGCGGAATGGATTGACATGAAGTGAAGTGGATGCTCGAGATTGGAGCTGGAGCTGAAGAGAGTCAAATCAGCTACTTTAAGAGAGAAATTAGCTACTAAGATTAATAATTGTATTACATTTGTTGTAATTTTTCTTGTAATTATTTGTTGTAATAACTTTAGGTAATTACTTATTTAAAGCACCTCTCGTTTGAGAGCTCACATTTATAAGAAGACTTAGACTTTTATTCTTTTAATTGTGGTATGTCGAGATCTATTTCACTCTAAGCGAGAGTAGGGCTCAACTTGAGTGGCGAGATTAGGAGCTGCACACGATTATATATAGGTTCAAATATGTATGTGCCCCTCGTAATTTAGGCCACACTCCATCTTAAAGATTCACATCTTAAAGATATACTAATGAGACGCGCATAAACACATATAACTTAGCTCAAACTGAAATCTAATTCTTTCATCGCTAATAGTATTATGTTTAGGTGTGGCTTTTCTCGACTTGCATGCATTTAGTGTAATATCTAAATTCATTCTTGCATAACTCATGGAGAGTGCTGGGAAGCGCTATAAGTATACCTTCTACTACGCATCATCATTGATTCACATTGCATTCAATTTTCTTATTTCTCCCTTGATTTTACAACTTAAGTCTAAAAAGGAAAAGGGACTAGATGTTAGATGTGAATTTTAGCGCTCATATTAATTCCAAGTGATAGCCTAACTCTAAAAATCGGGACTGAATTAAGCAAGTCAACTATAAAAACTTGGAAGAAAATGAACACTTGTATTACAGATGCATAAATCCTTCATTGGGCACTGGTATGTATCCCTAGTCAAAGTGGGTGAGGACCTAGCCCCTAAGTTTAGTGCCCAAATCCATAGACTATCTCCCTAAGTCTCGATATCTCTTTCTCACGGATTTGTGAGATGCAAGGTCTTGTCTTCGACCATAGACACACATTTCGATTGTGTAAGCCTAGTAGGCTCTTTAGGGGTGTAATATTGAAACCTGTCAACCCGGGAAGATCACCTCTTTGATTGGGATTGGGAACTATTAGGAGCACCACTGAGCGTAAGGTGGCTCCCTACGTGTAGACTTGGCCAAAGTCTGGGCTGGGCCGAACAGGTTGGGGTTTTAAAACCCCTTGTCCAAGGCCCGGCCCGGCTTGTTCCACAGGCCATACTTCAAGGCACAAGCCCGACCCAGGTCTAGGACGGGCCGACCCATGGGTTGAATGTTAAGTACCTTTTTATTAATTTTTTAATCAAATTTACGGAGATAATTAAGTTTTTTAGCATCATCTAATCTTTCTAAATCCAAGTAACCATAATATGTGTTACTGTGCATTTAAACTATAAAATAAGATGTAATATTGATAATGTAAAACAAAAACTTGAAGTATATTATATTAAATGTATCTAAAATATAATTTTTAAACACATATTTTTATATGTGCGGACTGGGCCGGGCCGGACTGGGTTTTATGACACATGCCCACGACCCGCTGACTAACCAAAAAGATCGGTAGTTCTTAAGTTCCACATAAGATAGGAACTCAGTCGTCGAATCGACCACATGAAATCCGGGTTAAATCATCAATTAACAAACAACAGATGATCAAACAATGACAAGCAAGGTGCGGAGTTAAAATGGATTATAACTCTACATAAAAGATGTGTATAGGAGCAAGTATGTAGAGGTCGAACATAGGGAACAAGCAGGACAAATCGGGAAAAATTGCACAAAGGTGACTATGGTATATTTGTCTATGAATGCTATTTTTGTGGGTTTTTAATTTTATATTTTTTAATTTTATTTTTAGTTTTTAATTTTTATATTTTGATTTTTAATTTTCTGATTTTGTATTTTCTTTTTATATTTTGTATTTTTTTATATTTTCCTCTTTTCTTATAAAAAGGGATTTTTACCCGGCATACCCTATAAACTTTGCCAATTACCTCCACGACCTTTGAAACAACCTATTCCCCCCCCCCCCCCCCCCGACCCCGAAAACTTGCCAACTCTTACCCCATGAGCCCTCCAGGTAATCTGTTTGAAGCCTGTGGAGGTTCTTAGGGTGATTTACAAGGTCGATGGGGTAATTACATTGTGCAAAAGGTTGTAGAGGTAATTTACAAAGTTTATAAGGTCTGCTAGTTAAAAATCCCTTTATAAAATAAGATATATATGCAATAAGGGAAGGAGGGAGATGGTGTATTTATAAAAATAGATAAAAATAAGATAAATACAGAAAATAAAATATTTCTATGCTTTTTATATTTTTATAATGTTTTTGTGATTTTTCTATATTTTTCCTAATTTTTTTGGTATTTTTAAAGTAAAAAATACTTAAAACAGGGAATAAAATAAATGCTTGAAATTTAAATGGAGATGAAAAATATCAAACATGACCCAAAATTCTTCAAACTAATTTTAAAATAAAGAGAATGAGCTAGAAAAAATTAGGAAACAGAAACTATTTTTTAATTTTTTCTAGATTTTTAATATTTTTATAGAGATTTTTGGGGTTTTGTAATTTTTAGAAGTTTTTTATATTTTTTATGATTTTTGGACTGAATATAAAACACACTTTAATAGGAAATATATTTTTTGGGGAATTTTCAAAGAGTTTTTATAATTTTTAGGTATTTTCTAATGCAAACAGAGATGAAAATGCATGTTTTTGAATTTTTAAAGCCCTCTTTCCCGCTCCTAGTCAAAGAAACGAGTTCATTAAAATGCAACAAAAATGCAAAATAATAATATAGCAATAAAGTAGAATTCAACAGGAAGCTATGATAATTTTTGGGGATTTTTTCGGATTTTATAGATGCATGCAATAAATACTGGAAACAAAAAGAAATTACATTCTGGTAGGGGTATTTTTATAATTATGCAGTCCAGGGGCGAACTTGCAATTTTTTTACAAAATATACAATGCCACAAAAACTTTGTGGCTAAATATTAAATCCAAAACCCATTTGGTTAAACGTGCAAAATTGCCAACGTCACGTGTATGCAGCACGTGACCTGGCAGGGACCTTTTTGTAATTATCCAAATCCTGAGGGCTAACTTGCAAAATCACAATACAATGTTATAAAATAGTTTCTGGGCTTAACAGAAATAGTACAAACCGTGAGGGCCCCCCGCGCAAAATACCCTGACCCCCACGTGCGCAAGTCATGTGAGGTGGCATGGACAGGGGCCTCGATGCAAATATGAGAAATCCGGGGGTGTTTTTGCAAATTTCGTAAAAATTAGCTAACTGCAAATGAAAGTTTTAGTGCTGAATATTAAATACAAAAATGCTAAGGGTGAAAATCACAAAATACCCAAAGCTGAAGTGGATCCGACGGCCTATGCTTCTTCACTTGCCACATGTCGAAGATCTAACAGTCGATGATGGTTCTCGATCCAACAGTCGGGATTAGATCATCCAGAGATGATCGACGATCGATGCTCGGCTAGATCGGATGGCTCACGACCAAACTATAGAGGGCCCGTGATCTGACGACGGAGGAGGTGGGAAGATGAACTGGGAAGAACTCCGCCAGGGTGAAGTTCGACCGGCGAGATCTCCCTCCTCCTTTGTTTCCTTCAGCTCCAAAAGGGCTCGAACAACTCCTGCAGGTGTCCTCAGTCGCCTGGAAGGCACAAAAAGGTCGGGAGAAGACAGGCGCCCACCCGCGAGGCTAGTGGAGCGAAGCACTTCCAGGTATCTCCGGCGAGCGGTCAAAAATGCTCCAGGTGTGCGATACGGTTCCTGAACCTGCAAAACAACGTGAAGGGGTTGGGGTAAAATGCCTCGACCCCATAGTGGCATAATGGGCATGTGGGGTGGCGGAAACGATGAAGTGGAGTCTCGCCGGAGCTAGATCCGACGAAGGGGTCGATGATGGGATCGAATGGATGAAACGCAAAAAGGACGATAGGATTTTAATCCTGCTACTACAACAAATAGAAAATGCAAGAAAAACTAAGTAAAATAGGAACCTCGAAGGTGGGAATCACCTGAGATAAACCTCGATGGCGAAGCTTGCCGGAGGTGGGTGGATACGCCCCTTCGTCGCTTCCTCAATCCACCTGACAGCCGGAAGTGGGAGCTGACACCTCCCTCCTTTGACGGAGCATGAAAAAGCGGAGAGAAACGGGTCAAAGGATGTTCGAAATCGAAATGGAAGGTTGAGGTGGTATTTGAATGGGTTGACGAGCCGGCTAGAAGAGCGAGGCACATCAGGCGGAGTAGCGATGCAATCCCCAAGGAGAGACCTGGGCGTGTAAGGTGGATCCACGAGGAGCAAAAGTTAAGGATGCGATGCAAAAGGGTTAAAGGATCGGCCTTCAAAAAATCGTGAAATCAAGCTAAAAATGAGGTCTGACAACAAGGCAGGAGGCAGGTCAAAGAGTTGACCCGCGGTCAACTCTCAGACCCTCCTGGTTGGTCCATGTGAACCAACCAGGAAAAATCCTGGAAAATTATTTAAAAATTCATTTAAAAATAATAAATGATTTAATTAATTTTAGTTATTAAATAAAAAATGTGTATTATTTTATGAAGTATTTTATTATGATTTTTATTTATTTTTTTGATGTTTAAAATTAGAAGCTCCCTTTTAAGGGCTATATAGGTATATTCATATATATATTTTAATATTTTATTTTTATTTTGTGTTTTTAATTTTATTTATTTTGTTTATTATTTTGTATATTTATAACTTATTTTTATATACTTAAATAAATTTAATTTTATTTTACTGAAGTATTATATACACTTAAATAATTAGTTGTATTGATTGTATAGGTATCTTTATAGGTATTATACCTGTATATTGTATACAAGTATTTTAATTTCATGGTTTTTTGATGTTTTTATTCCACTTTTAATATATACATACATTATAAATAATATTTACAAAATTATAAAATTATAAAATTAATGAATAAAAAATAAAATGAATATTTTAATCGGTACAAGTATACAATAGGGGATCCAAAACCTAGCTTTCAAACCATAACTCCGAAAAATATGAAACCACCTTCATTAAATAGCTTGTTGAAAAGTATATACAATTAAAGTGATTTTGATAGATTTCGAGTTTTTATTGGAGAGATACAGGTCTGGGAAGTTGGAATTCTGGAAATTTATTCAGATCATAGCTTTTTATATGTACATTATTTTTTGTGAAATCAATTTTGTATTTTTTTTATACTTAGTTATCTACAACTTTTATGTACAAAGTTTCTTTATTTAAAGTATAAAAAGTGGAACTAAAAATAGGTCCCAAAATGAATAAAGAATGAATTAAATAAAAGGCATCTCTATTGGTTTATGGCCCTTATCTCCCCCTACTTTATTCCTTGTTGACCTATTCATCTAGATGCCTAGGTCTCAGGGTTTCGGGTCATAAAATATTTACAATATTTTATTCTTTTTCTTTTCTTTATTCTATAATTTTGGCTTTAAGAACAATGATTTATATAATATTTACACATACATGCATGAATGCTAAAATGCATGAATTAAGGGTATTTACACGTATTTACTAGGGTTTTTGAGGCCAAAATGGTAGAATAAAGATGATGAAATGTGGATTCATCACCTGTCCAATTGACGAGCAGGCCAAAGAGTGGGCAGGGTCGGGCCGACACATTCCCGAAATCTCTTGCTCAAGCTCGACCCATGAACGGGCTGGGCGGGCGGGCCCCCAGCCCATTGGCTAGGCCTGCCTGTGTGTAATGCCTTGAAATAGAGTTCTATCACCAACTAAAATCAACAAGATAATTCGGTCGAACTCTTACGACCTTCATGTGTGAAGTTGGTGAATTCAAGGGGTTTACAATACATTTGAATTGCATGAGTTTACTCCTCACATTTACGTGCAGCGTAGTACATAAGCATCCTTGTTATTCGTGCTCATTCTGATCCTCTTGAAATCAAGATGACTAGTGGGGGATTTTTGTTCGAACTTTGTGAACCTCACTCTGAAACCCTCAAAGAGTATGTCTTCTGAGGTCTCTACACTTCTTGGATCTCTGTGGACTCATGACCCACTTAAGTCTAGGTTCACTCACTTCGACGAGGTTGACTTGAGTTCAACAACCACATCTAATTTGAATTCATTTTCTGATGAAGGATTCCAAGAAAATTTAGTTGTGATGCCTCCAAAGAAGCAAAATGATGATGAGGAAAATGTGAGGACCCTTTACAGATGATATCAAAAAGATTAGCAGCGTCTGAGCAACAGAATTCCTTATTTATAGCTCAGATGGGTCAGTTGAATGTGGGAGTTGATGTACCCATGGATGCAGCCTACAACTTGGGATAGTTTCGAGTGCAAAACTATCTGAGTCCATTTTACAACTTGATATTGAATATGAGTTGAAGCCGCGATTTCTGAACTTGCTATCGTACTTCAACGGTAATGCTCATGAAGAACCCTATGCATTCCTAAGGGATTTTGAGCTTGTTTGTGGTAACCTTAGGTGCCCTAGAGTTATTCAAGATTATATTAGGCTCACAACCCTACCATTTTCCTTGGGGGATAAGGTAGACTACTGGTCGAAGAATCTAAGTGTGGTGATGACTACCTTCTACCAGTTTAAGGACCTGTTTCTAAAGAAGTTATACCCTTTGAGTAGAACTAATCAGATGAGGAAATAGATTACCAGTTTCTTCCAACTTCCTAATGAGCATTTCTATGACACATGGGAGAGATTCAACAATATATTGCAGAAGTATCCATGTCATGGTATGGAAGATACCATTCTAGTCCAACTCTTTAAAACAATCCCAATCATGAGGTGCAGGGTTTAGTGAGCGCTACCTGTGGAGGCAGCTACACGCCATGAGGAGCGAGTACCATCTGTAAGGTACTTGAGAAGATGGTTGAGACTAGCCATTCACAGACTGCCAGCAGGGCATACTCAGAGCCCCCATTTCACTCTTTTCTAAAGGGGAAAAGAAGGTTGTAGTCGATATCACCGAGGACCTGATCCTAGCATGGGGATCATTGTTGACAAGTTGACACTAGTTGAGTGAATCGATAAAAGGATGAATGAGATTGAAAGCCTGTCCAAGTTCTGAAATAGATGGAGGAGTTATCCGAGAGGGTATTTTAAGATGAAGATACATGCCATGACTTCATCTGTTGCTCCTATTTTTCAAGTACACCATGTACAAGAGCATCTGTTATTAGGGCCACCCCAACCTTGGGTAGATGACCAGTCCTTCACCCAATCTTGCAAGAAGTAGCCACCATCAGTCGAGTCAGCAATGGAGGAGCCTCCTCAGGTGTGGGAGGTGAATCGTGTTTGGTACACCCAGGACCCTACCAGACAGGGAAGCACGGGGGACCATCCATCCTACTAATGTCATCCGACCTTCTACAACATCGTGTCCACCCTAGCACCTCTTTCTACACAGCTAAGCCCTATCTTATATGACCCTTAGGAGCAGAGGCATCAACAATAGTATGGACGTCAACAGACATACTAGTCGAGCCAGTATGGCCCGCATTACCAGCATCACCATAGCAGTAGCAATATCATGGCCATCAATGCCAGACTTCACGTTATTCTTCATCTCATCAGCAGATCTCTTCATCGGGACCCAAATATTTACAACACCAGATTCTTGAGGAGCTTTGTTACTACCGAAATGAAATTTAAGATATGCGGGTGGACATAACTACCTATCTAGATGGCAAGACGAGTAGTCAGCCCTTCTACCTCCATTCACGCGCAGGTTCAGGCTAACCCCAACAGTTTGAACAAGTCACAATCACAACAGTGGTTTGGTTAGGTATATTACTCAGACTTTATATTGCATAATTAGCATTCATGCATGTTTTGATAATAATTGCATTTTATCACTCATTATTGCACAAAATAATAAGCTAAAAATCTTAACCCATTTGACCTGTAAAATATCCTAAATTCCCTGATATTTAATTAATTCATGCTAACTCCAATTGACTCGAAACCACTCCATTGTGTACATATCACTGACAAGGATAAATGAAAAAAAACAAAAAAAACAAATCAGTAACCTAAATAAGTGGTCAGAAAACCCAAATCCTACTTCTAGGATTTCAGAACTAAAACTGCAATATCTTCCTCATCCAGTGTCTGATTTGATCCTACTCAGTTTTTAACTAATGTACTTTCAAATACCTTTAAAACAAGACCAAGTTCAAGTGAATCGGAGCTCATATGTGAAAGTTGGGTTTTGGGCCTCTTTTGTGCATTTTGTATTTTAGCAGTTTTTGACCTATTATTTTATGTACATAATTAACTCTTTTTATTTTATTTCTTTTTCATTTACTTTCTTTGATAAAATTTTTATTAAGATGTGCAATAATCCAAATCCAATCTGAGATTGAAATCAAAGAAACTAACTGAGTCCGAGTCCTCACTAGCTATCTGTACAAAAATTGTCATTTTCGTGTTTTTTTTATTTATTCTTTTTCTTACTTATTAAAAATCCAAAAAAATATATTAATGTGTAAATATTTTTCTTTGATTTTATCATACTTTTTAGGATTTTTATCTGGTATAAAAATGACAAAAAATTACAAAATCCAAAAATCAAGGTATTCTATGTACATCGGATACCCCAAAAATATCACTTTGCACAATTTATTGATTTTGCTTTTGATCTCTTCATGAAAGTTGTAGATCTCATCAAGACGAGCAACTTTTATGAAGAAAAATTTTCAATCTGAGGTCATTTACTATTTTTATGTATTTATTATTGTATTTATTTTTTGATTTTTGTGGTGCTGACACATGGCAGCACCTGGAGCTGTCATGTATCACCCATTTTCATCTCTTTATATACTTTTTTCATAAAAAAATAAATTATATATAATTATAAAAAATAATAAAATGCCACGTGGTAAGATCAAGATCGCCCGATCTCGGCCGATCGGACGGTTCTTGTATCTCGTCTCCGTCATCCCTTTCCTCTTGGGAACCGTCGCCTCCTTCGCACATCTCGACGCTTCCCGCCCTCAATCTCCACCAGGCCGGCCACCTCTCCAATCAGATCATTTCCTTCCTCTTCTGGATATGCCTTCTCCACGGATCTCGGCCACCCTCCATTCAATATGTGGTCGGACCGCCCCCACCCCTTTCATTCTTCGCCACTGTCGCAACTCTGTGAATCCCTTTCGCCTCCAATCACGACCCCCTTCCAGATCACCCGTACCCTCTTCACAATCTCACATCCCTGGTCAAGCAATCTTCCATCTCTGGCGAGTCTCCCCTTCACTATTTAAACCTCGCCGCCCCTCCCTTCATACGCATCCGCCGATTATACATCAAATCCAAGCGCACGGCGGTGACAACGCCATTGTGACATCCACCTCGATGAGATCCGAGGTCTAAGTACCCTCGTTACAGTTGCCCTCTCAGGTGACTTGCTCCGCTCTGGCCTCCTGCGTCTTTTGAGCCGCTTGGAGCTTTGGCCTCCGAGCATTATCCTCCACTACCATGTTACCACCTTCATTCCCACTACCTTCATCTCATCCACTCAACCACACCATCACCACCTCGCCCCTCCTCTGCAACACCAAGAGCCCTTCAGCTCTGCATCGACATCAACGGGACAAGGGAGGTACGTCATTCTCCAGACCTTCTACAACCTGGGAGCACTCCTTCAGTTCAACGTCGCTCCTTCTTTGACACGATCCTGTAGCTCCGAGCTCCATAGATAACATCAACACATGAAGTAACAGATCGTGCCATTGACCTCACCACCTCCTCTATAGGAAGCCCTCTACTCTCATATTGTGACTCCGCCAATCGCATCTCCGATTGCTCGTACACCACTCTTCACCGACGACCGACGCTGCCCCTGCTTCTTCAAACATCAGCCGGAGGAGCACCACCAACGCAGAGGCCCCGCTACTTTCGACCGCCCTCGCTGTCGGGCACAGGTCCCGAGACCCCCGCCCACACGTTTGGCACGTGCGCTGGGGGGACATCTTGCGAAGATACCACTCAAATCCACTCAATTCCAAGGAGCCCCCCAGTCACGTGACACATATGTTGTAAAGGAACATTTGCTGAAAACCCCTCGGCTTTCCATCTATTACTAGAAGGATCCATCTCATGTAATCCGTTCGTGGGTAGATGTAATAATTGCAGAGACACCGAATGCCGCACACTTGTAAGATTTGTAAGATTAGCCGAACTCTTGCGACCTTCACTGTGTGAGTTGGTAAAACAAGGATCCGTAGTGCATTTGTTTTGTGCGTAGATTCAGGATAATCATCAAATACCACACACTTGTGCCTAGATCATGAATCATAACCCTTTTTCAAATCTTTAAAAATCGAGAATGGAAGATTGTGGTGAATTTCGTTTGAACTCCGCAAAGCCTCCACTGACCACCACAAACTTGCTAATCTCAAAGGTTCGAAGACATTCTTATTCCGGACCACCTTAGATTCTGGGACACCTTTCCTATGAATCCTCTTCCTATGATTCCTTCATCTTCCTGGAAGGAGGTCAAACCCATACTCTCTCTTTATATCCTAATCACACCGAGGAAGACTTTCACCTCAATAACTTTGATTCTGATTCTTTCCATTCTATTGACTCTGATTTCTCACATTCTAAAGGTAAAAAGAGTTTGAAGAAGATGCCTCCCAAGAAAAGAGATCATGAAGATGGACCCAATGAAGAACCGATGTAGATGATTTTGGCAAGATTGGCTGCATCTGAGCAGCAACAGATTTTATTGAGAGAACAAATAGAGCAGTTAAATGCTGGGGGAGAATCACCAATGGATGCAACATACAACCTTGGGCAGTACATGGTGAGACATTATTTGCAGCCACTTGAGCCAGAAATAAACTATGAACTAAAACCACACTTTTTGAACCAATTGCCATAATTCCATGGTAATGATGCTGAAGAACCATATGAAATTTTATGGGACTTGGAGATGGTATGCTATAATGTGGGGCATCCTCAGGTCAACCAAGATTACATTCGCCTCACTGCACTTCCTTTCTCCTTGAAAGGGAAGGCAGATTATTGGGTAAAGAATTTAGGAGTGACGGTGACTACCTATGATAGGTTCAAGAATCTATTCTTAAAAAAATCTACCCTTTGAGTCGGACCAATCAGATGAGGACACGCATCACTAGTTTTCTCAGATACCTAATGGACCACTATGTGATGCTTGGGATAGATTTAAAGATCTATTACAGAATTGTTCGTGCTATGATCTGGATGATAACAACTTGGTCCAGTCATTCTATTCTGGCCTCAGCTATCAGACACAGGGATTAGTGAGCGCTTCCTGCAGTGGCAATTACACATCACGAAGTGCTGAAACCATCTGGAAAGTACTAGAGCAAATGGCTGAGACAAGCCGCTCATATATTGCCAGTAGGGCGTATAACGATTCCCTGAACACACTTCAATCTAAAGGTGGAAATCAAACCGTTGCAGAAATAGCAGAGGATTTGATTCCAAACATGAGGATCATTGTTGATAAGTTAGTAGTTGTAGATCGGATTCATAAGAGGATGAATGCCCTCATCAACAGGATCTCCCAGTTTCCAAAGAAAATGGAGGAGCTGACCGAGAAGGTATCCAAGATTGGGATACCAGCTGCATCCGCAGTTCTCATTTATCATGTACATCATGTCTAGGAGCAGCCAGGATCATGACAACAACAACAATGGTCTTAGGACCAATCCTATGCCCAACTTTTTTAGCACTCACCCTCACCAGCTGAGATTGTCAAAGAAGCGCCACCTCCGGTGTTAGAGGTGAACAACATCTAGTACACTCAAGACTCTACCCGACAGTGTAATATGGGGGACCTTCAGCCTTACCAATGTCCCACCACTTTCTATAATGTCTCAGCTCCGCAGCACATTCAGAATATTGCCCCATCCCAGCATCAAAAACAGCAGCAACAACCATACAACTGCCTGAATCAACACCAGCATGCACCCCAGCAATACTGATAGCAATACCAAGCTCCACCAGGTCATCCCTCAAAACAACCATCTCAACCATCCAACTCTCAAGGAGAAACCGTAGATATCCAGCAACATATGCTCGAAGAGATTCGCTACTTTCGAAATGAACTACAAGATCTACAGGTTGATGTTAATCACTTGTCCCGTTGGAGAGATGAACAGACAACCCCTGTTACAACCATTCCCGCCCTAGTTCAAGCTAACCCTAATAGCTTGAACAAATCTCAATCTTTCCAACAAAATGCCCAGGTATACTACTCAGACTTTCCCATATCTAAACATGAGATCCTTTCATTTGACAATATCAATGCTATGTCACTTAGGAGCGGAAGGACCATGGACATACCTGACAGAGTACAGAAATTGGATCAAGAAGACTCGGAAGATCAACCAGAGGATACGTTCGAGAATGAAGCAGAAGGAAACCTGAATTCAGCACTGGTGAAGATCCCAGCATACGAGAAAGGAAAAGCATCCATGGAGTCTACAGAGGACCTTGCACCTCCAATTGCTGCAGATATACCTTTGTCACCTTTTTCAACATGATTTTGATTATTATCATCAGAAAAATGATTGTAATAAGAACTCCATTTCTAATAAAGATGCTCTTTTTTATGATTCAGGTTCTTTATCTCATGTCTCAACTGCTTCCATTCCTTTCCCCCCATGCTCTTATGAGAGGAAAACGCAAACCAAAGAAAAACATTCAAAATAACCCTGAAATGGAACGATTCTATCAGGAAAATATCACAGTCAAAGTACCATATTATCAATATGTGGCTAACAATCCGGCATTTCAAAAATACGTGAAATGCACTCCCACCAGGACTTGCAAAAAGAAACCAAGTTAATTTGTGGAGACTCGTATCTTGACAGTGGCAACTACCAAATGTGTCAAAAATCAGCATCTACTAAGAAAAAAAAGGACCCGGGTGCTCACTGTGTAGAGAGTCGCATCGGCGGCATTACGTTCGCATGCACACTACTAGATAATGGTTCTTCGATCAATCTTCTACCCTTAGCCTTATACTACAAATTGGAGTTAGGACCTCTCAAAAAATCATTATATCTATTCCAATTTGCGGATAAATCCACTAAAAGGCCTAAGGGAGAAGTAAAGAATGTGGTCATCTTGATCGAGGGTACAGAGTACAAAGTGGACTTCACTTTCCTTGATATGGAAACCCCAAACCATTGGAAAGAATCTCAAATCATTCTTGGAAGACCATTCTTACAGATTGCTAAAGAAGTATTTGATTACGGTACATGAATGATGAAATTCCGCTCTCCAGGTGGAGAGGTGGACGTGGAGATGAAGCAGACAAAGTGGCAAAGACTCGATTCCGAATCTAATCACTGAATACTCAGAATTGTCAGAGTGCAATTTCATTAGCACCAATGGGCCTTGGCATCAACTTCCAGAAGTTTAGAGTGAGAGCCCTTCATCAGAAGAAGAAACAGTGCACGGTACATTTTGTGAGATGTTGCCTGAACTATCTAGAGACACAGATACCTATACCCATGATGATATAAAAATCCTTCTGGATTTGTCAGTCCCATCTTCTTCAAGACAGTCAAGAAATATCAATGATGAGTCGGACACGGCTTTAACCAAATTACTGCACTATTTTTGTGATCCGACTCACCTTGCATCAGAATTGGTAGCCATTACATCATAGATTGATTCACCTTCAACCAACACAGAGCTGGACTCAAAAGCCATTCAACTAGACCTAATTGATGATTCAGATTTGCTTGAGCTGAAACCACTTCTTCCTACACTCAAGTATGCATTTCTTGCAGGATCCAAGGAAAAATTTCCTATGATCATTAGCTCATCATTAACTGAAGACCAAGAATCTATATTGCTTGAAGTTCTTGAGTGGAATCGCAGGGCCATTGGTTGGATGGTGTCAGATCTTGTGGGAATCAATCCCTCTCTTTGCTCACATCAAATTTATATTGAGGAGAACGCAAGACCTTCCCATAAATTTCAGAGAAGATTAAACCCTAATCTCCGGTAAGTAGTTAAGAAAGAGATAGAGAAATGGTGCAAAGCAGGGTTTATATACCCCATTTCTGACTACAAGTATCCCCTTCATGTTATCTCGAAGAAGTCGGGAATCCAGATGGTCACCAACAAGGAGGGGGCAAAGATCACGACCCAAGTACCCACATCGTGGCGTTTGTGTTGATTACAGGCGCCTGAATGCTGCGACCAAGAAAGATTACTTTCCATTGCCATTTATTAATCAAATCTTGGAGAGACTTGCAGGGAAAGCATTCTTCTGTTTTCTTAACGGGTACTCGGGATACAATCAAGTAGCCATCACTCTTGAGGATCAGGAAAAAACCACCTTTACATGTCCTTTCAGCACTTACGCATTCAAGAACATGCCATTCGGGATTTGTAATGCCCCGGGCATATTTCAGCGGTGCATGATTGCCGTATTTATCGAAATGGTGGGAGAATTCCTGGAAGTATTCATGGACAACTTCTCGGTCCATGGTGATTCATTTGATACATGTTTAGCGTATTTGGATCGAGTCCTCAAAAGATGTATGGGGGTTAATTTGGTACTCTCCTGGGAGAAAAGTCACTTTATGGTGACAGAGGGTATCATGTTGGGGCACGTCATCTCCAAAAAGGGAATGGAGGTCGACTCTGTCAAAGTGGATGTGATCAAGAAACTTGAGCCACCAACCAATGTTAAGTCAGTGAGGTCATTCTTAGGGCATGTTGGATTTTACTGAAGAGTTATTCCTGATTTTTTAAAGATCGTCCGCCCACTTACTGAGCTCTTAGGAAAATACATTGAGTTTATTGTAAATTACAAGTGTCCAGAGGCCTTCGAGCCCCTGAAAAAGAAAATATGTGAATCGTCGATATTACAAGCTTCCGACTGGTCTCTTCCCTCTGAGATCATGACTGATGTATCGGATTTTGCTGTTGGGGTTGTGCTTGGACAAAGATGAGATGGGATACCTTATGCGATTCACTATGCGAGCAAAGTTTTGGATCCTGCCTAGAGAAATTATATGGTGACTGAAAAGGAGATGCTCGCAGTAGTTTGGGCACTGGAAAAATTCAGATTGGGCTCCAAGGTAATAATTTTTACTAATCACACAACAATCAGATATCTAATGGAAAAGAAAGATGCTAA
The DNA here is from genome assembly GCA_037367405.1 of Ottelia alismoides. Classification (NCBI taxonomy): domain Eukaryota; kingdom Viridiplantae; phylum Streptophyta; class Magnoliopsida; order Alismatales; family Hydrocharitaceae; genus Ottelia; species Ottelia alismoides. The sequence continues at coordinate 573,836 of JAZKJV010001459.1, read as the reverse complement.
GGTACGTCTTTTGAGATGGATCTTATTAATCTAGGAATTTAATTTTTGAGATTAAGGATAAACCTGGAATAAAGAATGTTATTGCTAATCACCTTTTCAGAATTGAGCAAAATGATTATTCTGATAGTGGACCAATAAAAGAGACTTTTCCAGACGAGTCAGTTTGTGTTACTGACTCAGTCCCATGGTACTCTGACATAGTGAACTATCTTGTCTCCAATAAAGTTTCCCTAGATTGGACCAAGAACAGAATTGACCGAGTATAGTCAGATTCAAGAAAATACCATTGGGACGATCCTTTCCTTTTCTATGAAGGACCGGATTACGTCTAGCGAAGATGTATTCCTTAGGAGGAATACCAGAGTGTCCTCACACACTGTCATTCACTTGGGGCTAGAGGACACCAATCAGGAAAGAGAACCGCACACAAGGTACTCCAGTGTGGATTTTACTAGCAGACCTAATTTCGAGATGCCAATGATTTTGTGCGGTCGTGCCCGATTTGTCAAAGAATGGAAGGGATGGTTGGATATAGAGATGAAATGCCCATGCAACCAGTGATTTTCTGTAATATTTTTGATGCATAAGGAATCGATTTTATGAATCCTTTTCCAAGTAGACATGGATTTGAGTACATCTTGTTGGCGGTTGATTATTTGTCAAGATGGGTCGATGCTATCCCAACTCGAACCACAGATAGCAAAATCATCTGTAAGTTTAGCAAGGATCATATCATCGCAAGGTTCGTGAACCCAAAGGTTCTGATTTCATATTGGGGTAGCCACTTTGTGAATAGGAAAATGAGATCATTGGCTAAGGAATGTAAATTCGAGCATAGAATAGCCAATCCATATCACCCACAATCTATTGGCATGGCAGAGGTTTCAATTAGAGAGGTGAAGGGTATTCTTCAGAAGTTGGTTCGTACAGATAGGAAGAATTGGTCTCAACTTTTGGATCAGGTCATGTCGGCCTATAGGACAATCTACAAGACTCCACTCAGAACTTCACCTTTTAGGATGATCTATGGAAAGCCATGTCATCTACCCGCATAGCTAATTCACAAATCAGAATGGACGAAAAAAACTTAATTGGAGTTGTCACCTTGGGAAACTATGCCGGGACTTAAATCTGAATGAGTTAATTGAAATCCGAAACCAAGCATATGACAATAGTGTGACCTGTAAGGACATGGTCAATAGATGGCAAGACAGACACATTAGGCATAAAACCTTTGTCCCTGGTAAGAAAGTGTGGTTGTTCAATGCTCGGTTGAAGATTTTTCACCAGAAACTCAAATCAAAATGGACGGGTCCTTACATTTTCATCGATGTGCATACCAATGGAAGTGTGGATATTGCTGAACTCAAAGATGGTGCACAACCATTCTCAGTGAATGGGCAATTGTTGAATCTATATGTAGAATCATCTAAAGAGCAGACAACCCGAGTTGAGGTCATCTACTTCATGTAGAGCAAGCACATTGAAGACTCATCAGATCATCCTACATGAAGAAAAGCAATCAGACACAAGCTGTATAGATAATTTATATTCTTCCCTCCCTCTCGATCCCATCGTTCTCCTTGTACATCTTCTTCTTCTACTTAGGCCAAGCCCTAAGTATAGGAGGGGACCGATGCCATCTATATATACCATTCCCCTCATCAAACTCCTTCTCACGATCGCCTCATTTCCACCCTTCTTCCATACTTAGGCTGACCATAGCCTAAATATAGGGGGGATCGATGCCCATATGTATATACTCTCCTCATTCACATATCCCGATCGCCTCATTTCCGCTCTTCTTCTATACTTAGACTATTCACAACCTAAGTATAGGGGGGCAGACCGATCTATCTTTTTTCTTTTCCACTCTCTTACGCTTAGCCCGAGCGATGTTTTCTCTACGCTCCTTGTGCTCTGAGGACACATCACTCGCTAAGTATTGGGGGTGTGTATATATATTGTGTATATATTTTACCCATAGCTCATACTTTCACGTAAGTCTATATGTATTTACGAGGTGGGTAACTAACTTAAAAAAACAAAAAAACAAAAAAGAAGAAGTTTTGCTATTAAAACTTACTGTGTCCGATCAAAAATATTGAAAAAAATGGCTTCTTATTCATTTTTTTGCAAAACAAATCCTTGCATTAGAAAAAAAAATCACAAAAGTTAAAAAAATTGTGTTTGCATTTCACACACTTGCACTTCATCCAGTATTACATTGATTGCATTTGTGAAAAGCCCTTGGGTTTTGAATCAAGTTATGAGTAGAAACCGAGAGTGGTCTGTACTTGACCTTAATCCACCTAATTTTCAGAGGAACTTCACTGAGAAATAGGATTTTAGAAACTTTGGTCTATGGCTTAATTCTTCGAGTTCCACATGACAATGTGCAGCGTTTGACTCTTAGTGTCTAACCTAGTCTCTTCATTCTGGGTACGACTCTGGAATAAGGAATTAATGTGTACTCTCGCACTATGCACTTAACTCAACTCAGACGGGGTATTGGAAGATTGTGTGAGTTTCTTTTGCGGTAGCGTGGAAATCTAAAGACAGGAATATGGGTTGAAATAAAGCTTCGTAAAAGTGATGGACGGCTGGGCAAAATTTTTTATAAGACCCCAAAACATGTATGGAAAAAAGATTCTATATCCGTAGGGGCACAACAAGATCTAAGCAGAGCTACCAAAAAATCCAAATATAAAGAAGCCACTACCAAATAAGAATCTGACCAAAAAGATCCAAACTTCAAGAAAACCTGCAGATCTTGGTGGAGACTTGGATAAATTGGCTTGTTTCACGGGGAGAGGTGACTACACTGGTCACCCTCAAGTTCTTTTCTCCTTCTTCTAATTTCTCCCTCTATTCGATTGTGAACACATCACGACAGACCTTAGAAGGAAATACCTGACTCCCCGAGGATGAGTTATTGGAGAGGAGGTTTGCATGGTAGTCTGGCATTCTGGATGGGAAGAGCTAAAACCTTTCACACACATGAGTCGATTGTTCAATGTTCATGGGGTTTGCTTTAGGAGGAGGATTAATCTAAGATGACTTCTGAGCCGAAACTATGACAATGATGTGTAGAACTTGAAGGATGTTGATTTTAAAATTCTAAGTCTCAAATAAGTTCCACCACACTAATAATCCAAAGGTTAGGTCTAGTTCCATTTTCACCTTCAACTCATGATCTTGGTATGGAACCCGATCTTATTTCACATCATTGCATTGCTTTTGATGCTCAGGGACGAGCATGGTTTAAGTATAGGGGGATGATAATCTCATATTCATCACTCTAAAAGTCATGAATTAAGCTCCAATCCCTAAAATTCATTGGCATTTCTTCATTTGTATTGCATAATTAGCATTCATGTATGTTTTGATAATAATTGCATTTTATCACTCATTATTGCATAATATAAGAAGCCAAAAATCTCAACCCAATTGACCTGTAAAATAGCCTAACTTCCCTGATTTTAATTAATTCATGCTTACTCCAATTGATCTGAAACCACCTCCATTATGTACATATCACTGACAAGGATAAATGAAACAAAGAAAAAATCACTAACTTAAATAAGTGGACAGAAAACCCAAACCCTAGTTCTAGGATTTCCGGAATAAAACCTCAATATCTTCCTCATCCAGTGTCTGATTTGATCCTACTCACTGTTGAACTAATGTACTTACAAATACCTTCAAAACAAGACCAAGTTCAAGTGAATCGGAGTTCATATGTGAAAGTTGGGTTTTGGACCTCTTTTGTGCATTTTGTATTTTAGCAGTTTTGACCTATTATTTTATGTACATAATTGACTCTTTTTATTTTATTTCTTTTTCATTTACTTTCTTTGATAAAAGTTTTATTAAGATGTGCAAAAATCCAAATCCAAACTGAGCTTGAAATCAAAGAAACTAACTGAGTGCGAGTCCTCACTAAATGTCTGTATAAAAATTGTCATTTTCATGTTTTATTTTATTTATTCTTTTTCTTACTTATTAAAAATCCAAAAAATATATATTATCGTGTAAATATTTTTCTTTGATTTTATCATATTTTTTCGTATTTTTAGCTAGTTTAAAATGAGAAAATTTACAAAATCCAAAAATCAAGGTATTCTATGTAAATCAGATACCCAAAAATATTACTTTGCACAATTGATTGATTTTGATTTTGGTCTCTTCATGAAAGTTGTATATCTCATCGAGTCAAGAAACTTTCGTATTTTTACATACTTTTTCAATCCGAGGTCATTTGCTATTTTTACGTATTTTTTAATGTATTTATTTTTTGATTTTTGTGGGGTTGACACGTGGTAGCTCCTAGAGCCACCATGTGTCACCCATTTTCAGCCCTTTATATATTTATTTTCGTAAAAAAATAAATTAATATATATAATAATAAATAATAATAAAACGTCACTGGCGAGATCAGGACCGCCCGATCTCGGCTGATCGGACGGTTCTTGTATCTCATCTCCGTCATCCCTTTCCTCTTGGGAATCATCGCCTCCTTCGCACATCTCGGCGCCACCTGCCAGCAATCTCTGCCACGCCAGCCACCTCTCCAATCAAATCGCCACCTTCCTCTTTTGGATGTGCCTTCTTCACAGATCTAGTCCAACCTCCATTCCATATGTAGTCGGATCGCCCCCACCCTTTTCCTTCTTTGCCACTGCCGTAACTCCGCGAATCCCTCTCGCCTCCAATCATGACCCCCTTCCAGATCGCCCATACCCTCGTCACAATCTCACATCCTCGGTCAAACAATCTTCCATCTCCGGCAAGTCTCCTCTTCACTATTTAAACCTCACCGCCCCTCCCTTCAAATGCATCTGTCGATTATACATCAACTACACGTGCACGACGGTGACAACGTCATTGTGCCATCCTCCTCGACAAGATCCGATGGACAAGTACCCTCATTGTAGTCACCCTCCTAGGTGACTTGCTCCACTCCGGCATCATGCGTCCGTCGAACCGCTTGGAGCTTTAGCCTCCAAGCATTATCCTCCGATATCGTGTTACCACCTTCATTCCCACTACCTTAGTGTCATCCACTCAACTACACCGTCATCAACCTATCACCACCTCATCACTCCTTTGCAACGCTAGGAGCCCTTCAGCTCTACATCGACACCAGCGGGACAAGGGAGGTACGTCATCCTCCAGATCTTCTACAACCTGGGAGCACTCCTTCAGTTCAACGTCGCTCCTTCTTCGACACGATCCTGTAGCTTTGAGCTTCACAGACAACATCAACGCGTGGAGTAACAGATCACACCATCGACCTCTCCACCTCTCCAAGAAGCCCTCTGCTCCAACACCGCACCTCCACCAATCACATCTCTGGTTGCTCGCATGACATTCTTCACCGACGATCGACGCTGCCCCTGCTTCGTCAAACATCAGCCGGAGGAGCACCGCCCACGTAGAGGCCCCTCTACTTTCGACCGCCCTTACCGCCGGGCACAGGTCCCGAGACCCCCTCCCACGTGTTTGGCATGTGCATTGGGGGGACATCTTGCGAAGATACCCCTCAAATCCAGTCAATTCCAAGGAGCCCCCCAGTCATGTGACACGCAAGTGGTAAAGGAACAGTTGCTGAAAACCCCTCAGCTTTCCATCTATTGCCAGAAGGCTCCCTCTCACGTGATCCGCACGTGGGTAAATGTAAGATTTGTAGAGAACACCCCCTAGATCGCCCTTATCACGCAGAAGTCCAACCGTCGTTGGAGGCAAGTGCTACGCACGTGCTTTTTAGGGCATTTTGTAGTCTTCCCCCTAGGGGTTTCGGTAATTCAATTTACCCCTGCTCTACATATTTTTATTTTTATTATTGTAACTACATTGATACCCTTGTGTTTCCCCATTATTTTGAACGCCATATTGCATCATTTTATTTATTAAAAATTTGCATGATGTTATTAACCTAATTCTCTACGATATGGTATGCCTGTGATCGTTTTATCCTCTATGGTTAATTAATGATTAATTGTTTTGTGGAAAATTACATATTTTACCCATTCTGTGATTGGAAATTCATAAGTAATTAACCGTTGTTCTAAAAATTGCAAAAAATTCATGAATTTGATGATTAATTGTGTTTAACATTGTGCCCAAAAAGAATTGCATTTGCATGCATGGTTTTCCCTATAAAATCATTTTACATATTTCAATCTTTAATATTTAATAGGTACTAAATCTAGTATTTTTTATTAGGATTTTTCTGAGATCGATCACCTAGTGATAGATCTTGGATAATTTTATCCCTTGAAAATAATTAGGTTTAATTTATTATAATTAATTATTGAAATTCACTTTATTTGCATTCATAAATCCATAAAATATTTATCTTGCATTCAAAAATTCTAAAAAAATTATAGTGCATTCATTTCATCATCATTGACCTCTTGGCTAAGTTTCGTATTTTTCGGACATCATTTGATTGATCTTTACATTTTAGTCCTTAAAATTGGCCAAATTTGCATTTTGCATCCCAAAATTGCATTAAAAATAACAACAAAATACCATCTCAAAAATCGTACACGAACTTTAATAGACAAAATTCTAGATTATTCCTTTGCCTCATTGAGTTCGACCTTAGGACTTGCCCAAGTAAAATAAACATAAAACCACATTGATTAAAATTAACTAAATTTCTTGTGGTTATTTCTTGATCGATTCCGATTACCCAACAATGACAAATTCAACATTAATGTAAACACTCGATAATTCACGCATATTAACATAGGGCAATTCGTGACTCGTCAATGGGAAAGAAGATAGCTGCAAAATCTGGCTACAAAAGTGAAGATCAATATCCGATATCATGACTCAATGAAGAAGATAAATAATATGGACAAAGAAAGGGAGAAGGACTCAATAAAAAGAAGAATTCGAAAACTCATGGATCTACCAACTCAAAGAATGATGAATGTGAATGGATCTAAAATCGCAATCAATGTACAAAGCAAGCCCCATGATCACCTACTCAACACAGTAAAGACTGAGATGGTGGTCATTTATCTTTTCTTTTTTTGAGTTTTGTGAGCTTTAAAAAAGTTGTACAAATATGTAGGTAGGCATGGGATTGGGGCAATAATCCTTAGTATGTATGAGAGAATAAAATGCACATACAGTGAGGGGGTTTCTCTTCCCAAATCAATGAAACCATTACGTTTTATTTTTAAAAATCAGATGGAGTCAGCAGTCCCATTTTTATTTGTGGTTATCACCTTTTTTTGATATTTTTCAATGAAATCGTTTAACGAGTTTTCAATTCTATTATCATCCTAAGTGATCAAAATCAGAGGGAGAAGGTTGGAAAAGCAATGCAAATCGGGAATCAATGATGCATGTATAGTCAGATGACTTACATGCTTCTCATCTCTCTCCATGTGGGATTCCTAACAGAATTGAAAGCTACACTATGAGATGCAAGCCGATAAAATTGCCCTAAAATAGTAATTGTGGTTGTCGTGAAGCACCAGATGCTAATTATCTAGATATGAAATCTGAGCTCCAATCTTGGAGACTCCTCGGTGCTCGTCACAACGGTCCTGCAAGTGTTGTGTGGAGCCTCTTACATCGCGAGGTTTCAAGTATAAATAATCAACAATTAGACTTGACTAAGTCCAAGCATGAATCTGTACGTACATTCAAATTTAATTAGGGCTTTGCACCTTAATCAATCGTCAAGAAATTCATAAGCTAGGGTTCAATCACACAAAACTAATAAGAGTAAAATCGAAAAACAGATAAAACTAAAGCGATGAAAATGCAGTAAAACCGACGAGGGCCCGAAGTGAATAATTGACCGGGCGTTGGACTCATGTCGAAGTCTAAGAGAGTCCAAATTATTACAATTAATTGTTAAATCTCTCTCACTTAAAATTACAAAATAAATGAAATAAAATAAATAAAAATAAAAATATAGAGAGATTGCCTTCCAACATTCATCCAGGTCCTCATTTGATACTCTCTCCCATCGGCTAAGTCAGAAAGCCGGCTCCGCCTTGCTTGGGTATACAGGTCCTCTTAAGAAGTCCTCCCTCACATAGAGGTCCCTCACAACAAAGTCAAACAAAGAGGAGTGTTAGACAGTTCAAAATTAATATCAAACAAAATAGATATAAAAGAGGTAAATGGATATATATACAAGAGAAAAGAAATAAATAAAAGAATCTAATCTATGTGGTGTTGCTCCTGGCAATGGCGCCATTTGTTGAATAGGATTTGGCGAGGGTCTAAAAATTATCCTCACTAAAAAATGAAGATAAAGTGTCACTGAGGTGACCGCTCACGAAACCCTACACTAAACAACAATTAATCCACCAATATAAACCAAGCAATGAGAAGCAAAAATGTGGAGTTAAAATTTATTATAAATCTACAACAAATGTGTATATTATGCAAGCATGTGTAGAGGTTGAACTCAGAGAGCAAACAGTAGATTGTGCAAATAAATGCAAAACTTGTTCTTTTCTCTTGTCCATTTTATCTTTGTTGTGGGTTTTATTTTTTATATTATTCTTTAGGATTTTAATTTATTTATTTCATTGTTTTGTGTTTTTTATTTTATAATTTTTATTTTATTTTTATATTTTCTTATTTTTATATTTTTCTTATTATTTTTAAATACATTATATAAGAGTATATAAGGTTATATATAATATAGGCTAACATAATTAAATATGCTAATAAAAATTTTAAAAAAATAGGAAATAAAATGTTTTTGGGTTTAATATATTTTTCAAATGTTGTTGTGATTTTTCTAGAATTTATGCTAGTTTTTATGTATTTTTAAAATAAAAAATATCCCAAATTAGGGAGTAAATAAACAAGCAGAATTGATTGGAAGATTAAAATAACAAATAAAGACAAAAATTCCTCAAATCAATTTTAATAGATAAATAATAATATAGATAAAATTCAAAAAGAAAATTAATATTTTAGGGATTTTTGGTGATTTTCCTTTTTTTACTAGATTATGGAGCTTTTTAAATTTTATCTTTATCTTTTTTTTTATTTTTAAGGATTTTTGGTTTGAAGACACATACTAAAACAAACAAAATAAAATTTTTGACTTTTTCAAAGAGTTTTTATTTTTTGGTAATTTTTAATTCAAACAGGGGTAAACGATGCTCTTTTTTATATTTAATAAATAATTAAAATGCCTAAAATGTAAAAAAATATGGCATGAATGTACATGTTACCAGGCACATAACCCTATTTTGTATAATTTTGGAGAATGGATGCTATTTTAAATAATTAAAATAGAAGTACAAAAATACTTGAATTGGGAAGGGCATTTTTGTAATTAAAATATGTATCAGGTGTAACATGTTGTTAGCAATGTTTGCCATGGGCAAACTATTTTTACAATAAATGTTATTGTAATATTTAATATATCAATAAAAGTTAATGGTTCATTTTTCACTCCCTGACTGAGATTAAATGATTGAATGCACTGTAAGGTCCCTTCGTACAATTAAGGGTTATGTACCATTGCCATCTTGATAACATACAGATATTGATTCAATTGTTGAATCATAGAGGTTGAGACTTGAATGAATATCTAAAGGGTTAGATTGAGGACTCATCAAGCATCGTCAAATGATTGTTAAGAATTGATCTCCAGCCTGAGAAGGAGATGCCAATCCTTCTCTAAAAGGTTGATATCTGACCGACCTCTTGAAGCAGGTCCTCTGCATAGGAATAGAGATTCGGAGGTGTCAGATAAGGTAGGTCAAAGAGTTGACTTAACGAGATCGAGATAACCAAGACCTATGTCGTATACTGTCACGATATAGGCATGCACCCTCTGACCGGAGACATACGTGTTACTATATGTCTGAGTATGTACATTTGGTAGACCGATAGGTTGATGGCCTAATCAAGGTCTATACACCGGCGACTAGTGTGCATATAAGGCATATGGGTAATACGATCTCTCAAAAGGATCATACAGGTTCATTTGTGAACCGAAAGACATGAGCTCACTCATGAGGTATTTGGAATGATCGAATTCCAAGCATGGTCGTCTTGCTAAGGAAGCATGGCAAGAATTTGTAGGTATTATGTAAGCTTTTGGAACGTATGATCGATACCAATTCCCAATGCCCGGATAAGAATCTTAATGATAAAACCATGGAGGTGACAGTCTAAAAGAGATCTAAAACTTCGGGTTTATCCTAGGTCCAGTATTAGGATGTACATGTATTAGGAATACATGAGGGTGATATAATCATAAATGATTGTATAACCATGACGCTTCCATACAGAGGGTGATGAAACATGCATGGATTTTAATGACTCCTCTCAATAGAGAAGTAATCTAATCTCAGTCCAAATGTTAGACATTGATCTGAATAAGATTTAGATGCAATTAGGAGATTAGATCTATGGTTTTGATTTAATCAAACATATGTAGAGGTCCTTAAGATCTGGACTTGAGATATGATCTCAACATCCAAGTCACTATATGTGCAACATATAATCGTCATGTCCTTATCTTCAAGTATCTGCGGAGAAAGCGCATTATTCTTGAAAGAGTTCATGAATACTTTCATTATTAATATATGCAAGCATTGAGAAATGGACCATATGGAAAAGATTCGTATTATTTGAATGCATGAGAATTGAGATCTTAGATAATTAAATATGATCTAATTATCAAGGATATGGATAATGTGGATAAGACTATTCATATTATTCATATATATTATAAATGTGATTTATAATACTAAAGAGAGACAATTGTAATTTACGTTTGTTAATTAAGTGTTGATGTGAATTGGATTCACATTGGACAATTAATTGAAAATCTAATTTACATTTTATTTTGGGTTGTGAATATGATTCACAATTTTCCAATGACATGATTGCAATATTCACAAAATAATTATGAATTAGTTGTGTGAATAAATTCGTAAAAAATAGTTGTTGCAAAATTATCTGGAGATAAATAAGCCACCTTAGTGGAAGGAGATGTAAGGCCGCCAAATCCGATTGGGAATAAAGTGGACCCCCTATTTGAGAAAGAGATTTATCTCTTTCAAGTTATATCTCCATGCAAAATTAATTTAGTTGAAAGTAAATTGTATTGATGATTCAATATATGTTTAATTTAATTAAATTCATTATTGTTTGTATTTTTTCAACAAAATTCATGGCTATTGAAACAAACACAAATCAATCTAAACCATTGGATTTGTGTTGTCCATGGATTGAGATCCATGGACTCCCAAAATACTATATAAAAAGAGGCAACCTTACCCTTATAAGGTTATGTTGTTAAACGACAAATTGATCTCTCTCTCTCTCTTTCTCATTCTCATATCGCACACCATCTCTCTCTCTCTCTCATATCACACGCCATCTCTCTCTCTCTTCCTCTTGAGTGTCCATCCACTCTAACCTTAGGGAGAAGGTTGCTTTCATCATCGCATCATTGTTATGTCATCGCCTCAATCGTTCGTGGATCGTCATCTCCTTCTGTGTGACATGTTCATGAAGAAGACGTTTGATCTCGTGAGATGAGATCAAGAGATCTATTACGTGGATCAACAAGTCGGATTACGAAAATTACGTGATTCATCTCCGGGCTCACAAGCATCTCTACCATCGGGTCCGACGTAAGACAGGAGGTCTCTTTGCTCAGAGACTCGATTACAACCATGCTACAAGAGGTATTCCTTTACCTAATATTTTTTTAGATGAAATGATTCATGAGAGGGTTCATGGATCATGTGGTTTCAAAATTTAATTTTTAAATTCTGTTGCACCGAGTTACTAGTTCGACTAGTCGCTCACGATCACATACGACGCGATCCCCACGCTTTCGTGATGCGCTTGAGGATTTTTCCATGATCTTTCAAGTGGTATCAGAGCATTGGTTAGGTCTTGGATGATATCCAATACCCTAGATGAACAAGGTTCATGTTTTGGATGCACGAACTCATTATTTTTGCATTGAATGCAAGAATCGAATTGGTTTTTTGGATGAAATTAAAACCTACTGTTTAAGCACCATTTTGAAGTGTTTTATGGCTATTAAAATACATTTAGAATGTCTAAATATGTCCCAAGAACAATAACATATTATTGGTGTTAAAAGTGCATGAAAATGATTCTAAGAGTTCCTGCCTCTAAAATTGTTTTTGCATGTATTCACAGATCTATAAGAAAATTAATTTTACTTATTATTTTCCCATCATGAAACATGAAATAAACACTTGGATTCAGTATAGAATCAAATCATAAAAGCATGAAATTTTATTTCACGTGAATATGACTCCATTTGCCCTAGATATTCCATTTTTAGTGGAGATGGGTCGGATGATGGTTGGATCGTCAAAACTCTTTGCTTAATTTATTTATTATTCAATGGAAATCATAAAAATTATGAATTTATCTTGATTAATTATGATGTCTAATCATTATGAAGATAACTAATTAATCATCATAAGCCATTGATGGAATGTTTCATGAAAATCCCTAGATCATTCTACAATAGTTGTAAGACAATCTTTACATGCAAAACTTTGCTACCTTAATAGGATTGGGAATTTGTTTAGCAAATCTCCTTATAATATTAATCAAAATGATTTTGATAAATATTATATGGTATAACTTCGGTAGACATACTGATTAACATCTTAAAATACAATATGATCAAATTACATTATTCTAACATGAGGCTGATATGGTGTCTAGTCAGGGAGCGTTGGGGTTGCAGGTTGCTCCATGAGCGGTCCGTCCGACTCCTGTCGGTAATGGCCATGACAGGGGTAAAGAAAGAATAATATTGATGGGATCATGGGGTATTTTTCTAATTATTAAAATTTGAATAACATGTATTATGAGATTATACCATCCTTCAAGTAACAATCAAGTTTGTTGGTTGATTAAATTGAACTGATAATTGATTTAATATGATTAAATAAATTATATCCAATTAAATTACTCTGTTATGAATAGATTAATATTTTTCCCTTGGAAGAATTAATTATATGAATATGATTCATAGTAATTAATTAGAATTTGAATATGATGTGGAAGATCACATAAGTGACATCCATGGTCTCCTGTTAAGGCGAAGGGTTCCATCACAAGGGATTGTGTAGGAGACACTTGCCCGAAGTGACAGCTCCTGCATGCATCTGGATCGGGCTCTTTGCTTCTCGAAAGAGTAAGGCTGTATGTGTAGTAACTCCAACATCGATTCCACGTATTATTGGAGTAATATTGGATTGTGTATAGCAAGTGCTATTCCTATTGACGGTTAGTTCAATTAACAACAGGTCAACATCACCTTAGGGGAGGTGGGCCCGAGTGTTAAAGACTGAATTGGGAATGAAAGTTGGACTTGCAAAGTAGAATGTGTTCCCGCTTCTTTTTTACTCAAGTTATAGTTTCTCATATTATTGGGATGTAACTAAGGTAGAAAAGGAGAACCCAGTTCTTGCTAGAGATATATTAGTAAGTATATCTTCTGCTTTGAAAGTAACTAAGGGAATGAACTTTTAAAATTAAAAATGCAAGACTAATTTTATTAAAAATCCTTAATAAAAGTTTTTAATATTAAATATATAATTATTTATATATTCTAATATAGTGTATTCTTAATTTCAGACAATGAAGTCCGTGAACCCACTCCGTAGGCTTCTAGAGGTCAACCAGTTGACCAGACCAAATTACTTGGATTGGATCCATAATTTGGAGCTTGTTCTCTCTACAGAGCGCATCAGTTATGTGCTCACTGAGGATAAGCACACAACCCTAAGACACAGGAAGAAAAGAAGTTCAACGAAAAATATGATGAAGATCATGTTTTGGCTAGGTGTTATATTCTGGGTTCATTGTCCAATGTTCTTCAAAAGCAACATGTGGAGATGAACACTTGCCAAGAAATAATGTTGAATCTGAAAGAGATGCTCGATGATGTAAAACACACACATCATTATAATATCATAAAAGAGCTTATTCGCTGCAAGATGCAGGAAGGGACTTCCGTCAGAGATCATGTGCTCAAAATGTTTAGGTACCTTTGTGAGCTGGAAATTCTCAGGGCTAACATGGATGCAGATATGCAATTTGACTTCATTCTGTTGTCACTCCTTAAATCTTTCAACAGCTTTGTGGTCACATTCCACATGTGAAAAGCGAAGTATAGTAATGATGGTCTATTAGCTGCATTAAAGTCTGCAGAAGATGTAATGAAGAAAGATGGCCCCTCTGGCAATACAATGGTTGCACAGGTCAAAGGAAAGCACGGTCGGAAAAAAGGTTCTCAGAAGGGCCCAGCCCAGAAGAGAAAGAAGAAGAGTCAAGACATTGGCTCATCTTCTAATGCTTCCATACTAATAGCATCAAAGAAAGCTAATGTTTGTCATCACTGCAAGAAGCCGAGGATGAAAGCGTAACTATACAGATTATGTGAAGTCAGTCGACAAAGGTAAAGTCCTAGCAGGTATGAAATCTACTTTCATCTTTGAAACCAATTTTCTCGTTGGACGAGAAGGAAGTTGGGTTGTAGATTTTGGTGCTTCTGTTCATGTATGCAATTTGTTGCATCTATAGGAAACTAGAAATCTTGATGAAGGGGAGATAGTCATCTAGAGGGGATCTGATGCAATTATTGCAGAAGTCATCGTCCGGACTTTTAGACTATTATTATACAGTGGGAGAGTCATTTTACTCAAAGAATGCCTCTATGTACATGAAGTCAGGAGGAACCTTATATATATATATATATCTAAGCTTGTTAGAAATGGATATTTGTTTCTTTTATGTAATAAACTTGTCATAAATCATTATGACAAATATATTACGGACGGTGTTTTGACTTCTAGTAGACTTTATGAATTATGCATTGATAAAAATGTCATGAATATTACTACCACTGATAAAATCCCAAAAAATGGGGAGGATGGAAATCTTTCGAATGTGATTTGGCATCAAAAGCTTGGTCATTTATCCGTTGATAGGATCAATAGATTAGTAAAGGATGGACCCTTAGATTTTTCTATAGGTTCAATCTTTGCCTACCTGCAAACATTGTATTCGAGGTAAAATGACCAGAAGACCTTTTTATATCAAGGTTACACGATGCGAAGATATTCTTGACCTAATACACACCAATGTATGTGGTCCCTTCAGTATCACGAATCAAAATCAAAATCGATATTATTTGATGTTTATTGATGATCATTCGCGATACAGGTTTATTTTTCTACTATGTCATAAATCTGAAACCTTTGAAAAGTTCAAAAAGTTTAAGGCTTTGATTGAGAACCAAATCGATAGGAAGATTAAATGGATTTGATCTGATCGAGGTGGCGAGTAACTCTCAAATGAATTTAAGGAATACCTTAAAGAGAATGGAATTATCTCCAATCTCATTCCTCCTGGAACTCCCCCAACTTAATGGTGTTGTTGAAAGACGTAACATGACTATCATGGATATGGTTCGTTCAACGATGAATAAAGCACATTTGCCCCTTAGTTTCTAGGGATATGTAGTGGAAACTGGAATATATATCCTAAATAAGATTCCTAGCAAGTCTATACCTAAAACGCCTCATGAGCTTTGGTATGGAACCAAACCTAGTGTTAGACACATAAGGATTTGGGGTTGCTTGGTCCATGCGAGGAACGTAGACGCAAGTAAGCTAGAATCTCAAACTCAAGAGTGCTACTTCATTGGGTATGTTAAAGATGGTATTGGATGCCAACTTTACGACCTTAAGACTCAAAAGGTCTTCATCTCTAGAGATGTAAATTTTTTGAATGATGACTTCTTGAAGAGTCAAGACAAAAATGAAGTAAAGGAACTCATTCAATCCCCCAAGGATACCGAGCTTCCTGAACCTGAAACTAAAGGAGTAAATGAAGATGAAACACACGTACCTCTTCAAAGGAGTTCAAGGGTAGTTGCACCGCATAAAAGGTACAGATTCCATATGTTAGTTGAAACTGACAATGATCCAGCTTCATTTAATGAAGCACTCGCGGATCAAGACATGGATAGATGGATGCTAGCAATGAAGTCTGAGATAGACTCCATGCATAAGAATGGTGTATGGACCCTAGAGGATCCACCTAAAGGGGTAAAACCCATTGGGTGTAAATGGAGCTTCAAGAGAAAAAGGGGACCTGATGGAAAGGTAGACCTTCAAGGCACGGATCATAACCAAGGGCTACACACAGAGAGAAGCATCGACTACGATGAGACATTCTCTCCTGTGGCTATGCTTAAAGCCGTCAGGGCATTGCTGGCTATAGTTGCATATCTTGACTACGACATCTGGCAAATGGACGTCAAGATGGCTTTCCTCAATGGATATCTCGATGAGGATATCTATATGGAGTGGCTCCAGGGCTTCATAACCGAGAAATGCAAAGTATGCAAGCTAAAGAAATCTATCTATGGGCTGAAATAATCTTCTCGTAGCTGGAACATCATATTTGACGAAACCATAAAGAGTTAAGATTTTGTGCAGAATCCTGAGGAACCATGTGTGTCCAAGAAGCTTAGTGGGAGCGCCATTTTATTCATCATGCTTTACATAGATGGCATCCTTATCATTGGGAATGATACAGGGATAATGACTAGTTTGAAGAATTGGCTATCCCATACCTACGAGATGAAAGATCTTGGAGAAGCCTCTTACATCTTAGGTTTGAAGCTGTCTAGAAATCGAGAAAAGAGGATATTGGGATTGTCACAACATGGCTGCATCAAGAAGATCTCGGAATGTTTCCATATTGATAATTCCAAGAAAGGCTTCCTTCCCTTAAGACATGGTATCCACCTATCTAAAGGGATGGCTCCTCAAAGCGTTGAGGATAAGAAAGCCATGGTTGGATGCCCCTACGCATCAGTTGTGGGAAGTCTAATGTACGCCATGATGTGCCCTAGGCCAGATATCTACCATGCAGTGGGGTGGTAAGCCGCTATCAATCCTTCTATGGAGAGCAACACTGGAATGCAGTGAAGAACATCTTTAAGTATCTAAGACATACGCAAGATTACATCTTGGTCTATGGAGATGGTGATCTCCAAGTCTTATAATACACAGATTCTGACTTCCAGTCTAATATTGATGATCGAAAGTCGACATCAGGATTTGTGTTCCTATTGAACGGTGGTGCTGTGAGTTGGAGAATCAAGAAGTAAGACACTACGGCTGATTCAACAATAGAAGTCGAATACATTGCCGCATCAAATGCTGCAAAGGAGGTGGTGTGGTTGCACAAGTTCATCCTTGAACTTGGCATAGTTTCCTCTTATACTCCCATCACATTACTTTGCGATAACACGGAAGCCATTGCACACGATAAGGAACCCAGATGGCATCAAATGAGAAAGCACGTGGAAAGAAATACCACATCATTCGGGAGATTCAAAAGCATGATGACAACATCATCACCAAGGTGGCCTCTGCCAATAATATTGTCAATCCCCTTACCAAACCATTGACACAAAAGGTTTTCGACCAGCATGTTATGAGCATGGGTTTAAGGATTGTACCTGAATGGTTCTGAGGGCTAGTGGGAGATTATTAGTAATGTGAGCCAAGGGCGAACCATTTCTACAATAAATGTTATTGTAATATTTAATATATCAATAAAGGATATTTGTTTATTTTCCACTCCCTATCCGATATTAAATGATTAAATGCACTATATGGTCCCTTCATACAATTAAGGTTTATGTACCATTGCCATCTTGATAATCATACAGTTGCTAATTCAATTGTTGAATCATAGAAGCTGGGGCTTGGATGAATATCTAAAGGGATAAATTTAGGACTCATCAAGCATCGTCAAATGATTGTTAAGAGTTGATCTCCAGCCCGAGAAAGAGATGTCAATCCTTCTCTAAAAGGTTGATATCTGACTGACATCTTGATGTAGGTCCTCTGCATAGGAATAGAGATTCGGAAGTGTCAGATAAGTTAGGTCAAAGAGTTGACTTAATGAGATCGAGATAACCAAGACATGTGTCGTATACTATCACGATATAAGCATGCATCCTCTTACCGGAGATAGATGTGTTACTATATGTCTTAGTATGTACATTTGGTAGACCGACAGGTTGATGGCCTAATCAAGGTCTATACAACGACGAGCTGGTGTGCATGTAAGGGCATATGGGTAATACGATCTCTCTAAGGGATCATACAGTTTCACTTGTGAACTGGAAGAGATGAGCTCACTCATGAGGTATTGGGACTGATCAAATTCCATGCATGGTCCTCTTGCTTGGGAAGCATGACAAGAATTTGTAGGTATGATATAACCTTTTGGAAAGTATATGATCGATACCAATTCCTAATGACGAATGAGAATCTTAATGATAAAACCCTGGAGGTGACAGTCAAAAAGAGATCTAAAACTTCGGGTTTATTCTAGGTCTTCCAGTATGCAGGATGTACAGGTATTAGGAATACCTGAGGGCGATATAATCATAAACGATTGTATATAACCATGACGCTTCCATACTGAGGGAGTTATGAAACATGTATGGATTTTAGTGACTCCTCTCAGTAGAAAAGTAATCTAATCTCAGTCCAAATGTTGGACATTGATCTGAATGAGATTTAAATTCAATTAGGAGATTAGATCTACAATTTTAATTTAATCAAGCATCTGTGGGAGGTACTTAAGATCTGGACTTGAGATATGATCTCAACATCGAAGTCAATGTAATTGTAACATATAATCGCCATGTCCTTATCTTCAAGTATCCGTGAAGAAAGCGCATTATTCTTGAAAGAGATCAAGAATAATTCCATTGTTAATATATCCAAGCATTGAGAAATGGATAATTAAATATGATTTAATTATCGTAATTAATATGGATAATATTCATATTATCTGAATGCTTGAGAATTGAGATCTTAGATAATTAAATGTGATGTAATTATCAAGGATATGGATAATGTGGATAGTACTATCCCCATTATCCATATCCTTGATAAATAAATGGCATTTAAGTATTTTAGATCTCAACTATCCATATTATCCATATATATTATAAATGAGGTTTAAAATATATTAAGAAGAGACAATTGTAATTTACATTTGTTAATTAGGTGTTGATGTCAATCAGATTCACAATTAATTGAAAATATAATTTACATTTTATTTTGGGTTGTGAGTATGATTCACAATTTTCCAATGGTATGATTGCAATATTCATAAAATAATTATGAATTATTTGTGTGAATAAATTTGCAACAAATAGTTGTTGCAAAATTAATTGGAGATGAATAGCCACCATAGTGGAAGGAGATGGAAGGCCACCAATTCCCATTGGGAATAAAGTGGTCGCCCCCCTCTTTAAGAAAGAGATTTATCTCTTTCAGATTGTAGCTCCATGCAAAATCGATTTAATTGAAATTTAATTGTATTTATGATTCAATATATATTTAACTAGATTAATTATTATTGTGTTTTTGCAACAAAACATGGCCATTGAAACAAACACAAATCAGTCTAAACCATTGGATTTGTGTTGTTCATGGATTGATATCCATGGACTCCCAAAATACTATATAAGAAGAGGCGCCCTTCCACTTCTAAGGGTATGTTTTTGAACAAAAAATTTCTCTCTCTCTCTCTCTCTCATTCCCATATCACACGCCAAGTCTCTCTCCCTCTTCAGTGGTCGTCCACTCTAACCTTAGAGAGAAGGTTTGTTTCATCTTCACATCGTCGTTACGCCATCGCCTCGACCGTTCGTAGATCTGCGTATCCTTCTGTATGGCACGTTCATGAAGAAGATGTTTGATCTCGTGAGACGAGATCAGGAGATCTATTGCTTATATCAACAACTCAGATTGCGAGAAGCATGCGATTCATCTCCATGCTTGCAAGCATATCTACCGTCAGGTCAGACTTGAGACCAGAGGTCTCTTTACTCATAGACTTGATCACAACCATGCTACAAGAGGTATTCCTTTACCTAATATATGGTTTAGATAAAACGACCTATGAATGGTTCATGGATCATGTGGTTTCAACATTTAATTTTTAAATTCCGTTGCACCGAGCAACCAGTTTGACTAGTCGCTCACAATCGCATACGATGCGATCCCTACACTTTTGTGATGCGCTTGAGGATTTTTCCGTAATCCTTCACATGAAAATATGCCAAAATATATAACTAATATTCATATTTTAAGGATTAAATATAAATACAAAAACCCATAAATTTATCTTTGCACAATGGCTACCTTACGTGGGACGACACGTGGACCCATATGCAATATCAACTAAGTACAGGGGTCGCACTACAATTTTTATACATTTATTTAAATTACAAAATTTATTTACATGACTAATAAATAAAACAAAAATACAGGGGGTTAGATGTGCAATTTACCCCCTTCTTTATGTGGGTGAACGGTGGCAATCAAGCCACTAATCCATGTGGTAGGCCCTCGTCTCACAATGACACTTCAACCACTGACATTCATGGTTAAATCCCATGCCAGGATCATATAGTTGTGCTTCACAAGATCCGACTGAGATAAATAATCTAGCAGCCACACTCGATCCAACGGCTTAGAGATAGTCATGAAAAACATGGAAGAACTCGCTTGGGACAAGTTTTGATCCGATGAAGCACACGTCTCTGACCTCCTCCAGCACTGCCGACGGTCTCGTTTGGTTCCTGCAACTGTTGTGAAGCTTCCTAGTGGCTCGAAGGTGTCTGAAGCCTGCAGAGGAGGGAACTAGAGCTTGATGGCGCTCAGGCACCTGGAACTCCTTCTCCGTGTCTGGCCTTCTTCCCAGATGGGCTTCTGTAAGCGCTAACCTATTCAAAACAAAAAGAGAGTCAATGGTAAACTGCCTCGACCCTATTACGGGGCAATGGAAGTGGAGCGGGGTGAGGCGACAGACCTCCGACGAGGTGAAAGGATTTGAGGTCCAGGGATCGGTCTGGGTGAATGATTGGTGGAACATGATGAGAGTACGAGGGGGAAAGGAAACAGGGTGGTATGCGAGGTCGGAAATAGTGAGGTTCATGGTGAATGGGGTGGCCAGAGCTCAAGAGCTCTGGCGAGGTGACTCTTCTAATCTAAGCTAAATCACTAAATAAAACACAAAATAAAATGTTGGAAACGAAAGACAGGAACAAGATTTACCTAATTAAATGAAAAGGCATGGCTCAAACTTGGTTGTGAGGCCAAGGAGCAGGACAGTTGGAGCACCACCATGGGGTGCACCTCCCTCCTCCTTCAGCTGCTCCAGAGCTTCAGGGGCACGCCAGTTGTCACCTAATGATGTGCTTGACCAAAGATGAAGGGCTTAAGGGCTCGGAAAATGACCAATTTTGGTAGAGGAGATGGAAGGTTTTATAAACATGGTTGGGAACCCTTATGGTTAGGTGATTTGGGAAGAAATGGGGCTATGTACAGAGGATCCAGGTTTTGGGCGAGTTTGATCGATGATGGATGTTGATCTTTGCGTGAAGAATCGACAAAAATGATCGATGGATCGAGAGAGAAAAAGGGAGGAAAATGTGAGACTCGACATATCTGTCAAGTCAGACAACCTGGGGAGGTAGTTGACCATAGGTCAACAAACCTTGCCACGTGATTGGTCCATGCAAGACTAAGTCACGATAAAACAGGGAAATTATTCAAAACTAAATGAATAAAATAGTAAATGATTTTATTAAATTTTTGGTATAAAATAACAAATGTTTATTACCTTATATAGTATTTTAATATGATTTTTATTTATTTTTATGAGTTAATTTATTTCAACTTGCTTTTTACAAGTTTATTTATAAGTATATTGACCTATGATTTGTACATTTTATTTTTATTTTGTATTTTTTCATTTTATTATTTTATTTTCATATTTTATATATTTATAACTTATTTTAATATACATAAATATGATTTTATTGTATTTTTCTGATGTATTATGTGTACTTAAATAAAAAGGGGTATATATTATGCAGGTATAAGTATAGGTATTTCATATATGTGTTTATATAAACCTTTTTATTTTTACAATTTATTATGAGTTTATTCTATTCTAAATATGTACATAAAATATAAATAATATTTACAAAATTAAATAAATATAAACTTGTAAAAATAATTAAGAATCGGTAAAATGAATATTTTATTCAAGTATATTATACAATAGGGGTCCAAAAATTAACTTATATACCTTAACTCCAAATTAAGTGAAACCACCTTCACTAAATAGCTAATAAAAATTTATATACAATTAAAGTGATTTTCATGCATTTTGAGTTTTTATTGAGATGATATGAGTCTGAGAACTTTGGGTTTTGGTTTTCTATTCTGAGCATAAAATGTATAATGTATATTATTTTTGTATGAAATTAATTTTATATTTTTCTATACATTTTTATCTACAACTTTTATGTACAAAGTTTCTTAATTTGAGGTACAAAGAATAAAGAATAAAACAGGTCCCAAAAATGAATTGTTGATTAATAAAAGAATGGAATTTTAGTGTATTGGCCCTTATCTTCCCCTACTTTATTCCTTGTCGACCAAACCAATTCTTGACTTCATCTCGAGGTTTAGGGTCATAAAATACCTTAAATATTTTATTATTTTTCTTTCCTTTCCTTTATTATATAATTTTAGCATTAAAAACAGTATTTTATATACAATAAATGGAATAAATAAAGAATGTTCATTTGTACAAAATAATGCCATTTACATGCATTAGCTAGGACTTTTAAGGCCAAAATGATAGAATAAAGGTGGTGAAATGTATATTCATCAATCGTATAGTGATACAAGTCTGGGTGTTGAAAAGTATAATAGATACTCAAAAGAGACATGCCTCGATGTATCTCCCAGAATAACAAGTGTAGGTGACTCATCATTCTCTTGATGGACATGTTGATCTACAACAAAGAAAATACATGTGTTGCGCTAACAAGGCACTCGAGAGGATCCTTGTTCCAATGAGATGGAGAGAAGAAAAGAAACCAACCTATGCCCTCCATCAAATGGCCTTTTGTCTCCATTTTAAGTCTGATAACTAAGAGACAGTGGATTGGATGCAATAAATGATCTATTCCCTAGTGTTGAGGATTGTGTCTTTAGGAGAGTCTCTTGGACAAGAACTTTGAGTGATGCTTTGACTCTTCGCATGTAAATGCAATTTACACTAAATGTCATATCCTTATTCTATATGTATACAAAGAGAGTCAGGTAATTAGGGAAATTGGATTCCTATTAACTAGAGCTTGATTTATCTTAGAATTTTATAATCAATATACCTGAGGGTTCTTAATGAATCAAGTTTAGTACAATCACATGCACATCTAGAGATTAATCCAATTTATTACATTCTTTATTTGCTCGAAGACGAGCAAGGTTTAAGTATAGGGGGTGGTCAACTCATGATTTATCATATTATTATCTTTTTATTATCCCTCTGACTTAAATTAATCAATAAGATTCATTATTAATTATCTAACATAAACATCTAACACCTTGTATATAAATAACCTAAATTAGTGTACATAAATAATCATATTAAGGTGCTTCTATTTTCTATATTCTCATATTATTAAAAATCCCATAAAAAATAGAGTAATATTGTACATATTTGTTTTGACATTAGTTACAGATTAAAAATACAAAAAATAACAAAATAAATAAAAAGAATTATTTTTCAATCAATTAAAAATACTTGCAAAAATATTATCGTGTATATATGTTATATTTTCATTTTTAGTTGTACATAAAAGTTGTTTCTACAACTTTCACATGGAACATTTTTTTGATTTGAAGCTTGTAAGTATTTTATTTTTGTTTTTCCTTCTTTTTTTCTTTTTCTTTTTTTTCATTGGGTCATGTGGCTCTCTCTGGAGAGCCCACATGGTCAGTCCCTTCTCCACCTTCTGCACATGCTCAGTGACTGTACTTCTGTGACTTATATAAGACATCCAAAAAGTTGGATGAATGCCAATACTACAATAAGTTGATAAACTGATAACGTGACTATCAAGTCTATCTAGGATCCTTAGAGAAGGACTCAGATAGTGCATCGGAATAATCTGTAACTACATATCATCATTGAAATTGACTTACTTATTAGATAAGATCAAAGTCTAATAATTGTATCTCATTCTTCTAAATAACATTTGCAATTGATTACATATGTTTTTTAGAAGACTAGAAAATTTGATATTAAGGTTTAATAGTCATCTACATAGATATTGATGCAATTGTTGCAACAATTTATATTGGATAAATAGACTTCATATTTTCAGTGGGAGAGCCCTTAGTCTTAGAGAATGTCTCTATGACCTAGATATTAGAATACATTCATTGTTTATTTCTAAATGTTGGAAATAAACATGAATTATGGAATATATCTATCATAAACAGTTTTGATGGATATATTTCAGATAGTATATGACATCTAGAGGACTCTACTAAATAGAAAATTAATGAATGGTTCATTAACATTTCTAATACTGAAAATTAAGCCTTAAAAGATCAATAGGGGGATGAAGATCATTTGACAATGATCTGGCATCAAACCTTGGATATAAGTCTGTTTATGAGATCAATAGACTAGTAAGAGATGCAACTTTAGATTGTCTGAAATTTCAGATCTTACAAGTTTGTGAATATTGTATTCAAAGTAAAATGTCCAATATACCCTTCTCTAAGAATGGTGTAAGATGTCAAGGTATTCTGGATCTCATACATATTGATGTATGTGGATCATCTACATCATAAGAAACATTATGGATATATGATATCTATTGATGTTTTTTGTGATATTAGATTTCTTTCCTTCATATTAGAAGTTTTGAAATGTTCAAAGATTTCACGATTTGGTTTAGAACCAAAGTTTGAAGGAAGATGAAATGAACTTGATCTAACAAAGGTATCTAATACATATTGGATGAATTCAAGGAATACCTTATGGATATATGAATACCATTCCTATCTCACTCCTCCAAA
This sequence comes from Ottelia alismoides, assembly GCA_037367405.1. NCBI lineage: Eukaryota > Viridiplantae > Streptophyta > Magnoliopsida > Alismatales > Hydrocharitaceae > Ottelia > Ottelia alismoides. The sequence continues at coordinate 548,832 of JAZKJV010001459.1, read as the reverse complement.
TACACATAAACTCAATAGAGTCGTAGGGAGATATAATTGAATCATGTGTGACAAGAGTCAATCAATGATGACTCTTAGCATAATTACTTTTTAGTTTCCAGGTATATATGTACTAGAGACTACAATGTATATATACTTAATAAGATTCCATGCATCTAAACCCGAGAACCCTCATAAGCTATGGTCTGGAACCTAGCCTAGTGTTGGACACTTGGTCCATAACTTTGTCATGGATACAAGTAAGCTAGACTCTATCACAAGAGAGTGCTACTTCGTTAGAAAAATAGAGGATGGTATTGGATACCTACTTTATGACCTTGAGATTCTTAAAAGATTTCATATCTGAGAATGTGATTCTTAGATATTGACTCTCTGGAGAATCAAGATGAAAATGAAGTGAAGGAACTCATTTAATCTTGAGAGGATAATGAGGCTCCTAGAATTGGAAACTAAAAGGACAATTAAAGATGAAATACTCATACCTTTTCAAATGAGTTTGAGGATGGATTCCATGTGTCAATTAAGTCTGACAATGATCTTGCTTCATGTGAAGAAGCTTTTGAAGATTATGACATGGAAAGATGGATGTTAGAAATAAATTCTAAAGTAGACTTCATATACAAGTGTTGTATAGGGACCATCGAGGATCCACCTATATGGGTAAGACCCGTTAAGATGTAAATGGATCTTTAGGAGAAAGAGGGAACCTGATGAGAAGGTAGAGACCTTCAAAGCACGCTCGTAGCCATGAGCCACACCAGAAAGAAGACATCGCTTGCGATGAGACTTGCGTTCTAGTGAACATGCTTAAAGTCATCAGATTATTGTTAATTATAGCTACACTACTTGACTTTGACATCTTAAAGATGGAAGTCAATATTGCATTCCTCTATGAATACCTCTCTAAGGATAATAACATGAAATAGCCCCAGTGTTTCATAGTTGAGGAAGGCAAGATGTGCAAGCTAAAGGAACTCCATCTATGGACTTAAATAAGCTTTTTGTAGTTGGAACACTAAATTTGATGAAATTATAAATGTTATGATTTCAGATAGAATCTTGGTGAACCATGTGAATCTTAGTGGAAGTGCCATTGTGTTCATCGTGCTAAATATAGATGATATCCTAATCATTTGGAATGATATAAGGATAATAATAAGTGTTTTGTTGGCTGTCTATTCCATACCTTGAGATATGATCTCAAGGATACCTCTTAGATCTTAGTTCCAAAGTTGTTTAGAAGTAAAAAGAAGAGGGTATTGGGACCGTCACATTAATGGATTACCTTGGACATGTTCCATTTTCTGAGAAAGGCTTCTTTCCCTTAAGATATGGTACTGACCTATCTGAAGGGATATCACCTCAAAGAGTTGAGGATGTGAATACCAAAGCTACATGCCAGAGTGAACCAGCTTTGGGAAGCTCAATGTATGCTGGATGTGTACAAAAGTCTGATGGATGCCGCGTATGAAGATAAAACACTTGTTTGCAGTAATAACAATATCTTCAAAGATGACAAGACTTAGAGATAGTGATCTCAAGTTCTTATCTTCTAGAACTCAACTTTATAGATAGTGATCTAAAAGGTCTTAACTGCACATATCTTAGAAGATAGAGATCTCCAGGAATAAGGGCATTCTGATAAGGATAATAGAAATTACATACTAGTTATAATGATTATTGAATTGTAGTGGTAAAGGTACTATAATTAACAAGATTGAGTATTGGTTGCATAATATGCAACCTTCGCATTGGATGCGAGCAATGTTACTAGGGGATATGCAAGTGTTGTAAAAGGACTTGGCGTAGTCTCTCAGGAACAGAGTGACTGATCAGCTTACCTAGCTATTTTCCTAAATAGCCTATGATTGTCACATGAGTGTAAATTTAAAGATTAGCCCATTAATGACTATCTGGGTTAGTGGGAGATTGTTGGACATGCGAGCCCATGGTGAGACATTATACAATAAATGCTATTGCAAATATCATTCCCTGATCTGAAATGAAGAATAACTAATTGCATAATAGGTCCCTTAGTACAATTAGGGTTATGTACCATGGCCATCTTAATGGTCATACAGTTGTTGATTCAATTGTAAATCTCAGAGTGGTGCTTATATGAATATCTAAAGAGTTTGATTGAGGACTCATCAAGAATCGTCAAATGATTATTAAGAGGTGATCTCCAGCCTGAGTAGGAGATGGCAATCCTTTTCTCATTAGGCTGATATCGAACCGACCTCTTGATGCAGGTCCTCTTCTTGGGAATAGATATTCAGAGGTGTCAAATTAGTTATGTCAAAGAGTTGACTTAACGAGATCGAGATAACCAAAGTCCGATGTCATATACTATCACGATACATGCATACATCCTCTGACCGGAGACATATGTGTTACTATATGTCTAAATATGTACATTTAGCATACTAATAGGTTGATGAACTAACCAAGGTCTATACACCGGCGAGATGGTGTGCATATGAGGGCATATGAGTAATACAATCTCTCAAAGGGATCATACAGGTTCACTTGTGAATCAGAAGACATGAGCTCACTCATGAGGTATTGGGACCGATCAAATTCCATGCATGGTCCTCTTGCTTTGGAAGCATGACAAGAATTTGTAGGTATAATATATGCTTTTGGAAAGCATATGATCGATACCAACTCCCAATGATCAAGAATGAGAAACTTGATGATGAAACCCTAAAGATGACAGTGTAAAATTGATCTATATCTTCGGGTTTATCATTTATGCATGATGTACATGTATTAAAAATACATGAGGGTGATGTAATCATAAACGATTGTATAACCATGTTGCTTCCATTCCGAGGGATTGATGAAATAGGTCTGGATTTTAGTAACTCCTATCAGTAGAGAAGTAATATGATCTTGGTCCAAGTGTTGGACATTGATCTGAATGAGATTCAGATGCAATGAGAAGATTAGATATATGGCCTTGATTTAAATCAAGCATCTATGAGAGGTCCATGAGATCTAGATTTAAGATGTGATCTCGATATCCAAGTCACTATACGTGGAACGCACAATCGACTTGTCCTTATCTCCAAGTATTTGTGGAGAAAGCGCATTATTCTTGAAAGAATTCGAGAATAATTCCATTGTTGAATTGTATCTAAGCATTGAGAAAAGGATAATTACATGTGATTTAATTATCATGAATAATGTGAATTTCATTCATACTATTTGAATGCATGAGAATGATGATCTAATATAGTTAAATGTGATTTAATTATTATGGATATGAATAATGTGGTTAGCACTATCCAATTATTCATATATATTATAAATGTAGTTTATAATGTATTAGAGACAGACAATTGTGATTTATATTTGTTGATTAATTATTGATGTGAATTGGATTCACATCGGATGATTAATTGAAAATATAATTAATATTTTGTTTCGGGTGTGAATGTGATTCACATATTACCAATGGCATGATAGCAATATTCACAAGATAATTATGAATTGTTTTTGTTAAATAATTTACAACAAGTGTTGTTGTAAATCTTGGAGATTTCATGAGATAATGTAATCTCAATAGATAATAAGAGATTGCCACCTTCCATCCTAAGAGGGTGGACAACCACGAACTTCCATCAGGAGTGGGAGACCGTCCCCTCTTTTTAGGGATGAGGGCGATCTCCTCCCCCTTTATATTCAAGATTAGTTGATTTAATTTGGAATTAATTATATAGATTTATCAATATATATTAAATTAAATTAAATTAATTATTGTTGTGTTTTTACAACAAAATCATGGCCATTGAAAGAAACACAAATAAATCTCATCCATTAATTTTGTGTTGTCCATGTATTGAGATACATGGACTCCCAAAACCCTATATAAGAAGAGGCTCCCCTTGCTCTTCAAAGTTACAACAACAACATCTCTCTCTCTCTCTCATTCTCACTCCAACCTCACTCTCTCTCTCTCTCCTTGAGTGTTTGTCCACTCCATCCTTAGAGAGAAGGTCGACGTTGTCATCGCATCGCCGTTGTGCTGCTACTTCGACAACTCTTGGATCTCCGTCTCCTTCAGTATGCCTCGCTCGTGAAGAAGACCTTCGATCTCGTGAAACGAGATCAGAAGGTCCATTGCTTGGATCAACAACTTGGATTGCGAGAAGCACACGACTCATCTTTGCGCTCGTAAGCGTCTCTTACGACAAATCGGACTTGAGACATAAGGTCTCTTCTCTTAGAGGCTCGATCACATTCATGCTACAAGAGGTATTATTTATCTACTATGTGGTTGATGAAACGATCCAAGAAGTGTTCTTGGATCATGTGGTTACATCGATTAATTTTTTAAAATTTATTACATCGAGCAACTAGTGCGACTAGTCGCTCTCGATCGTATATGATGTGATACTCACGCTTCCATAATGCACTTAAGGATTCTCCCATATCCTTCATATCAGACCTTGGACATGCCTCATACAGTGTTGGGGCATCGTCTCCCATTTCTGAACTACTCCATTGAGCGGCGTCAAACCAGTAACCACCCTATCTTCTCCCTTTTACCCTAACCTCTCCAGTCAAACAACTGTCCCACAACATAGCCATAACCTCCCCCGTCCACGCCATGTCTTTAAACATCCATCATGACCTAATGGTGGTTGAACTTTATAGAAAACCACTTGGAAACCACACCTCTTCCTCTTTAAATACTCCATCTCCGGCCATTTTTGCGGCTATCCGCCCATGTATGTGAGAAACCTGAGCCAACCTCCACCTACTATGATAGGGTTTGTGTGCAATTATTGAGTGAAGATGGTGAGAACCTCGCCAACGTGATCTCTGGTCCTTTGACCAATTTACAGCCCATTTCGAAGCTGTTCGAGCTTAGCCCCTCTCCAAGGCCACGAGCAATGACCAAGAGCTCCCAGCTCCATTCCCCAGGCTCGTCTCTGCCTCCTAGTTCCTCCTCTGTCATCACCCTTCTCCTCCAGGTAAAGTCCTAATTTATTTTCTACCTATTTCTCTGATTTTTCTTACATGTACACACATTGTTTCTATCCCCTGATCACACGCTGAGCACCTCCATTACCCTACCGACCCTGCGCACCCTTCTCCTCCAGGTAAATTAAATTAATTGTTGTTGTGTTTTTTACAACAAAATCATGGTCATTAAAAGAAATACAAATCAATCTCATCCATTAATTTTGTGTCGTCAATAGACTGAGATCCATGGACTCCCAAAACCCTATATAATAAGAGGTGCCCCTTGCTCTTCAAAGTTACAACAACAACTTCTCTCTCTCTCTCTCTCAATTCTCACGCCAACCTCTCTCTCTCTCTCCTTGAGTGGTCGTACACTCCATCCTTAGAGAGAAAGTCGTAGTCATCGTCGCATCACTGTTGTGTTTCCGCTTTGACAACTCTTAGATCTTCGTCTTCTTTAGTGTGCATCGCTCGTGAAGAAGACCTTCGATCTCATGAGACGAGATCAGGAGAACCATTTCTTGGATCAACAACTTGGATTACAAGAAGCACACGACTCATCTTTGTGCTCGCAAGCGTCTCCTCCGATTGATTGGACTTGAGACATGAGGTCTCTTCTCTTAGAGGCTTGATCACAACCATGCTACAAGAGGTATTCCTTTATCTACTATGTGGTTAGATGAAATGATCCAAGAAGTGTTCTTGGATCATGTGGTTTCATCAATTAAACTTTTTAAAATTCTACCGCACTGAGCAACTAGTGTGACTAGTCGCTCTCGATCGTATAAGATGTGATCCTCACGCTTCCATGATGCACTTAAGGATTCTCTCGTATCCTTCATCTCAGCCCTTGGATACGCCTCATCCAATGGCTGGGGCATTTATGATAGTGGATTTCACCTCTTTAATAATCGATAATTGTAGTATAGGAGGTGAAAAATGATTCGTCAAAAACCACAATGTTTGAATGTTGTGGAGAATTGTTCTTGGTAAGTGTACCAAGGTCGAACACAGGGAACATTGATTTTTAATTATGTGGTTTTAAATTAATTTATATAATTAATTAAATGCTAGATTAATTTCTGTGTCAGAAAATACAATAAAAAAGTGTCGATGATGCAATACAAAGAAAATAAGTAGAGGAGAAAATTGCAGGATCATTGATTTTGTACGATTTAATTCCTCAAGTAATAAGATCAATAAACCCTCGAAAACTATCATAGATCAAAAGAGATTCAAGAGATGAATTTTTTAATCAAATTCAAGCTGTAGGCTAGGAGATCAATAGATTAATTCATGCCTTTGCTAATCAGACCATTGATAATTTCAGGGCCGAGTATGTACCCCAGAAATTCTATGATTTATCCCTTCAATATGCAGGTAAGAAAATACAGGTAAGAATATTATTAAATCAATTAATGCTCCTACAAAAATATCCCCCTCAATAATATGATCAGTAATTCTCTTTTCCTTTGATGAACCTCCTGCAAAATTTAAATCCCCAAATAGTGATTCTCAATAGTCAGAAGAAGATTAATTCAATTTAAGCCCTCAATAGAATCCCTGCAAAACACATCATTACTTTACTCAATGAAAAATTGGCACAAATATGTCAAAACTAGCATGCATGAATCATACCTCAGATCTGTCCACAAGTTATATAATACAATAGAGCACAAAAATAGCTTCAAAACGACATATTATACGCTAAAATTGGAGTTCAGATGCAAAAGATGTGATAAAATGAAGTTGCAGAAACTAAAGTGTAATAAAAATAATTATTCTTGCTTCAAACGGATCCCTAGGGGATTACCTTCAAGTACGTAAAACAATCTGGAATTTGGTGCAATTTTTCCAGTACGTCACGTGCTAGCCACGTGACGCTGATGTCAGCACCTGTGAGGGGCTTCTTGTTGTTTCATGAATGTTGGGGGGAGGAGGGAGGACCCTGCAATTTGCCCCTGCCCCCACATGCTCCTCACGTGAGGGAGGGTTGGCAGCTGTAGGGCATTGAGTTCGAGGTGGTTGCGAGCAAGGGCGGTGCACGCGATGGGCGAGCGACGAAGGGGGAGCTGGGCTGACTGTTGAATCGTGTTGGAGATGGCTGGGCTCGACCTCAAGCGACACACATCCGAGGCAGAGCTGTAGGCAGTTGGAGGCGGCGAGCGAACGGAGTGAAGTGAGTGATTGTGCCGTGAACGGCCTCATGCAGGAGTTGTGTAGGCCAGTCACAACCAAGCAGGCATCTGTGGCTGAAGCACGGGCTTTGAGGGGTACGAAGGTGTTGCTCCAAGCGAGGGGAAGGGTGGCGGGCCACCTGTTGCTGGAGCAATCGTGCAAGGTGACGGCGGAGAGGGATACAGGCTCCGAGGTACACCCAAGGCAGAGTGTAGGCCACACGGATCATGGATAATCAGTGTAGAAATGGTTGCGAGTTGTGCATGCGGTGGCCGAGTCTGCAGAGCTCCGTGGTAGAGATGAAGGCGGTTGGAAGGAGGTGATGCAGTGGTGCATTGGTAGGGGAACAGGGGAAGGAGAAGGTCACCAGGAAAGTGGAAGAGAGGCTAAGGCCTCATCAGTCTCCGCCTCAGAGGAATGACAAATATTCCACGAAGCTCAAGTGCACCTGAAAAGCAGCACAGGGATGGGCTCCCGTGGATCACGCCTAACGGGGTGTCACCGCCGTAGGAGGCAGCTACTGTCACCATTTGTCAACTCAGAGCTCTCGATGATGGCAGATAAGGTATGAGGATGGCGGTGACGGGAATTTATAGGGAGGAGGAGAGGAGATGCTCGTAACGGTGAGGGGAGCTGCAGCCATTGAGGGAGGTAACATTAGAGGGGGTGGTGTGCGCGTGGCCGTTACGCGCGAGGAAGAAGGCGGACTGAGGCGGGCGACGGTTACAAGAGGAGTGCAGGAGGCGGAGACTGAAGGGAGGAAGGGGAGAGGTGGGTCACGTGCCTCGCACGTGATCTGGGGAAAGGTTGAGGTCATGTGCAAGGAACATGACTAGGCTAGAGAGAGGAAGTGGGAATGGCGTGCCACGTTGCCACGTGTCACCTCAAAAATTTCCAAAATTAAAAGAGGAAGAAAAAGAAAAGAAATGGAAGAGACAACGGATCGAAAAAATTCCTTCAAAAAAGTTGTTTGTCTCGAAGAGATCTACAACTTTCATGAAGGATCTAAGAGCAAAAGAGGTCATTTGTACAAAGTGATATTTTTGGTGATTCTCCATGTGTATAGATAACCGACTTTTTGGAGTTTTGCAATTTTTTAGAGGTTAAAAGAGGATAAAAATTATATAAAAATGCTATAAAATACAAGAAAATTAATTGCACACTAATCTAATTTTTTGTATTTTTACTAAATAAGAAAATAGGAAAATAAAATAGAAGTGTGAAACAAGCAATTTTTGTACAGACTCACAGAGGACACTCGGACTCAGTCAGTTTCTTTGATTTCAGTCTTAATATAGATTTGGAATTTTATGTCATTTGATAAAACTTTCATCAAAGAACATAAATGAGGAATAAATCAAATTAAAAGGGTTAATTATGTACATAAAAACTCGGGTCAAAAATCACAAAAAGATAAAATGCACGAAAGAGGCCCAAAACCCAACTTTCACATATGAGCTCTAAATTTTATGAAATTGGTCTTGTTGTGAAGGTATTTCAAAATGGAGTACTTTAAAAGTGAGTAGACCAAAATTGGACACTGTATGAGGAAGATATGCGTGTTTTAGTCTGTCAGATGTGAAATTAGACTTTGGGTTTATTTGACACTTATTTGAGTTAGCATTTTTTATTTTTTATTTATTCTTGTTAGTAATATCTACACAACGAAGGTAGTTTCAGGTCAATTGGAGTTAGGATGAATTAATTAAAAACATGGGAAGTTAGCAGCTTTTTAGACCAATTTACACATTATGCAATTATGCATGATGAAATGTGAATATTATTTACACATGTATGAATGCTAGTTATGCCCTATTAACTATTAAATGCATATGGATTTTGGGGAACAGAGCCTAATTGATCAATGTTAGCATGATGAGTCTGAGATCAATCGTACCCCTATACTTAAACCATGCTTGTCCCCGAGCATCAATGAATGAATGACTTAGTTGGATAAATCCCTGACTGTGTGTGAATTTTCAAGGCTTAATTCATTGAAGACCCTTAATTTGAGTGATCCTAAAATTCTGGGCTCAACCATGCTTTAATCAAAAGGAATCCAACTTCTCTATTTATCAGACTCTCTACTTGTATATATAATATAAGGATATGACTTTTAGTGTACTGCATTCATCAGAGTCAAGTCTAGACATCACCCAAAGTTCCAGTCCAAGAGACTCTCCTCTAGACCTAATCCTCAACACTACGGAATAAGTCTATTATTGCTTCACTCAACCATCTCATTAGTTTGTCAGACTTTAAAGTGTAGATGGACGGCCAGATGATGGAGGGCATGGGACTGTGTATAATTTTCTCATGCTCACATTGGAACAAGGGGCCTTTCGAGTGCCTCATTACTCAACACATGTACTTTTTTTTTTGTTGATCAATATGTCCGTCAAGAGAATTCGGATTCATCTGCACTTGTTTTTCTGGGAGTACACCGGGGTGTGTCTCCTTTGAGTATCTAAGATACCTTTGACACCAAGACTTGTATCGCTATACGATGCAGAACCCCTTTATGGTGCTAGCCTGACTCCTTGGTCCTAATAGTGTTTGGTCCAAGTGGTCACTTTGAAAATGATTGGGAGTGCTCGCCTTTGGTGGAAGCTCATAGAATTTGACTTTGTAATGATTAAGCTTTTCTTTGAATATTTCTTTTTTTCTTTTCTTTCTTTTTGGCTAGCTCCATTGCTTTTACCAAAGGTTTGTGCACATTGATAAGAAATTATTTATGTTTCATCACACCCTGGCACATAGGTAGATATCAAAGATAGCATGCGAACTTGTTCACATACTGGCAAGGGTTTTGCTGACACTCAGGTTTCCTGAATCCTTCATTAACTTTATCCCATCCTCGAGCATCATTAATTCGAGTCTAGACTCAAATCACCCGTCCTAGATCCTCAAGTGGTAACTCAACTCATCTCATCAATCATGCAGTTGTGAAAGTGATGTGCTGATCATATTCTTTAGAGGGTAGAGATGAAGAGTGCAATATAGCGCTCAAATCTTTCAAACTAGGGAAGTGTAGATTATTAAGTTTAAAGCCCTAATGACTAAGGTTGGTTAACTCATGCTCTCAAGATCATAGAAATCGAGTGACTTCAAATCCTCAATCCTTAAGTGATAATGAATGTGTTAAGTATATACCAACCAAGGAATGCATGAGATGCTTCATGAAATGCAAGACCATGAATGATTTTCTTTTGCAAAAATTTTTTTTGTTTGTTTTTGTGTTTTTTAAAACCATATATTATTTACAGAAAGAATTTAGTATAATATACATACATAACTTGTACCCATCTCTGATTTTAGATGAAAACAATTAAAGTACGAGCTATGGATAAAGTATGTAGAATATTTACAACACACCCTTTGCTTGTGCTATGTCCTCATGGCACAAAGTGAAATGTAGACATAGCTCATACTAAGTATAGATGAGAGAAAAAAGAAAAAAACATGACATGTCCCCCTATACTTAGACTTTTGAGGGACTAAGCAAAACAGAATAGCATGAAATGAGGCAGTCAAGGGTGAGGGGAAAATAATAGAAGTGATGTATACACAATGGTACCAGTACCCCTATACTTAGGCTCAAGTCAGCCTAAGTATGATAGGATAATTACAAGTGGGGAACTGGGTAGATTATGGATGTACAAGGTCAATGAGGTTTGCGACGGACTTTCTTGCGGGAGTGGGGTGGAAGATAATATGGAGATGTGGAGGGTGGTGAAGAAGGGGAGGATGAAGAAGACCAACCATCGTCAGAGTCGTCCTCAGAAGAATAGTAGTCGTACGCAGATGATCTCCAACTATTGTCAACCAGAGGTAAGTTGCCCTTAGATCAGAGCTGTACTTATTGCACTTACCTGATGAACCACTTCAGGACCGGACGAGGACTCTTCAGAAATCACCTGGTGTCTAAGGTCAAAGGTGACTTTCTTGGTCGGTATGTTTCCTTGAGAATTACTGGGAGGAAGATGGACAATCTTCTTCTCCCTTTTTTGAGTAACTGGTGTGGCATTTATGAGTTCCTCTTCAGATGAATCTCTGTAAAAGTCGACCAATTCTTGTAGGGTCAAGCGCAGCTTCGGGCGAGGGAGCATGTTTCTAGTGGCTTTGTAATTGTTGGCTAGGGATGTTTATGTCACCTCCTAATAATCATGAATTTTGGCAACATCAGAGGTTTCCTGAGTCGGTTCCTTATATGTTCAAGTATCTTATGAATTACAACCGACTCAAAGATTGGACCACTTAAATAATCGTGACATTCCTTAGAAATATGGTCCAACTCATCATAAGCTCCAAAATCTTGATTCCTCAAAGGAGCTGTATTAAGGTGAGAATCGAAGGTTTGTCCAACAATCGGTCTCTCAGGTAACTCTCCTAGGGTTTGTATCTATATTTCGTGAGGAAAGGTATGATCATGTGAAGTGTTTGTCTCATGATCACAATTGTCGGTCTCAAGTCAGGTTTCCTCAGAATGGATCACCATTGAGGTTTTGTTCATTGTGGACCAAGTTCGGGAACTTGATTTCCTAAGTCTCACAATCGACAATCGCCTTAGCGGAGACTAAGAACGGCTTTCCTAAAATGATAGGAGATTCAGTCATCTTTCCAGGGTGCTCAATGTCAAGGACAATAAAGTCCACTTTATGTTCTTCACCTTGGAAATTTATGACGACTGAAACAATCCCCCGCGGTCTTTTGGTAGATCGATCGAGTAATTGAACAATCACCCTAGTCTTTTTGAGTTGTCCGAGTTTAGTCAAAGACAAACTTGGGGAGAATGTTTACTGTAGAATCATCGTCTAGCCAAACATGAGTAAATAAGGTATCCTCAATTTCACATGTTATTTGAATCAACCGCTTGACTTTGCGGCTTTTGATTTTGTGATTTATCACCAAAGAGCTGGTCATAGATATGACATGATATTCAGTCCTTGATCGTTTCTTGCCCGTCTTTTTTGGGTTTAGTCGACTCTTCACAAATCGCTTAAGAATGGGCACATATTCTATGGCCTTGATCAATGAAAGTCCTAAGATCAGACTCTTGCAAAATGCTTCCATTTCAGAATTGTCCATTTTTTATTTTTTTTATTTTTTTGGTATTTTCTGTGATATGGATAATAGGGGGGTCACAGATCAGTGGTGGTGGTTCCTGATTGTGAGTCATGTGATGTTTTTGTGCTTCGCAAGGTGGTAGCCTCACTTCTTCATAGACTAGATGACATCATATATTTTCTCAGTCAAAGCTTATGCTATATGATTGATCCGAGCAATCCCATCCTCAAACATCTCATGACTTGTGATTGAATAATCATTCTCGGTATATCGTGATTCCAGCATGTAACCTTGAGTAGAGCATTGATTATTCATAGTCGTTATGGTCTGGTCATGAGTCATATTTCCTTGACTCTGGTTTTCTCATGAATTGTCGAAGGAAAATTGGTTGTACTCAGGAAGAGAGTCATCCTGAGTAAGGGATGGTTCAAGAGATTGGGAGTCCATAGTAACCGGAAATCGTGTTTGACTGTCAATATTGGTTACTCTATTTTCCATCCTCAATTCCTCTCGCTCTCTCGTGTCCATAAGATTGTCAAAATGTAAGAGAGAGCTATTCCAAAAATATTCTTTTGCATAAATGACCTCTTTTAGCTTTTTATCCAACATGAAACTTGTAGAGCTCATCGAGATCTACAACTTTCATGTTTTGACTCTTTCCTAATTTTGCATCTAACTAATTATTTTTTATTTTTCTTTATTTTTGTATTTATTGATTTTTCTGGAGCAGCCACGTGGACCTCTTTGGAGCTGCCACACATTCGCTCCCTCCTTTCTCTACCCGACCCTCTCCTGGCCGATGGATCTCTTTGGCCCTCAAACTCATCAATTTTAATCTAGATTTGGATTTTTATGCCATTTGATAAAACTTTCATCAAAGAAGTAAATGAGGAAGAATTTAAATTAAAAGGGTTAATTATGTACATAAAAACTATGGTTAAAAATCGCAAAAAGATAAAATGTGCAAAAGAGGCCTAAAACCCAAATTTCACATATGAGCTCTGAATTTTATGAAATTGGTCGTGTTTTGAAGGTATTTGAAAATGGACATTTTAAAAGTGAGTAAACCAAAATCGTACATTGTATAAGGAAGATATGAACGTTTTAGTCCATTATATGTGAAATTAGACTTCGGGCTTATTTGACACTTATTTGAGTTAGCAATTTTTTTGTATTTTTTTATTTATTCGTGTTAGTAATATCTACACAATGAAGGTGTTTCATATCAATTGGAGTCAGGATGAATTAATTAAAAACATGGGAAGTTAGCAGCTTTTTAGGCCAATTTACACATTATGCAATTATGCATGATGAAATGCAAATATTATTTACACATGTATGAATGCTAATGATGCTCTATTAATTACTAAATACATATGGATTTTGGAGAACATAGCCTAATTGATCAATGTTAGCATGATGAGTCTGAGATATATCAGGCATCGTCTCCCATCTCTGAACTGCTCCATTGAGCAGCGTCAAACCATTAACCACCCTATCTTCTCCCTTTTCCCCTAACTTCTCCAGTCAACCAACCTTCCCACGACGTAGCCATAACCTCCCCCGTCCACACCATGTCTTCAAACCTCCATCATGACCTAATGGCGGTTGAACTTCATAGAAAACCACTTGGAAACCACACCTCTTCCTCTTCAAATACTCCATACTCAACCATTTTTACGCTTATCTGCCCATGTGTGTGAGAAACCTGAGCCAACCTCCACCTACTGTGATGGAGTCTATGTGAAATTATTGAGTGAAAATGGAGAGAACCTCGCCAACGTGGTATGTGGTCCTCTGACCAATTTACATCCCATTTCGAAGTTGTTTGAGCTTAGCCCTTCTCCAAGGTCGAGAGCAATGACCAGGAGCTTCCAGCTCCATTCCTCAGGTTCGTCTCCGCCTCCTAGTTCCTCCTCTATCATCACCCTTCTCCTCCAGGTAAAGTCCTAATTTATTTTCTACCTATTTCTCTGATTTTCCTTACATGCACACACATCATCTATATCCCTTGATCACACACTGAGCACCTCCATTACCCTGTCAACCTCGTGCACTGTTCTTCTTCTTCTTTCTTGCTTCTCCATCACTCCTCCACTTAGATATTTCATAGCCCTCGCAAAGGTGTTGGGAACCCATTTAGGGCTCAAGTCCTTCACTATGTCAAATCCCCCATTCCACCTCAATTTCCATCGAACAAGATTCCCTTACTTTGGCTATAGATTGCTAACCATGCAGGATTCAATGGTCAGAACTGAGGCACCTTCTCTGATCGTGGATTTTGTTACTGACAAGTAGTAATCGTGACACCTTCCAAGTGGAGGACATCCTTGTTCGATGCTCCATCATCCTCGTGGCACCTTCACGGAGTGTCAGGACCTTCAGATAGAGCAGAGGAGTGCAGAGGAGGAAGATATTCATTATCGGAGCTCCATTTGCACCACCGAGCTACGACGGAGGGAGTAGGCGACCTCGACGAGCAGATGCCATTGGATTGGATCCTCAGGATCTAATCTAACAACGGGGATCTATTCCACACCTCCCCCCAAAGCAGTGGTTCATACCTTAGCGTTGGGCCGCCCGATCTTAGATGTAAGCCACCGGGGCGCGCCACGTTGCCCGAAGTAAGTCAGTGCGTTGAGCCTAGCCTCATGTGTCGCACCTCACGTGAGCGGGAAGTTTGCAATGCTTGGACGCAAGTTTTGATGAATTACATACAAGTCCAGTGCGTACAGAGTACGGACCGCCTGGGAAAAATTACAAATAAGACCCACTAACTTGTTTTAATTTCATATATACCCTAGTGTGAGTTAAATTGCATGTTAAACCCCATTGACTTTTTGATATTGCATGGGTGCCCTATTTTGGACCTTTTAGTTATGTTTTGTTAAGTTTTTCTTACAATTAGGCCCCTTACTTTACATGTTAATATCTTAAGCATATATTTTTCCAAAATTTGATGAAATCAGTCTCATTTTAAAGGTCTCTTTAGGCTCTTTAATGTGATGAATCTAACTCTCTTATATGCAATGTTTATATTGAATAAAACCTCAGACACATATATTGACATGTAAACCTTAATTAGATAGCTTTTTTGACATGTTAATTGGTTTTAATGCCTCATTAAGCTCCTAGTTTGCTCTAAATTTATTGATTCAATCAAGAACCTAGCATGAATTGGATCTTAATTCATGATTTTAGCATTTTTATTAAGGATGCTTAAATGTGTTAACACTTAGTTTGGCATGATTAATTAAAGAATAAAAAAATTCCTTTTGGAGATATAAAATTGACTATATTTATGCTTGATAAATACAATTGAAACTTCATTAAATATGAGCATTAATTGTGAGTTGTCTTTACCTTTGCGCTTGCATTATGTTGCATTTATTCCCTTTTTGTGCCATTTAATATATATGCATGAAAAACTCATAAAAGACCCATTCATCCATTTATTTTGCATCACTTGACCTAGGTAATACATTAGAGTAACATGATCATGTAATTAGATCCAAATTAGATAGATTGATCGATAGTGTCCCTAAGTTCGACCCTGGACTTATCCAGTAGATTCTAGTCGAGCCATTCCTCGTAGAGAGATTTGCTCAGGTCTGATAGACCAGTAATCGGTCGTATTTCAACGAGACATAATTAAGTTAGCCAGTTGTGAGATTATCATCCATCCACACACCTCCTCTGGAGTGTATTCGATCTGCAAGTTCTGTCAAGTGGCATCAGAGTAGGTTTGTTGATTCGAAGTAAAGCATCGATCACAGATCTGATGGCAGCTACAAGTAACTTCGGTAGCAGCAATCACAAAATTCAATCTACAGTACATCCCTATCACTTTAATGGCACGAATAACTCATTTTGGAAGGTACATATGTAAATATTTTTGGAGTCAATTGATTATGAAGTTAACATCAGAATTCGAAATCTATAAATCTTCTATGTTATCATCAAAAAAGAGTCCAATAGGGTTTCAGGCTGCAAAACAACTTATAAGATATAGAATAAGATGAGTGTTACATACATAGGCACAAACACGGTTAAAGAAACAAGGATCAGCTTCCTACAACATAGGTACAGACTTTTAAAAATGGAATCGGGTGAATCTATACGAGATATATACACCGGATTTTCAAGGAAGATCAAAGAACTGCTAAACTTGAACGTCAAACTCAAGGAGTCCGATCAAGTGGAAAACTTACTCTGATCACTCACCCTGAGTGGAGTACAACAACATCGATCATCAAGGAGTCCAACAATACATATGCATTGCCCATCGACGACCTCATAGTAAACTTCTCTCCTATGAAGTTGAAAGAGAATAACTCAAAGAAGTTGAATCTGAAACAAAAAGGATAAAGAATCATGCTCTACCGAATACCAAAGATTCTAATGCCAACTCATATGAGGATTTCACAATGATAACATGAAAATTCAATAAATTTCTCAAAAAAAAAAGAGAACATAAGAAATACAAGGATCTAACATGTTATAATTGCAAGTGAAAAGGACACTTCAAGAAGGATTGTCCACTTATCAAAAGAAGTCAGAAGTTTGAAAGCAAGAAGATCAAGCTTCGTGAAGAAAAGAAGAGTTTCTGCACAAAGAAGTTTCCTGGAAAACACAAGAAGAAAGCTCTAAATGTCAATTGAGATGTATCTTCGGAATCTTTCGAGGTTCAGGAAGCGGCTCAGATTCATCCAATGATGAAGAAGCTCGTGTTGGACTCATGGCTCGTGATGACATGTGACCTCTAATGAAAATTCTATTGATGAGTTAAAAGAATCTATCTCTGAATTGCATTACCTAATCACTAAGTTGAAAAGAGAAATTAAAACTCTTAGCAAAATGCACCCATTACACTAGAGAATCATGTATCACAAGTAGAAGCTTTCAACGAACATATAGTTGAGCTCACAAATAGTTTATTTACTTTAGAAAAATAACATGAAATAGAAATAAAGACTCTTAAAATAAACAATGATATCTTAGATAGCGCTATCACTAGATTAAAGAAGAAAACTAGCACTTATGTCAATGATATTGCTAAATTCACAAAAGGGAAAGAAAACCTAGACAAGCTATTAAGCGGTAACTATAAAAGCACAACCAAGTATGGTTTAAGTAATAATGATTATTAAGCTGGCACTTCTAGATCTATTATTCATGCTAAGTCTTACTTAGATAAAAACCATCTAAAAGGGTATCAGAACAAGGGAGAAATCCTCAGAATCAAGCTATTAAGCCAAGGACTCGAAAGATAAGGGTGTCAAAGAACTTTGTTTATTATTTTGTAGAAGAAAAGAATCATGCTTATCTTCAACAAAAAATGACAAAGCCATATTTTGGAAGAATGAGGCAAAGGAAAGAAAGATTACCATATCATGGGCATTGGATGTTCCAAGTACATGACTGGAGACAAGGATCTCTTCCTATACCTAGAAGTCAAGACTGAGGCACAATCACATTTGGCAACAACCATACATGTATACTTATTGGCCAATGTATGATTGGAACCCTTACTACTAGTTTTGAATTATGTTAATCTGACTAAAGGCATGAATGTTGAGTGTATCATAGATCTATGACAAAGGTTTTAAAGTTATTTTATATAAAAAGTGTTTTGAAGTTGTTAAATAAGACCACTAGATGTTTTGTTAAGAGGCGATAGGCACAAAAATGTATATACACTTGTTAAGAGGCAATAGGCACAAAATTGTAAATATAATTAGATTCAACGAAGGTTCATCATTAGATTGCCTTGTGACAGCACAAGAAAAATATATATTGTGGCATAAATGGCTAGGTCACATTCGCTTCAAGTACACCCATAGGCTTGGTTAACATATTTAAAGAACTAACTAAGATATCCTACAAGAATGGAAACATGTGTACATCATGTGAGATAGGAAAATTACATAGAAATCCATCCAAACCTTGTTCATTAGCACTACACGACCTTTAGAACTTATACACCTAAACTTGTTTAGACCTACAAAATCTGCAAGTTTAAGTAGGTGTCGTTACTTCTTTGTCGTAGTTGATGACTACTCATATTTCACTTGAGTTTGTTCCTTACAACCAAAGATTTAGATATTTCAGAGTTCGAAAAGCTAGCCAAACATATTCAAAATGAATGAGGAACTACTTTCACAATGTTTAGAAGTGAACATGGTGATGAGTTCAAGAATGAAAATTTCTTTGAATTTTGTTCGAAGACTAGAATCAAGCATGAATTCTCAACTTCAAGGACGACGTATCAGAATGGAGTTGTAGAGAGGAATGATCCCATATTACAGGAATGTGCCCACACTATACTCTATGAATCCAATCTGACTTGTTATTTCTAGGCAGAAGCCATAAATACTACATATTATGTCTTAAACAAAACTTTAATTTGATCATGTTTAAAGAAGACATCCTTCGAGCTTTATTTTGAATGTTCTCTAAGGATAAGTTATTTACCAATCTTCAGGTGCAATATTTTTGCTCTTAACATTAAGGATAATCCTGACAGGTTTGATCCAAAAAGTGAAGAAGGTATTCTCATACGATACTCTTCAAGCAGGAAAGCTTACAGGATCTTGATCAAAAAAATTAAGACAGTTATTGAAGCCATTAATGTTTCTCATGAAGAAAACTTGAGTCAAATCTATCAACCACGGGAAATGGAAAATGAGGATGAGACTAAGTTCACTGACCCATATAGTATACTTGAGAATGTGAATTCTCACGTTCTACCAAAGGATTATAGTTTTGTCAGAGACTATCTCAAGGAGATGGTGATTAGAGATGTCTAAGGGAGTTAAAAAAAGATCACCCTTAAACTTCATTGCTATGTCTGCTTTTGTATCTCTTCTTGAGCCAAAATCCATAGGTGAGGTGTGTAAGAATAAATTTTGATTCTTAGTAATGCAAGAACTTATTCAGTTTGAGAGAAATTGGGTATGAGAACTAGTAATTTTGATTCTTAGTAATGCAAGAAGAACTTATTCAATTTGAGAGAAATTAGGTATGAGAACTAGTACCCCCTCCTCAAAACCACACAGTAATCAGTACTAAGTAGGTTTTCATAAATAAATTTAGATGAGCCGGGACAAGTTGTCAGGAACAAGGCCAAACTCGTTGCTCAAGGGTACTCACAAGAAGATGGCATCGATTTTGATGAAACCTATGCTATTGTAGCTAGGATTGTATCGATCAGAATTCTTTTAGGTTTCGATTGTTTCAAGAAGATCAAGATTTTTCAAATGGATGTAAAAAGTGTTTTCTTAAATGGACTTCTTAAAAAAGAAGTCTATGTCAAGTAGCCTCTAATCTTTGAAGACTCTACACATCCTAATTTTGTGTTTAAACTTAGAAAAACTTTGTACAGACTTAAGCAAGCTCCGAGAGCGTGGTACGATAGGCTGAGAGACTACATTATCACATCAGTCTTTAAAGTTGGCAAAGTGAATTGCACTTTATTTATGAAGTTTGTTGGTTGTGATTTACTTCTTGTTCAAGTTTATGTAGGCAATATTGTGATTGGATCTAATAATGCACCTCTGCGCAAAGAGTTATCTAGTCTTACGTGGGATGCATTCGAGATGAGTTTAGTTGGAAAACTAAAGTTTTTCTTAGGTCTTCAAATATCTCAACCTGAGCATGGGACTATTTTCTCACAGCAAAAGTTCGCCAAGGAACTATTAAAGAAGTTCAGGGTTGCTTCGTTTACCGAGAAGCCTACTCCACTAGCTTTGTCTTGCTCTTTGGATCTAAATGAAGGAGGTAAGCATGCCGACGTATAAGAGTATCGAGGTATGATTAGATCACCACTCTATTTAATTACAAGTAGACCTAATATTCTATTTGGCACTTATTTAGTTGCACATTTTCATTCCCCCTCTAAAGAAAATCACTTAAAAGTCGTTAAAAGAATATTTCATTATTTGGCTACTGCGTAAA
This sequence comes from Ottelia alismoides, assembly GCA_037367405.1. Taxonomy (NCBI): domain Eukaryota; kingdom Viridiplantae; phylum Streptophyta; class Magnoliopsida; order Alismatales; family Hydrocharitaceae; genus Ottelia; species Ottelia alismoides. The sequence continues at coordinate 528,657 of JAZKJV010001459.1, read as the reverse complement.
GTTTTGGCTTATTTTATCCTAAGATAAGAAGCATGGATCTTTTTGCATATAGTGAACCAGACTATGTTGGAAGTCATATAGAGATAAAAAGTACTAGTGGGATTTGTCAATTTATGGGCAATGCTTTAGTATCTTGATTTTCTAAAAAGCAAAATTGTGCTGCATTATAAACAACTGAAGCTGAGTATATAATGATAGATTTAACTTGTTCTCAGTTAATATGGATGAGAAATACCTACATACATTGGTTTACCATTCTCAAACAGTCATTTTTTTTTGTGATATACCAATTCTATCAGTCTAGCCAAAACCTAGTTAATCACTTCAGGACCAAACATATAGAACTTTGTCGTCACTTTCTTCATGAACATGTCTTAAAAGAATAAGTCTATTCGAATTATGTTTCAACAGAAAAGCATTTAGCTGACATTTACACTAAAACCTTAACCATTGCTTGATTTGAGCAACTCAGAAGAAAATTAGGTCTTTATACTTCGAAAGACTAATTAGAATGGGCCTAATCAATCATTTCATCACGCGAGATATATTGTTTTGATCTCATCTCCTCAAATCTCGTGCAATCTTGATCCTCTCAACCTCCACCCATGTTGTTTGACATATGGAACATGTCAAATTATCTTTATCACTTCAAAATCAAAATTTAATTTTCAAATTTGGGTTTCCCACAGTCGGACCCCTCCCATCATTTATATTTAAAGATAGGCATTCCATAAGATCTCCACACACTAAAGACAAGTCCTCTTCCCAGAAAAATCGAGTTTCAATCTCTGGTTGATCGATCAGCCTGCTCATTGTGATAGATCATCCTCTAATTGATCTTTTTTTTCCTTTTTATCTATCATTCTGGTACGTCTGGGATCTCTCTTTATTTTGTTTTTCCTTTTTAGTGAGTATCCCATGATTGTTACTCTTGTTCTATTCCATAGACATGGCTCCTAAGTCTCAATTCACTACCAAGTCCTCCTCTTTGAGTCATTCCACTTCCTCCGCTCAAGATCGCCTTCATCCTCCTCCTTGTACAAGAACACTTGCACCTTCTCTTCCTCCTCCTCACACCAAGCCCTTTACCACCGCTTCATCTTCTCTAAGTAGAAAGAGAATCCACATCGAAAATGTTACAATAAGAAGAAGTTGAGACTTAATCTAAATCACGGAGATGACAATATGGAGTTTGAGTACAATTCAGATGCTTTGCCTATTTATCTTTCCTTTCATATGTATGATTTAGTGCAATCATGTAATGCATTTCTATCTTTTAGCTATCTTTCTTTATGTAATACTACTTTCTACTTATTGAAGTTTATGAGTTTCTTAAAGTTCCTCTTCGGGCTTACTTGTGATCTTTCTAATTATGATAAAAAGGAGAAGAAAAGAGATAAGACTAAAAAGAACTCTACAATAATTAAAAAGAAGTCTAAGTTTTTTTGTATCTTAGCTTGAGAGGGAGAGTTTCAAAGTTTAATGAAGTTTTAAAAAATTCAAGTGGCATTTACAAAGTTTAACTGCAAAAAGTTTTCAAGTTTAAAGTGTTATTTTGTCATCTTTTATAAGGGGGGAGATTGTTAGAATCTTATTTACTTTTGTTTTAAATCTAACACACATGCCATATCTACTTGCATTTGTGTACTGATTTTATAGGATCTTCAGACAAAGTTCAAGACCTCATTAAAACCTTTTCAGAAGTTTTTGTTCATATTATGTGTTGTCTTTAAGTCTTGAGTTTTGTACTTATTTTGTAATCATCGACTTTACTCTAAATAATATTCAAATGTTATATCTTTGATGATCTACACTAGAGTTTACCGATCATGTCAAGCTTATGCAACAAAGTCAACCTCAAGTTGGTTTTTCATTGCATTTCTATTGATCGATCATTGTATGATCATTCATTGTCCTTGAACTAATCGATCCCTCCAGTTGGTATGTGACAAACTCCAATTTGCTATTCGATAATTCGTGATAATTAACTGATTTATATTGTAGGAGAGCCAATTCAAATTGATCAAAAAGATCACTTAAATTAATCTTTCAATTAAATGCGAGTGGCCAAATTTATTTTTTAAGTGGACAAGCCCAAGGTCGAACTCAGGGAGGCCACTATCTCCTTAGGTAAATTTTTAGATGATGAAGATATTGAGTTTTCAAGAAGAATATTTTTGGTATTTTTTTGTAGATATAAATGATATGAAAATGCAGAGTGTCAATTTTAAAGTTCAAATTAGCCAATAGTAGAAAATCCAAATTAATACGTGGCATAAATCAAAAATCCAAAAAGTTAATTTTATTTAATTATTTATGCAATGAAGAATCCATGACACATTTTTATATTTTTAGGACACAAAATACATGCATGAAAAATGGATACTTTTATGGATTTTTTACAATTTTGCGTGCAAAGTATGCAAAATTAATGAAACTTGGATAGAAGCTTAAATATGATGAACTGAGATTACACTATTTTTTTTAGAATTTTCTTATAATATATTATTACTACGAATATATAAGTGCATACATGGCGATCTGAAGTAATTTACTTTTAATAAATATCAAACTTTAATAATTTCCTGAAATAAATTTATCCTAAATAGCTTTGATATGAGGAATCCAATACAATTTTAAATCCTTAAAATATTGAGTAATGAATTAATTAAAAGTATTTATTCATATTACAAAGTAATTTATTTCAGACTAATATGCATGCAAATGAGATGAAATTTTATTACAATGCTGAAAATAACTAATTTTACCTAATGTGAATTTTTGAGAATTTTTTTAGCAATGGTGATTTATAATAAATTTCCAACATATATAGAGCAAAATATGACAATTTTCGCCTCAATAAATGTTAATAAATCAATCTTATCTCATAAAATTGTATAAATCATCCACAACAGTAAAAAAATAATTGACCTACAATGTACGATTTTTTAAATTAAAATATGATGACAAATGATTATTTCGATTAAAGTAGCAACTTATAGGAAATAAAATGCAAAAAAGAAATATGTTGATGGGAAGTAAAATGAAATTACCCAAAACCATAGGGTTTTTTTTGCAAAATTCACGCATGCGTGTGCTACACGCATGTCTGGTCGATGGGGACGACCTCGGTGCAATTGTTTAGAGCTGTGGGGTTTCACTGCAATTTGCCCCCCCACTCGCATGTGTGTTGCACGTGCAATGGAGGCATGGGTATCGGAGCTAAGGCTCGGTCCGAATGGGAGGATCGACGACACACAGTGCACTTCCTAGGTTAGGCGGAGCTCTGACTCATGTTGATGTAACATGTGGTGGTCGTTGCTTGCTCCAGTTGCCCCGAAGTTGATGATGAGGTAGGAGGCTCAGAGGGGCACGTGTAACCCGCATGTGATGCTATCAAGGTCTCTCGATGAAGATTGGGTGGTAGATGTGCCTCTAGTGGATTTCTTATCCTAGTCGAGAGCGAGCGAGGCGGAACTGGTGGTGCGAAGCGGAGGGGAACTGGTGGTGCGAAGAGGAGCGGAACTAGGGCTCCATCCTAGGGGATAACGTCAAAGTTGTTGGATGTGTCGATGAGGCGGTCGAGGGTGAAGGCGATGCAGATCAGAGCACGAAGTTCAAGGACAATCGGAGGTGGCGTTGCTCTGGGGGAAAGGTAGAGTTGATCGGCGTGTGAGACATAGATGGTGGCGTGGAAGAGTGGAGGCGAAGTTTGGAGCTATGTTGGCCGATGGTTAGGCGATGAGGGCTAAGCATCGAGGTGCTTTGGTCAAGGCATTCGTCAATGGCGATGTTGCCCCAGTCAAGGGCGAGGCTGAGGAGAGTGGACCAGAGCGATGGAACAGAGAAGAAGGTGGTGGTCGAATGGATCGGATTAAAAATAAGAGGAAGAAGATGAAGAGGATCAAGAAATAAGGAGAAGAGCGAAGATGAAATCAAAGAAAGAAGAGGAAGATGGAGGAAACATAAAGAAAGAGAAGGAGACAAAGAGGGGAAGGAGAAGAAAGGGATAACGAACATGCAACGGAGAATAGTGGGAAGATGATGAGAAGAAGAAGAAGGTGATAATTAGAAAGAACATGCATTAGCGAATAGGGGGAAGAGGACGAGAAGAAGAAGAAGAAGGTGATAACTAAGGAGTTTTGAGGGTCGTACGGATTCACAAGGCGAAACTGTAGTCGGTGTATTAACTGCTTAATAAACCCCAATTAGTCAACAATTAACTCAAAATATGAATCAGGCGATAAATAGCAAAAATGTGGAGTTAAAACTTACTGCAATAATACAGCAAATGTAGATAGGTGTAAGCATGTGTAGAGGTCGAACTCATGGAGCAAACGGTAGATCGGGGCAATTAAGCTCGAAAACATGTCCTTTTATCTTATCTATTTTTTTATTATTTTTGGTGGATTTTTAATTTTATATATATTTTTTAATTTTTATAAATATATTTTTTGTTTTTTTATTTTATATTTTTTGTATTTTCTTTTTAATGTATAATAGAATATATAAGGCTATTTATAGAATATAGAGTAATATAATTTTAAATACTAGTAAAAATAAATAAAATACAAAAACTAAATTGTTTTTTGATTTTATATATTTTTCTAATGTTTCAATGATTTTTGTAGAATTTTTATTAATTTTCATGGACTTTTAAAATAAAAAATATCCCGAATTAGGGAATAAATAATAGGTTAAATTGAAAAGAAGATTAAAAATAACAAAAGACACCCAAAATTCTTTAAATCTATTTTAATAGGTAGATAATCATGAATAAAATTAAGAAATAGAAAAACATATTTTTGGATTTTTTGTGATTTTTCATAATTTTATAAAAGGATTTTGGAGCTTTTTGATTTTTAGACTTTTCTTTTTCTATTTTTAGGGATTTTTGATCTTGAGTTAATACATACTAAAATAAAAACATATATCCTTGAGAATTTTTTAAAATGTTTTTATATTTTTTGGTATTTTACGTTGTAAAAAGGATAAAAATTTGCTCATTTTGATTTTTAATAAATAGGGAAAAGCCCGAAATGCAAAATATAAAAATATAGCGTGCAAACATATGCAAGCAGGAGACTAACCCTATTTTTGCATAATTTTTAGAGCATTGGTGCTATTTTTAGTAAATGAAATTTAAGCACCAAAAATACATGAACTAGGAAGGGTATTTTTGCAAATAAAATCATCATTAGGGCATACATGCAATTTTCTCAAAAATACACCACATTAATAAAATTTAATGGATTGAAATTAAATACAAAGAACTGCAAGGGTATTCCTGCACTTTCCCCACCTCGCGTGGGACGACATGTGAGGTGACCTGGACTGGACTCAAAAGCAATTTATAATAAATACAGAGGCCTTTCATGCAAAAAGTCCATTTTATGTACACTGTATATTTTATTTACAGAAATAATAAATAAATACAAAAAAATGGTAGGGGAAGATGTGTAAATTACCCCCAATGCGTGCGGAGACAGACGACCGCATGAGCTTCACGTATACATGTGGCATGTTGTCTTCTCGTGATACCCCTTCGTCAATAGATGCTCGGGATCCGATCTTGGCTCTTCATCAATGACTGAAGGAAGGAAGGCGTGGATGGCTGAGATTAGAAATGGGGTCGCCACCTTCATCGGATGGTAGCTGCTTCGCATGAAGAACAAGGAAGAAGATGGCCTTCCCCAAACTTTGTGTTGTGATTCCTCCATCCACCGAGGGCATCTGATGGATTTCTTTGCATCTACACCTCCGAGGGACTCGTGCACATCAATCGAGGTACTCCAGAAGATATAGGACCCAACGATAGGGTCTTGGCACGACGCGGAAGAAGAAGCACCTGGGGACCCTCGTCTAGATGCGATTGAGCTCCAAAAGGAGTCCACCTTGGCACCTGCACGAAAACGTTCTCTGGCTCGGGGCAAATCGCCTCGATCGATTTTGAAGCTGAGATGCGTACTGTATGGCTAGAATGGTGATGCTCCAGCATACGGAGGACGAGGAGCATTAATTTCTAGATCACAAGGGTGATTTGGTTGACTGAAGCATGGGAAGTCGTAGAGAAATGAAAGGGAAAGATGATGGGGTGTAAAGGTGGGGCAGAGATCATGTGGTTCACAGTGAGAACACGACCGGAGCTCTAGAGCTATGCTAGCGGATTAACCCTAATCTACACTACTGAAGCGATTAAAGACAGAAATAAAAGATGTAAATGGAAACCTATAAGCTACAGAAAACTACAAATACGAAAAGATGCAGCTCATACCTGAGGATTGCTCAGGGAGCAGAGGTGGCCGGAGGGCCGTCGTGGATCACTCCGCCTCACCTGAGGAGCACGCACAAGGCTTGGGGATGTTCCTGCTATCATCAGGGACACGCTCACACTCACGATGGTGGTCTTCCAGGCTTGGAGAAAGATCAAAATCGAGTGAGGAGGCAGAGGACTTATTTATAGATAAAGCTAAGGACCCTTATTGACTGGTGCTTAGCTATGAATCAAAGGTATGTACAAGGGATTTAGGATTTTGGCGTGGATCAATGATGTTTGAGGGTGAACTTTGTGTGATTAACTCAACGAAAAGGATGGATGAGAAGCCCAAGAAAAAGGGCAGAAATCACGGAACTTGATGGGTCTTGCAGGAATCAGAGGTGCAAGGGGCAGATGACCAGGGGTCAGCAATCCATGGGCTCTGATTGGTCCACGATGGCCGCTACATGACAAAATAGGTCCTTTTATTCGAAAATAAATAATTAAAAATAATAATTAATTTTATTAATTTTTTATCATAAAATAAAACATGTTTATTATTTTATGTAGTATTTTAATATGATTTTTATTTATTTTTATGGTGTTATTTATTACAAGTTAATTTTTAGGGGTGTGTTTATAGGTATATTCATCTATGTTTTGGTTATTTAAATTTTATTTTATATTTTTTATTTTTACTATTTTATTCTTATATTTTATATATTTATAACTTATTTTTAGGTGTATAAATATATTTTTATTATATTTTTTTGATGTTATTTGTATACTTATAAATTGGGGTATAAATTATATAAGTATAAGTACATGTATTTTACCTACGTATTTTTGTACATTAATTTATTTTAATGTTTTATTTGTGGTTTTATTCTGGTTTTATATGTACATAAGTTATAGATATTATTTACAAAATAGTGAAACTATAAAATTGTAGAAATAATAGAGAATAAATAAAATGAATATTTTATTCGAGTATATACTACAATAATTTATTCGAGTCCAAAACCTATCTTTCACATATTAACTCAAAAAAATATGACCACCTTCGTTAAATAGCTTATTAAAAGTTATATACAATTAAAGTTGATTTTGATACATTTTGAGTTTTTATTTGAGAGATATGGATCTGGGAAGTTTGGGTTTTGGCTTTTTATTCTGTGTATAGAAAGTACGTTGTATGTTATTTTTATGCAAACTCAATTTTGTATTTTATATATATTATTATCTACAACTTTTATGTACGAAGTTTCTTCATTTGATGAATAAATAACAAAGAATAAATAGGTCCCAAAATGCTTAATTGAATAAATAAAAGAATTGGGTTTTTATTGTATTCTTGGCCCTTATCTCCCCCTACTTTATTCTTTATCGACAGATTCAATTCTTGACTTGGTCTCAGGGTTTAGGGTCATAAAATACCTTTGGTATTTTATTCTTTTTCTTTTTTCTTTATTCTATAATTTTGGCATTAAAAATAGTGTTATTTACACAATGAATGCAACAAATAATGAATGTTATTTTGTACAAATTAATGTTATTTACATGTATTAGCTAGGGTTTTTAAGACCAAAATGATAGAATAAAGGTGATGAAATGGAAATTCATCATCCCCTTATACTTGCCTTTGTTAGTCCCTAGCAAACAATTATGCAATAAGTGCAGAAAAGTAAAAATAAAGAAAAGAAAAAGAAAGAAAGTGGATTAAATTTAATTTTCAAACTAGTCTTCACAAAATCAAAGTTTGGAGCCTACATTGGACCTTTGGAATTTTAGTGCGGTCGGAACCTTATTGGGAATTGGATTTGAAACACAACCTTCGAGACTCCCAAAACTATGCTCAAGTCTCCTGAATAGCCAGGTCAAAATACTTCAACTCGTACGCAAACCCTTACGACTATGAATCTTACTTGTACGATGTATGTGATGGTGGCTCCCCTCAACTGAAATGACCAAGAGATTGACTTCTCCAGCATGACAACACAATGATTCCCCAATCCAGCAATTCTTTCCTCAAGGATCAGGGTATTCCCTTCTAAGTTCAAGTGGCAACCAGCTCAAGAAGAGGAGGTGAAGAGAAGAATGGATAGTAGCCAATGTAGCTACATATCTTAGGATGCTTGACTAGTATAACCAAGTCATCTAGATGCATGCTCGCTTGATATGACTTTGAAGCTCAAGCTTGCTTATTGGTTGTACAAATATATACATTTCGGCATGCATTTTGTTTTCAATCAGGCATGTCCACTTTTTTGGAGTTTTTTTGTCTAAATACTATATACAGCAGCATTTACATAAGGAGTTTTTCCTCTTGAGCCAACAAACTATCATTCTTTTGAAGCATTATTGAAACCCATACTCTCATGTCTTTAGATGTCGATGCCACTGGACGTCTTGGGAGCATTGTCGCCTCACTGTCACAGGGATCTTCTTGAGGCTGGTGGCTCTAAATCACTTGAAGGTCGTATAATCGGAAATGGAGGCGGCCATCGACTTTTATGGGTAGTTACAATGGCTATGAAAGTCGGGGGTTGCTATACGAGAGGGGTGAGTGGAGGAGTCGAGGAAGCAAGAAGATCGGGGAGGTGGAGATGATCGATCGATGGAGAGGGTGTGCAAGGAGGGCGAAGGACACAATCGTGGGCGGTTGGTTTGTGGAGCGTGTAGGAGGTGGGGCGGTGGGTGCACCACCATAGAAGGTGGAGGAGAAGAGGAAGAAGGGGTCTAGCTGTCGAATCGGTCCAGATCCAAGGGTCAAAGATGTGCCACGTGACAGTTCCAGGAGTGGCCATGTGGCGGGGAAATATTAAAAGAAAGGTTTAAATTAAAAATAAAAAATATAATATAATATAATATAATATAAAAAAGAAATAAAAGGAGGTTACACATGGCGGCTCCAGGAGCAACCACATGTCACTCCCAAAAAATTCAAAGAAGAAAATAAAAAATCAATAAAAATAGAAAATGAGGTCAAATAAAAAAGTGATCTAAATAAAAGTTGTTCATCTTGATGAGTTCTACAATTTTGTTAAGAAACAAAAATCAAAAGAAATCATCTGTACAAACGTGTTTTTGGTGGTACTCTATAGATATAAAATGCATGTATTTTGTATTTTGAAATTTTTTTGATATTTTAAATAAGATAAAAATCAAAATAAAATCAGATAAGATATAAATAAATAGGTACACACTAATCTATTTTTTGGTATTTTATAATTAAAAAAATAAAATAAAATAAAATAAAAGAGATATATATATAAAGACTCTATATACAAACTCGGAGTGATTTATGTTCTTTGGTTTTTTGCTTCAATTTTTATGTAGATTTTTTCATATTTTAACAAAACATAAAAGAAAAGAAAATAAATACATCAAAAATAGTTATTTTTGTACATAAAACAATAAGGTTAAAATAGTCAATATGTGCAATATACAATGAGGGCCCAAGACCCAAGTTTCACATATGAACTCAGATTCTTTGAATTTGATCTTGTTTTGTAGATAATTGAATGTACATTAATTAAAAACTGAGTAGGGGTCCAGAGGAGACTGTATGAGAGAGATCCATAAAGTCTCCAAAATAGGGATTATGTTTTATTGGGCAAATATATAAGTTAGTATTTTTGGTATTTTTCCTTGATTAAAGTTAGTAATATGTACGCAACAAAGTTAATCTTATTTTATTCAGATATAATGAGAAATAATTAAAAAAATATGGAATTTATGGTAATACTTTGGTGATAATGTACAAGATTTTTAGCTTTTTATTTAATGCAATTAAGTATGCTAAAATGTAAATATTATTTATATATGCATGAATGATAAAAATACAATATAGATGAATAAATGCAACTAATTACTTGAGAATAGAGCTCTATTTATCTTTTAAAGTGATGAATCACATATTCATCAATCACATATACTTAAACCTTGCTCATTCCCGAGCAACTAAAATGAAATGCATAAGTGAAATGGCATTTGGGTTCCATACCAAGGTCATGAACAAAAGGTGAAAATGGAGTTCTACTCAACCTTTGGATTAATAATGTGGCGGAACTTCGTATGAGAATTAGGGTTTTGAGAACAACAGTCTTCAAGTTATACAAGTCATTATCCCGACCCAACTCAGAAGTCATCTTAGATCAAACCCCTACCAAATCATCCAACATGAACACAGAATAACTGTCTCTGATGTGAAGGGTGTTGACTCATCCCATCCAAGATGTTGAACTACCATGTAATCTCCTCCTCCAATAACTCATCCTCGAGGAGTCAGGTATTTCCTTTTAATTTCAGGAGTGTGCTAGTTTACAATGAGTGGGGGGAGAAGTCTAGAAGAAGGGGAAAAGAAGTGGAGAGTGACCAGTGTGATCAACTCTCCAGTGAAGCTTCGTCGAGGTAGCTAAATCTCCACCAGATCTGCATGCTATCTGAAGCTTGGACCATTGTGGTCAAATATTGTTCTTTTTGGTATTTGCTTCTTTTTAGTGGGAATTGTGGTTGGTGTGCATTGATCTTTTGTGCCCCGGAGGATATAGAATCTTTTGTTCTGCCCATTTTTTGGAGTCTTAGAAAAAAATTGTGCTAGCAGTCCATCCCTCATCCAAAGATTTATTTCAACCCAGTACTCTAGACTTTGGATGTCCACGCTACCAAAGAAACAGACAGGCGGTCATTTCAGCACCTCATATGAGTTGAGATAAGTATGCGGTGTAGAGTATAGATTAGTTCTGTATCCAAGAGTCTACTCAGAATGAGGGGACAATGTTAGACACTAAGAGTCAAAGTCTAGACATTGTCTTGTGAACTTGGAGAATTAAGTCTATGACATGAAGTTCCTAAAATCCTACTTCTCAATGAAGTTCCTCAGGAACTTAAGTAGATTAAGGTCAAATCAAGCCCACTCTCCACTTTACTCATGACTTGGTTCAGAACCCACTGACTTTCCACTTTACATATGCATGATATGCTAATGAAATGCAGATGAAATGAAATGCACATGAATCAAGTACAAGTTTTTGGATGTTGAGGATATATTTTTTATGCAAGAATGAATAAGAAGCCATTTTTATTTGACAAAAACTTTTTCTTTGTTTTATGTATGTTTTTGTTATACCTCCTATTTTACAATAATTTACACAAGAAAGTATTATTTTCATAAACTTAAACAAATTATACATATTTTACAGCTTGTATACAATATACACATTATACAAGATTACATGTATTTTTCATATTTTACAGATTTTTTAACAATTTTACACATACCATATTTATTGAATATTATATACATAAAATACATGAAAGTACGAGCTACGGGTAAAGTATATATGTAATATATATACCCCTATACTTAGCATGTGATATGTCCTCATATCATAAAAGCGAGAAAGAGACATAGCTCGTGATAAGCATAAGAGAGTGAAAATAATAGAAATATAAAAGTCCACCCACCCTCATTATACTTAGGATCAGGTCATCCTAAGTATAGAAGAAGAGCAAAAATGGGGCGGTTGAGGTCAAGAGGAGAAGAAATGGATGAATGAATATACAAAGAGGGCACCGGTCCCCCCTATACTTAGGTTATGGTTAGCCTAAGTATAGAAAAGGGTTGAGTGTGAGAATCGATGGGGTTGGGGTATGTATAGAGAAAAATGAAAAAGTGAAGAAGGAGTAACTCGGATCACTCACCCCCCTATACTTAGGATCTGATCGTCCTAAGTTTAGAACAAAACAAAAATGATATGGAAGCGAGGCGAGCGATGCGAATTACTGGTGAGGAAGGATCAAGAAGAAGAAAATTGTACAAGATGAAGTGAGAATATACAAGAATCAAGAAGGTTTGTGATGAAACTTCTTGCGTGAACTGAGAGGGAAGATGAATTGAGGATATATGTAGATGTTAGAATCATCCTCTGAAGGGTAGTAATGAGGAGGATGGAAAGTACAATGAGGATCGACACATGGCTGCATACTTGAGTGTGTTGAATAACAGCCTTATTGTGTGCATTTACAATGATCACATCAACTAGACAAGGAATCCTCAGAAGATTCCATGTCTATGGAGACCATTTTGGTTGATGATCTAGAACCTAAAGTAGAGAGAGGAAGAGAAGCATGACGTGCCTTGAGGGGAACAGGGGAACGCCTCATGGACACAGTCTCATCTTCTTCTCACTAGATAATCAAGTAGAGGGAACAACCTCTTCCTTGAAATGGAGCAGTATGGTAATGGTTGTCTCTCTAGGTCTAAGTCATGAAGGTGACCTGCATAAGGATGTAGTTGGTTATGGTAGTGGAGGCACCAGAATTAGTTCACAGAAATGGTCAAGGCAATCAGAAAAGATGGTGTCCATCCTGGAGAGAGCTTCTATTGTAAGTCCTCGATAGAAGTTGTCACGATGGTGGTGATACAAGCAGCGGGAAATGTGGTGTATGGGGAGTCTCTAAACCAATGGTCATCTCTATAGTCGGTATCTCATGTGTATTAGAGATATAGGACTCATTTGTCTCTCGATGGTCACAACTGTCAGTAGCTATGTGGGTCGCATCAAAGGTCACGTGCGGTCGGTATGTAGCGAAATCCTCCCTTGTCTCACAATCTATAGTCACCTTAGCCAAGGAAAATAATGTCTTCCTAAAAATAATAGGAGACTGGGTGAACTCTCCTCGATGCTCAATATCAATGATTGTAAAGTCCACTCTGAGTGGAGTACCTTGGAAAGTAATGATGACTGGAATAATCCCTCTCGATCATTTTATAGATCGATCAGCTAGATAAACGATCACTCTCAACTTCCTAAGTGGTCCGAGTTTGAAATTGTCAAACACGGAGGTCAGGAGGATGTTCACAAATGAATCATCATCGATTCTAGCATGGGTAAAGATGGTGTCTCTGATTTCACATTCAACTCTAGGCAACTGCTTCACTATGTGGCTCTTAGTCTTTCTCCTCGTCACCAAGGAGGTGTCCATATACATTAGGTGTCTCTCAGTCCTTGTCCTCTTATTGCTCGACCTCTTGGGCATCAATTTACTCCTTACGAATCTTTTGAGGTCAGGAAAGTGTTCTATGGCCTTTATTAAGGGAAGCTTACGAATCAGTTCCTTAGCAATGGCTTCCTAAGGGCATGGTATGTTTTTTAAAATATTTTTCATTTCAAGTTTTATGAGATTTTCTAATTTTTCAATTTTTCTGGTCTTTTTGAGATTTTCATTTTTTTGGTGTTTATGACAGGTGAACGGTCAGACTCTAGATTGGAAGGTAAGTGGTCAGGAGAAGAGGGAGATAGAATAGACTCCAGTTGTACAATGTGTGCGGGTTCCCTCATGTCCTCTAGGGTTTAATCATCAAATTCGCATGTCTCGTTCTCCACTTTCTTACCCGAGCTGGCAGCAATTGAGTTCAATATGTCAGTGACATTTCTCAACTTGTCACCAAATGATTCATATCTCTCAACAAGTCTAGAACTGTCATCCTCCAAAACTATACAACTTGTCCTCGTGTCCTTTTTGATAGGTAAACGGTCAGACTCTGGACTAGAAGGTAAGTGGTTAGTAGAAGAGGGATATAGAATAGACTCCAGTTGTACAGAGTGTGTGGGTTCCCTCATGTCCTTTAGGTTTTCAGCGTCAAATCCACTCGTCTCATTCTCTACTTTCATACCTGAGCTGGTAGAAGTTGAGTTCGATATGTCAATGATATTTCTCAACGTGTCACCAAATGATTCATATCTCTCAAAAAGTCTAGAAATGTCACCCTCCAAAAATTCCTTATGACAAATCAGTGAGCAATTAGTTTATTTGGAGGATAGTGCTGAGAACTTGGGGTCTCATACTCACGTGCTCTCTGGTGGAGTCAATAAACAGTGGGCTTGTAGATCAAGCTCATGGGTCCAATCCCCTATATGCATGGGCTCTCTAGATGGGCGGCATAAAGGCTAGTCAATGTATGCTTGATCACTAAGGTCAATCAAGTCCGGAAAATCATATGGTGCGGGTCTCTTTATCCAGTTTGTTCTTTCAACCAAGTTGTATCCTAAGGTCAAGTCAGAGTGTGGATAGGTAAATTGTTGACATGTCCCAACAGTCGTATGAGGACCAATGAGGTATGTTAGGTAAATAATTTTGCCAATCATCCGTCTCAGCAGTGGCTTGCTCTTCAAATGGTTCCTTGATTCCGACAAGCGCCCGTAGATATGATGAGTTAGACCAAGATGGAAGTGGATCAAGTGTGAGATTATGGGGTAGGTGAGAAGTGCGAAGAAGTGGGTAAGTCGGTTGGAGTTCTGACTTCATAGTTGGAATGAGGTGGAGGGTACATGGAGAAGTGAGAAGATGAAGATGGTCAGTATGGAAAACCGATAAGCCAACATCTTTGAAAAGAAATGAAAGCGGGTCAAGGAAAAAATGTGCAATTGCACGGAAGGAAAACACACACAGATAGACACAAAAACAAATGCAAGAGCAAAACCTAGTTTTACTAACTTAACACTGTGATGGTCGTAAAGTTTCGACCATTACCTTTTCTATTTTGTTAAGTGATAAAACAGTTACACAGGCACACAAGGTGAGTCATCTTACACCCAGCAGTGCTCCTATATACTCCTAATCAATGATGTGATCTGCTCGGGCTTACCGGGTTCAATATCACACACCAAAGGAGACACGCAGACTTACACAACTAGAACATATTTCTAAGGTCAAAGGCAAGCGTTTGCAACTCCCAAGCCCACAAGAGTCGAACCTGGAGACTTAAGGTGCAAGTTCAGGGATTTGGTCTCTAGACTTAGTGTGTGCATCCTCACCCACTCTCTCTAGAGATAGATGCCTACATACAATGACGGGGTTGCTATCCCGAAAACAAAGGTTAATTTTAATCAAATTTTTTGATTAATTCTGATTAGCCATCCTGATTTTAAGTTAGATTATAACTTCATTTAAGTCCACCAAATACAACAAGCCTAACGATCAGTCCTAATTTCTAAGAGTCGAGAAAAATCAATGCAAATGATAAAATCAATGATGCATGCCCGGTTTAGAAGACTTACAATGATCCTCACACTCTACATACGAGATGCAATACATAATTGAAATTTTTTATGCTAAATGCAAGCAAGTTAGAGAAAATTGCATCTACCAAGAACTTATATTAGTTGGGACAAAATTAATTTAATATTTGAATAAGTAGAACATTCTTATTAAGTAGAAAAGTGTGGTCCTAAAATAAACAAGCATAAGCAAATTATAAATGACCTATGTAAAGCTCTAAGAGCTGTGAGTTCAGGTCTAACTTATGAACCACTCAAGTCGAGACCCACTCGTGACACAACCACAACAAAGAAGAAGAAATAATGTCCGAGTATTTGGTACATGTGCGAGCTCTCAAACAAAAGTCGATGTAAATGATGCAATCACCTAAATTATTACAAATAAATAATTTCAAAAATAAAATGGAAATATAAAATCTTACGAACCCTACACTCTCTCACGACTAGACTCGATCTTAATTTTTAGTGCATTCTTTCAGCAGGTTTATTTCTTAAAAAAGTTGGCTTCCAATGCTCTTGATTGCTCAGCTACCTAAGCAGTCACTTCGTCGCGTCAGGTCCCTCGCACAAAAATAAGATGGTGGTTAGAGAGATGACTCAAATAAAATAAAGGAATAAATAAATAAGTAAATAAGATGAGAGGAAAATAAACAGAGTAATAATTACAAGAAAACATGGGGTCAAAATACCAGGGAGGTGGAAAACCTAATTTCTAAATTTCTAAAAATCAATGTAAGCCATGTCTCCCCAGCAACGGTGCTAATTGAAGAACCCTTATTTTCCCTTCGCTAATTCATGAGAATTAATTGATATACATTGTAGGCGAGCAAATTCGGATTGATCAAAATGATCAATTAAATTAATCTTTCAATTAAATGTGAGCGATCAAATTTATTTTTACTTGGACAAGACCAAGGTCGGACTCAGGGAGGCCATTATTTCCTTAGCTCAATTTTTAGATAATGAAGATATTTGCTTTTCGAGAAGAATATTTTTAGCAATCTTTTATGCATATATAAATGATATGCAAATGAAGAGTGTCAATTTTAAAGGTCAAATTAGCCAATAGTAGAAAATCAAAATTAATATGAGAACTAACTCAAAAATTCGAAAAGTTGATAGTCCTTAATTATTTATGCAATGAAGAATCCATGACACATTTCTTTATATTTTAGGACACAGAATGCATGCATGAAAAATGGACACTTTTATGGGTATTTTGTAATTTTTCATGCAAACAGTATGCAAAATTAATTAAGATTTGGTAAAAGCTTAAATATGATTAAATGGGTATACATTAGTTTTTTTAGAATTTTCTAACGATATATGATTTTTTATGAATTTCTAAGTGCAAAGAGGGTGATATGAAGTAATTTAATTTTAATAAATATCAAAACTCAATAATTTCCCGAACTAAAATTATCCGAAATATCTCTGATAATGAGGAATCCAGAACAATTGTAAATACTTAAATTTTTAAGTTATGAATCAATTAAAAATCATTTACTCAAATCACAAAACAATTTATTTCAGACTAACTATGCATACAAATGAGATGAAATTCATAAAATAGAACACAATTAATTATACCTAACGTGAATTTTTGGGAATTTTTGGAGCAATGGGTGATTTATTATAAACTTCCAACACAGATAGAGTAAAATATGACAATTTTCACCTCAATAAATGTTAATAGATCAGTATTAGCTCATAAAATATATTAATCGTCCATAATAATAAAGAATTAATTGTTTTATAATGTGTAATTTTCTAAATTGAAATATGATGACAAATGATTGTTCAAATTAAAGTAGCAACACAGGGTACAAAATGCAATTACAGGAAATAAAATGAAAAGAAGAAATATGCTGATGGGGACTAAAATGAAACTACCCAAAACCCTAGGGAAGTTTTTTAATTCGTGCATAGGCGTGTTGTGAGCGTGTTTAACCGGTGGGGAGGACTTCGACACAGTTGTTTGGAGTTATGGGGGTTTCACTACAATCCCCCCCGCCTGCACGTGTGTTGCACGTGCGGGGGAGGCTTGGGTATCAGAGTTGAGCCTTGACCCAAAGGGAGGATCAACACCGCACGATGTGGTGTCTCGGTTGGGCAGAGCTCCGGCTCGTGCTGATGCGGCACGTGGCAGTCGTTTCTTGCTCCGATTGCTCGAGGCTGGTGATGAGGCGAGAGGCTCGGAGGGGAATGTGTGACCAGCACGTGATGCTATCAAGGCCACCCGATGAAGATTGAGCAGTATCTATGCCTCTGATGAATTTCTTCTCTTGGCCAAGGGCGAGCGAGGCGGAGCTAGTGGTGTGAAGCTGAGCAAAGCTAAGGCCCCGACCTAGGGGCTAACGTCGAAGCTATTGGATTTGTCGATGAGGCGATCGAGGGTGAAGGCGATGTGGACCAGAGTGTGAAGGTCGAGGATGATTGATGGTGATGTTGCTCTGGGGTCAAGGCGAAGTCGACCGACGGGCGAGACGTAGATGATGGCATGGAAGAGTGGAGGCGAAGGGAGGATCTACGGTGGTCGATGACAAGGTAATGAGAGCTAAAATCGAGGTGCTTCGGTCAAAGTGGTCATTGACGGCAGCGTTGCCCTGGTCGATGGCGAGGTTGAGAAGCGTGGACCGAAGCGATAGAGAGGAGAAGGAGGTGGTGGCCAAATGGATTGGATTAAAAACTAAAGGAAGAAGATGAAGGATATCAAGAAAGAAGGAGCAAAGCGAAGAGGAAGGCGGAGAAAACAGGGAAAGTAAGATAAGAAGGAGATGAAGAGGGGAAGGAAAATAAAGGGAGAAAGAACATGTAGTAGTGAATAGGAGGAAGAGGAGGAGAAAGGGAGGAAGGGTATTCGGAGGGAAGAAAGGGCAATTACCTTAGATCGATTAGTGTCAGATTCTCCTAGAAGGTGGCGAAGATAGAGGTTCTTCACCGGGTCGTCGCTCGAGGTTCTAGCAACAAAACCGAGCTCAAGCCGAGCTGTTGGAGCTACTGTTGCAAGGGTGGGGACCCTTAGATCTCGCCGGAGGGGCCTTGGGAGCATCGTCACCTACGAAAGGTTGATCCTCGATGTCATCGGGATCTTCTTGAGGATGGTATATCTCGCTCGCACGAAGGGTGGATAGTCAGAGATATAGGCAGACATCAACTGTTATGGGTAGTTACAATGGTCGTGAAGGTCAGGGGTTGCTGGACGAGAGGGGCGAGTGGAGGAATTGGGGAAGCAAGAAGATCGGGGAGGTGGAGATGGTCGACCGATGGAGAGGGTGTGCGAGGAGGGCAGATGACTCGGTCATGGGAGGTTGGTAGGCGGGGTGTGTAGGAGGCAGGGTGGTGGGTGCACCACCACAGAATGCGAAGGAGAAGAGGGAGAAATGATCTGGTCGTCGGATGGCCCAGATCCAAGGGTCAAAGACGTGCCACGTGGCGGCTCCATGAGTTGCCACATGGTGGGGAAATATTAAAAGAAAAAATAAAATTAAATAAATAAGTAAAGAAGAGATAAAAAGGGAGTAGCATGTGGCAGTTATAGGAGTTGTCACGTGTCGCTCCTAGAAAAATTAAAGCAGAAAATAAAAGAAAATTCAATAAAAATAGAAAACAAGGTCAAATCAAAATTTGATCTATATGAAATTGTTTATTTTAATGAGATCTACAACTTTCATGAAGGAACTAAAATCAAAAGAAATCATATGTATAAAACATGCTTTTGGTGGTACTCTATAGATCTAAAATACATGTATTTTTGTGTTTTGCAATTTTAAAATTCTTAAATAAGACAAAATCAAAATAAAATCATAGAAACTAAAAAATAATTATTTACACATTAATATATTTTTGATATTTTTAATTATTAAGAAAATAAAGAAATTAAATAAAAGGGACATATATACATACTCTATATACATATTCAGAGTGATTTATTTTCTTTAATTTTTGCTTCAATTTTTATTTAAATTTTTGAATATTTATTAAAACATAAATCAAAGGAAATAAATTAAAAATAAATACATCAGAAAGAGTTATTTTGTACAAAAAATAATAAGGTTAAAATAGTCAATATGTACAAAATATACAATGAGGGCCCAAACCCCAAGTTTCACATATGAATGCCGATTCTTTTGGATTTGGTCTTGTTTTGTAGATAACTGAAAGTATATTAATTCAAAAGCGAGTAAGGGTCCATAGGAGATTGTATGAGAGAGAGATAATAACAATTATAGCTTTTTGTCTCCAAAATAGGGTTTGGGTTTTATTGGGCAGATATACAAGTTAGTATTTTTTGCTATTTTTCCTTTATTAAGGTAACTAATATGTACACAAAAAGTTAATTTTATTTTATTTTGAGTTAGTGAGAAATAATTAAAAATTGAGGAAATTATGGTAATATTTAGGTGATAATGTACAAGATTTTTGGCTTCTTATTTAATGCAATTGTGCATGCTAAAATGTGAATCTTATTTATATATGCATGAATGATAAAAATGCAATATAGACGAATAAATACAACTAATTACTTGGGAACAGAGCGCTATTTTCATCTTTTAGAGTAATTGATCACAAATTAATCAATATGATCGATAAGATTGTCAATTGGTAATATTTATTCTCTTGATCGATCATTTCTATCCTTGACCATTTCAATTCATTGATCGGTAAGACACCTTTTATGATCGCTCAATCGACCTTATGATCAATCATGGTACACTATATGATCGATCATTAGAGCATTGATCGATCATTACTTCTTTATTGATTGATCATTCCATATTTAGAACTTTCTATTTTTGGCTCCCGATTGTTACATGTTGCATTCACTATAAAAAGAGGCACATACATCCGCATGTCAACACAAAACTCATTCGAGTATTCCTCTCTCTCTCTCATTCTTGAGTGTTCAACTTCTCAAGAGAGAAGAAATCTAAGGTGAAAGCTAGTTTCGATCTATAGCAATCTCCTGAAGCTCTCTGTATGCAGTTAAAGATACTCATTCGATGATGTTTTTAAACTATATAGCTTTCATATGTAGAGATATATTTGTATATCTGATTGAATCAAGTATTGTAATATCTTGTTGATATCATCTCTCTAGTGATTTATAATATCATTTTTTTCAGCTCAGTTAATTGTCTATCTTGTTCAGCTAACATTGTTATGCAAATACTCTTTGAGTTCTCTCTGCAGGAAACTCGAGGTGAAGCCTCAATCAATGTTGCGGCTAGCTCACTTGTAGTGGTGACATTGATATTCTTATCTAAAGTTGTGACTTTGTTGTGTAATCCAAAGTTATGAGCTATGTGCTTTTAATTGATTGAGATATCTATCTAAATATCTCAGGATATAGTTGAAAAATAGTTGGCTCTGCTAACCAGAAATTCTAAGTTAGGAAGGCTTGGGTCGTGGATTTTCCCTGCTAGGCTTTCTACGTAAACAACGGTGCATTGTGATTGTTGGTTTGTTGTTTCTGTCTGGATTTCATTCCATGTCGTCTTCTTATGCAAAAAAGTTATATTTTGCCATACTCCATTCATCCCATTGAAGTGTATTTGATCTGCAAGTTCTATCAGAGCATTCTATCCACATAGTTTCCATATCAAGTCCTGGCACAAATCAGAGCAATAGCTTGACACATCATCGGCATCAAGCTCGACTCCTCGGTGACATTGTTCCTTCTCTTTTTCTACAATTTAATCATGAACAGAATGTTTTTGATGCACTTGTTGTTTGCAAATCATTATGGAGGAGTAGAAGCATGATAAGAAAGAGATATTTGATTGGTTGGTGCAAGGAGTGGATATATGTTCGTTCATCTTTCTCTAGCCAAATCATAACGTCAAGGTCCTCAGGTCCATTTTGGAACTCAAGGTGAGCTCAAGGCAAAGATGCCAAACCCTTCAATGAGGCAAACAAACATCGGTAGCAGCCAAAACGAGGAAGCAGAGCTAACACAAAATTGTCGGAGCTAAATCATAGCACCACCAACTTTGTCACCTCCATCATAGGAGGAACCATAGGGTAGTCTAAAACACCCACACCCGAATATTTGTTTAAAATGTATTTTAGTCCCTAAGGGGACCATTTATATGAAAACTTGCTATTTTCTTTGCATTTCACTCCTAAATCTTGCAAAAATCATAGTAAATTGATTCCTTATTTTTTTTTCCATAATTCAAATTTTATTGGTTTGTATTAAATAGCTTTACTTTTTGAACATGAGTTTGCACATTTTGGATATTGCTAGGATCATTTGTATTTATTTTATTTGTGAAATTCAAACTTTTTGAATCAAATTTTATGTGTGCCTTATAGTGATAATATGTGAGCTTGTGGAAAAGCGCTCTAGTACCATGTTACTTAATACGCAATACCATGTCCTTCTTTGTGAAATTTAAAATGCAATGTATTTTAAAAATACCTTTAACTTTTACATGTCTTGTTTGTATTAAGCACATAGTGTACTATTATGCTAATTCCTTAGGGTTTTTTATTCACCTGTCTGGATTTTATCGTATCAAATTTTAGTTTACAAATTTATTATTGTTTGCTATTTATTAAAAATAAAAGGCCAAAAGACTTGGCATTCAAAATAAAAATTATTTTTATTTTATTTATTGTCCAAAAATTGTAGAAAAATTAAGGAGTGTGTGTATTCTGTAGGCACATAAGCCCTCTAAAAAGAATATTTGATTCATTGTATTTTCCTTAGAAACCTAAAAACATTAAAAATCTTCCCTCTTTTCTATATAGATTCACAAAATACAAAACCACAAAACAAATGTTCATTTTTTGCCTCAAATTTTCCTCCACAATTTAAAAATAATCTTATGTATGTTTAAGTCCATTTCCTATTTTATATCTTATTAACTCTAGCCATTATACTTTCTTTATTTTCCTTTATTTAAAAATAATCTTATGTATGTTTAAGGCCATTTCCTATTTATATATGATTAACTCTAGCCATTATACTTTATTTATTTTCCTTTGTTTCTTGCTTTATAAAATACCATAAAAATGAAAAAATAGAAACAACCCCAAGAATAACTTTTTCAAAATTAAAAATCTAATAATATTTTCATCTTTTTTTCTACCTATGTATCCCTATTTTATATTATTTTAAAAACATAAAAAGACTTAATCATTTATAAAAAAATATAGAATATTTTACAAATTAATTAGAAATTTTAAATATGTAAAAACATAGACTAAAAATAAATATTACTTCAAATTAAAAATTATAAAACAAAATAAAATACCTCAAAATGTCATAAAAACACCACATTAAGACACATGTTACACATAAACCCTTGGTTCCTAAGTCACTTACCTTACACACATAAGTAACTCGTTTATGTTCCTCTTTGAGTTTGATATTTGGGATTGCCTAAGTATCCACATAGTCATACTTCCTATCTTTTGTTTGACCTAGACACGCAGAGAAAATCTCATATCACCTTAAGCGTGCCTTCATATATGACTTGAAGTGTCTTCCACATCTCATGTATGGCATTGGATTGAGAAACTCGATTGTACTTGTCGACAAAGAGAACACAACATAACATATTCAATACTTTTGTGTTCTTCTTGAATTCTTTGGTTTTTTATCCTTGAAATCTACAACGCCCTCCTTTAGCATCGGCTTCACGAATGCCGTCATTGTGCATGTCCACATATCATAGTCGGTGGAATGCATGTAGATCTCCATGTGCTTTGCCCGAAAACTTAACACTTTTTCTTCACTTGAAGGAATATAATTGCACTTCTTGATTATATATCTTGCAGTGAATTTTAAGGATTTTTCAATAGTGCTTAAATGTCAAATATTCGTTACAGAACCATAAAATGATTAAGAGATAAATAACCAACGACTAGAAAAATATTTAATACAATCAATGTAATATTGGAGACCTCAATCTAAGTCGTTATGGAGGGTAACTAGCTATCACAAATGTTGGACTTATGCGCAGCAAGATCCGTTAACCACTACCCAAAATGCTTTAGCCAAGTTGTATAGTAGTAGTTCCCTACAACTTATAACCCAACTACAAGATGCGGGACTATGATTGGGGTGCTACAATCTCCCCTAATCAATAGAAAATTCAGACAATTGGGAAATCAAATTAGTCGATAGAATTCCAAATTAATCGATTTGAAAAACTCCTTACACATTAGTCCAAATAGCAACGACATGAATGATAAACTCCTTACACAAGTTTATCTGAAAAAAGAGACTTCCACATTAACAACTTCCCTTTTATCTTGAGAGGTGTAAATATTGTCTCTTATCAAGCTCCGAAAATGATCAAAGAACTTACAATGATTAAATTCTATCGGTCGTCTCGCTACCTTACTTACACCAACCAACTTCAAATTTTAAACTCTACACAATTATGTTTACCTTCCTTGGAACATGCTGGAAGAAATGATGTTCTAACAAGTGTGAATGAGGTTTTCGAGGTTTATTGCTACTCAATGTTTAAAAACATCGTATTCTCTCTCCTTTATGGTTAACCTACTGGATGATTACAAGGATATCTATCCTTCACGATACAAAAGTGATCTTAAATGAGTAGAAACCACAGTCCACCACACCTTTTGACCAACCCCAAAAAGATGCACGAGCCTATCGTCGCCATCAATTCTCCTGCCTCCCTAAACCCATCTCGTGACCCCACGAATGTTTCACCTTACGTAATATTGGAGCGAGGAGGAGATGTTTTACCTTTTTTTTTTACTTTTTATTTGTAGGAACTAAGCAATAATCGAGAGTTGCACACCAGTAGCCAAGCCTTGGAATAAAAAAAATGTTAACATAACTTCGCCCCCAGATAACCCACTTTAGATCTTCACGTGAAACACGTTTATACAAAATTCCTTCATCATTCTTAACCTGATCCGTAAAAACAAAAGATGTGCTTCTCATCCACTCCTCACAAGAAACATATCTGGTGAAGTCAGTTTAATGATCTGACAATTAATTTTACTGAAAGATCGAGGTTCAAATTCCATAGAACCTATTTAATTATTGAATTTTAGTGTCTATGCGGTCCCCAAATTTACCAACAATGACAGTCTTGTCCCTACATGAAATTGGTAAACACTGGGAACCCACCTTATGATCCAGTAGTAGAAATGGCTCTCACTCCAAAGACTAAAGTTCAACCCCTCCCGCTCCCCTTAACTAGTAAAAAAATTGGTGAACACTTGAATCTCAGGGACAAGGATAACAAGAAGCAATCGTTTATCTTGGAATAGAACTTTAATATACTTCGTGAAGTAGGTAATCTTACATATTTCATGATCAATTTTGGCCAATTTTTTTTTTTTAGAAAATACCATCATAGATTTCATCACTATATCCTCTTAAGATGTCATTCCAATTTCGTCAAAAACGGAGACTCATATGCCCTCCATCAAGAACAAGTAATTTTAACGATTTTAGAATTGATGTAATCAACATGTTCTGGATGGAGGACATAATAAGAGCATCTATTTCTGACAAAATTTGAATAATATATTAGAAGGAAACAGTTATAAAAATCCATGGTGATATTTTCTAAAAAAATAAAAAAATGGACAAAACGAGCATGAAGTAGGTAAGGTTGCCTACTTCATGAAGTAGGCTCCCTCTTCGAAGAGTTGTCTGTATTTTGAACTCATCCCTTCATTATCTCTGAAAACGCCATAAAAAATCACAAAATTTAAACTTCGGTTATCTATCATCTCACTTTGTTTATCATCTATGAAAACAATGGAATGAATCCTAACACCGGAATAAATGCGTCAAAATGGCCATTAGGCCTGCAGCCCTAATTTGGAAAAGGACAGGAATTAAGTACCAACATTGCAGAGAAGACCAAAATAGAAGACAAGAAAACAATAGAGCAAAGAAAATGGATGGAAATGTTACTGTTTTGTGGGTCCATTGGTCATGTGGCCATGATGAGTGCGTGGTAACTTGAGGAATGATGACATGCCGCACACATCTAAACAAAAGAAAGACAAATATACGCCATCGGTTTGACAAATAGATAAATACATATATAGGTGAGTTGGCACTTTACAGTAAAGTCTGTCAGTCTCATTGGCTTTTACAGAAAAAAAAGTGCTTTTGGACGTATACGATCTCGCAGGGAACCTTCACTTGTCATCTTATGCACATAATACAGGTCTGTGTAATGTCACATGTTCCACCTCAGGAGCCTGAGTGGGTTAATCTGAATTTTACAGTGTAACTTATTGATCAGAAAGTAGGTAAATGAGGCATTACCTTTTCTTTGGATCAGGCTTAAAAAAACAAGCCCTTACTATGTGTACAGGAAACAAAATTATTGAAAGATTAACACGAGGTAATCACCTGAACAAACAATCAATACAAGCATGACAAACTAATCTTGCAACTAAACAGATCATAATTCTAACATATACCACCATCAGTTGCTTTGATCTCTGATCAGACAACTTACATTTCACAATCGTTCTCGTATATCGATCGTAAATCCTCCTTATCAACCCAGCAATCTAACTTGAAGAATAAAGGATTCGTGGGTTAAAAAGTGAACCGAAAAGAAACGATTCCGGATGGTAGACCGCGACAAACCAGAAGCACCACTGATGCAAGGACAAGAGCCATTCCAAGTTCCCAACCCGGGCCTTATATTTAAAATCCTGATTTCTGGACTCTAGGTAAAGTTTAGAAAGGTCCCCATGTGGCAAGGCTTTTAACTCGTGACAATTAAGTAATGAGACTCTGAGCAATGTCCGCAAGCTTCCATTCGATAACTTCCAAAAAATAAATGCATGCTGTGGCATCTTATAATTGGGATTTTCACACTTTGCCAGGATTGTGAACAACAAATGCAAAGAAACACTCTAAAGAGACGTGATGATTAGAATCTCATTAATCATGTTATTCAGATTCGGACATCAGTTTATGGAAATTATGTAGTCTGATGTGTCTATGACTAATCATAGATGCTTCTAACGAAAGGGTGGAATATAAAGACAATAGATATAAATGCTGTAGGAGAAAACACTTTCCGCTCCTAAAGTAGTTGATTGTTACAGATAACATTCCTCGAAAATTTCTCCGATGTGACTCGCTACCAGATACCTGTGTTGAGTACGGTGCAGTGATTCAAAACCAAAGAGTTCTTTATGATCCAACGGCACACTGAGTGCAGGTAGAAGTAAGATCAACCCACCAGGGACTTCATCTTCCAAGAATCTCTTTCTCCTTGGCCTTGCACATATCTTCTGCTGTTTTAATGAATCTCTTTGTGATGTCTTCGACCTAACATCGAAAAGGACCTTGCATCAGAAAATGTATAATTAACCTGAGGAAAATTTCCCACATCAATAAAAAAAGTGGCCCACCTCCTTTTCCAGTCTCTTTCCATCATCTTTGGAAATACCTGATCCAGCTTTCTTTATCATATCCAGAGCCTATATTAGAAAAGGTATTTTTGCAAAAAAATGAACGTTATCTGAAAGTTGGATCTTGCAAAAAATTATAGTTAACATCGCGCACAATAAATTGAGGCAATATAACATAATGAACATAAATGGGCAGAAGAAAAACAAAATCCAACTGCTGATTAAGTTGTACAATGTACCAAATATACCTTTTGCCGTGCCCTTCTTATACTTTGTTTAACATCTTCAGAATGCTTGCTGACAACTTTGGTCAATGCCTGGCGATGAAAAAGAAGTCCTCAAATTTATGGTGGGTACCAACAGAATTCAAGGAACAAATATACACAAGAAAATACTCACCTGCATGTTCTCCTTCGTTAACCTACACCATAAAGTGGCAATAATAATAAGAAAAAAACAGTTAATAATAAGTTGCAAAACAAATCGTGTAATCGTTAGCACAGTGTGCACATAGGGGTAAAGCTAGAACGTGCTAGAGAAAATGGGTCCAAGATAACTTAAATGGTGAACTATGCATGTATACGGCTTTCTCATTGTGCAACTTTTCAATCCTGACTGAAATAGGTGAAACAACACACAATCCTTGAAACCGAATGATGTTTCCTTAAAACTTACGGCGGGATAACTGTCAGTAGTCTTTGCCCATCATCTGTTGGATTCAATCCTAGTGGAGATGAAATTATAGCTGTATGTATAGATTTCAATGCCTAAAAATCAGGAAAATGAAGAAAAATGCATGTCAAGCAAAATCAAAGAAGATATTATCACCCAAGAATAATTTAAGATCAATCAAGTTTTACAAAAACAATTAAAAGAGGTGGAAGTATCAAATTCCCCTTATAATGGAATACACTCAGCAAACATTACTGCACAGCTGGAGAGGATTTTTGCCTGTATAAGGCTTTTCTCATTGTGCAACTTTTCAATCCTTGGCAGGTCACTAAGTTTAAAAAAAAGTCAAGTCAAAGGAGAAGGCCGGATTGTCCTCAATCTTCGTGAGAGATCTATGTATCAAAATCATAAGATTGCGTAGGGTCTTCCAAACTCACTCCATGTCTCCCTCCTCTAAAGAGTCCTAACACTTTGTGAGCTGCTCCAGGTTCCAGTGGGAAAATGTCAACTACAAAAGTTCTTTAACCCCAAACACAAAAATATGTAATGAAAACAGAGTGATGGATTTTCATAATTCTTCCCTAAAAGATGTATAAAGCGAAGTATCTTTGACTGAAGAAGCCACATTACTTTGCTAAAATTGATTCCATTATTTCATTATTTGCAAGGGCCAGACATGAGAAAGACTGAAAGAGCAAGACAGTTTACTTCGATGGTAACAATTCGGCATCTAGCTTAAAACTAGAAACATCTTCTCTCAATCATTACCAAGTAGGTTGGAATGTCAAATAAAAAACAAAAGGGAAATTTAAAAAAAAAAGATTACAAAAAAATATTTACACATGCCAATGTAAAATAATGTATTTACACACTGATATTGTATATTTACACCATAATTACCAACGCTTACACCATAAGGCTCATAACCTGTGTGGGTTAATGCCCATCCATTAGCCATTAAATTCAAACGGTATTTGTCAAAAAAAAAAAACAAAGTTAGTATTACTGATGGTTCAAAATTACATATATAACCCTTTCTCCTATTTTCCTCAAAGCACCGTCTACCAACACCCCTCCCTGCTTCAAGTATCAGCTCTTCTAATTCTTTCATTACAAGTCCATCCTCCCCAGCTTCCTACGAGTTGACATTCCCTCTATGCAAGTTTTGCGATGGCAAGTACATCAGTCTCTGCAGTTCTCTATGAGTTGGCATTCCATCCATGCAAGTTTAACAAAGCCCCATCCACAAGCATCCCGCAGCCTGTTGCAGTATTTCTATGCACCCCTATCCCCCAAGTGTTTTGCGGCCACAAGCCCCTCGTGGCTCTACAGGATCCAAAGGTCTCAGATTCATACCCAAACTACCAATCCCTCAAGACCAACAGCTCCTCAAAAGGCAAATGAGGATATTTTGATTGTATTTCCTTAGCCTTCCACATTTGCTTGAATCAAAATATTCCACATCCAAAGCTACCAGCCCCCGCAGCACATTGAGCCCCTATACCTCCGACCCTAAGCAGCCCCATGTTCATGATCCATGAGCTCACCGCATGATGGTCTTGGGTTTCCAGCCCCTTGTCTGACTGCCGACAGTCTATTTCATGATCTCTTCCAGTGATTGTGAGCATTAGAGATAGGCATGGGGGAAGGGACCAAGAGAGAGGGGAAAAATAGACCTCCACTAAATTGTATGTGACTAACTCAAGTGTAGTTAAGTCGGTCATGTAAACTCACGACAGGGGCACGCAAGCAAGACAGAGCAGCTTTGTAGGGGTTAGAATGTACATGTAAATACCCCAAAAGAAAAAATGCACAATTTTAATGAACATGAATAGAGCCTTTTTTCAAAACAAGATATAAATAAATGTGTGCACAATATGATCACATTACAGTTTGATCGTACGGTGTGACGGAGAGTGTCTTTGCATCAAGAACAGAAATAACAGCAACGCGATTCAAGGGCATTTTTGCACCATGCAAATCAACTACAATATGATCAAGCATTCCTGCAGAAAATGTGAAAGCATATACAATCATGAGCAATCAATCTAAAGCTTCTGCTTTCAAAAAACAAAACAATTTGATTCTTCTTTAACAAACCAATGTATACCTGCAGAGGCTCTCCCAGTTCGCAATTTATTAAGTTCACGAGATAAAGCATCTGTTGCTGCCTCCATCTGGGAGAGAGTAGATGACTTAACAGTAGGCCCAATATCCAGGACCGCTTGAGCAGAGTCTCCAACGTCATCATCGCTCTCCTCTACGACCCCTGCAAATATAAAACTGAGAAAACATAAGAATCAGATTATTGATAAAGGGAAAGAATACACTTTACATACATGAAAACGATCCAATTTTAGAAGCTGACAAAAATGAATCTGAGAAGAATTCTTTCAAAAAAGAATCTGAGAAGAATTCATTTGATTGGAAGCAGGAATGCATTGCAGCAGCACTGGTAAGAAAATATATCCACAAAAGAAAAACAATGGGGAAACGTGCAACATGTATGTAAAGCAAAACTCAATAAACAAACAATTAATTGCTTGTTTTCAAAATCTGCTCGGTATTCCTTTCTACTTTTGGAAATGCCGCTCTATATGTTTTCAGAAATTCACTCACACATAAATAACCATCTACATTGACGATATCTACACCGGGTCCTTGGAAGATAAATCATTTCCGTATGAGGAAAATTTTTTGGTCCTTGGCAATGTATCTCGTCCCCAATTTATAAACCATCTTCTTCAGATATCAGAGGTTCACGTATGTTTTCTTTTGTAAGTTCACTAGCCCTTGATCCATATTTACAAGTTGGATTTTAACACTTGAGCCCTTCATTACACGTTTCCTCTTACGTTTTTTGCAATAACACTTGTGCACGTACCTTCTAGCACTGTAAACAGTTGTGCCCCTCCATTGGTTTGACCTTCTATAAGATAAACCAAACCATGGTTTGTTCAAACCAAGGTCGACAACAACAACAAAGGCTTTTTTCCACAATTAAGCAAGGTTGGCTATATGGATTCTTTGCCTATATTCAAATCTATCTTGGGTCAATCTTGGGCTTAAATCCAAAAAACAAAGATCCCTTCGTATAGTCTCATTCCAACACTTCTTTGGTCGACTTCGCCCTCTCTTAGCCGGCTCAACATCCCAAAACTCGCATCTCCTAATCGGTGCATCAGCTGACCTCCTTTGCAAATGTCCAAATCACCTTAAGCGGCTTTCTCGCATCTTTTTTTATGCTAAATCGGGTGAGTCCCCTCTTCGGGGATCACCGCCTGTAAAATTTCATTTAAAAAGGTTTAGGGTACATTACGTGAGAGCCAGAAATTATAAAGCGCATTACAGTGGGTCACTACATTTTCACTATAGAACCTCTGATTTTTGAAAATTAAGTCGTTTCATCCGATCCAAATGGCCCAGAGAACCACAAACGGTTTTCTCGCATCTTATCCTCGATCAGAGCTACACCAACTTTCCTTCTGATTGCATCATTCGGAATCCGATCTTATGTCCACACATCCACCTGTCATTCTCTGCACATGTCTATGGTTCACAGACCAACATTCAAACCCATAGAGCATAGTAGAACTTTCCTTTGATTTTTAAAGAAATTTTCTTATCATAGAGAACAACAGAGACTCCTCTCCACTTTAGTCAGCATGCAATTATTCTATTAGTAACATCTCTGTCAATTTTCCCATCATGTTGGAAAATAGATCCCAGGTATCTAAAAGAATCTCTCTTTCGAATGTTATCGTTACCAATCTTCACCTCGATTTCTTCATCATTGCTTCCACCAAAAGTGTGCTCCATATATTCAATCTTAGCCCTATTTGTACGATACCATTTAGTCTCTAATGCATGTCTCCAAACATCAAGCTTCTCATTTACTCCATTTCTAGTCTCATCAATCAATAAAATATCATCAACAAATAACAAAAACCAAGGTATCTCATCCTGAATGTGACTTGTCAACTCGTCCATAATCAAATTAAAAAGAAATAGACTCAAAGTTGAACCTTGATGTAAACCAATGTTGATGTCAAAATAGTCAGTCTTCCTAGACTGCATCCTTAGATAAGATAAAGCCCTATCATACATATCCTTTATGAGGTTAATGTATAGGATAGGTACTTGTCTCTTCTCCAAAACTCTCCACAATATCTCACGCGGGACAAAATCATAAGCCTTCTCTAAATCAATAAAAATCATATGGAGGTTCTTCCTTTTATCTCTATAAATCTCCATTGTTCTCCTTAGCAAATGGAGGTTCTTTCTTTTACTTTGGAAAGTTGCCTCAACCTTCTTTCGATCATACGTTCCCAAATTTTCATAGTGTGACTCATTAGCTTGATACCTCTATAATTTGAACAATTTTGAATGCCCACGTTATTCTCATAAAGAGGCGACACGATACTTCTCATCCAATCTTCAGGCATTTTCTTTCTTTGCCAAATAACATTGAGTAAATTTGTAAGCCAAGTCAAACCACGCTCACCTAAAACTCTCCATACTTCTATAGAAATTTCATCCAGTCCTACACCTTTCCCAGGTCTCAAAACCTTCAAAGTATCATCTACTTCCTTTCTTTGTATCTGTCTATAGCTTGCACGATTCAAGTAACTTTCACTACTAGCTAAATCACCCAACGTGATCTCTCTATTTCCTTCCCCAATGAAAAGTTTATGGAAATATTGCTCCCATCTAGTCTCTATATCCTTCTGAGCAATAAGCACGTGACCTTCCTCATCCTTAATGCATCTCACTTGAGAAAGGTCTTTGGTCTTTCTTTCTCTAGTTTTGGCCAACTGAATATATCCTTCTAGCCCTCCTTAGGGCTCGTTAGGTAACTGGGTTGGGTTGGGTTGGGTTGGGGTACCTCTGTGAATAGTAAACTGAGTGGAGGATTGGGAGGGTTGGAAGGTGGAGTACACCGGTGTACACCTCTAACCAAACGAGCCCTAGAGTCGAGATTTTGTACAAAACTTCATAAGCTTTTGACTTAGCTTCGCTTACAGCCTTCTTTGCTTCCTTCTTCGCTATTTTGTAGTTTGTAATATTTTCCTCGATTCTATCCTTAGACATAGCTTTAAAGCATGCTCTTTTAATTTTGAGCTTCTCTTGCACCCTCTACTCCACCACCAAGCCTCCTTTTGGCCTGGAAGTCCTCCTTTTGACTCGCCTAGCATCTCTTCGGCTACCCTTCAGATATAAGATGCTACTGCCTCCCACATCTCGTTTGCACTTCCGCTACAATCCCAAGATAAGTCTTCTAAAACCTTCTCCTTAAAGCATGATTGCTTCAGTTGAAAAATCCATCATCTAGTTCTAGTGATTTTGAAAACCCTTCTTTTCTTTACCCGCCCTTTTATTGCACATCCATGACTAACAAGCCAGTGTTAGGTAGTAAACAACCAGAGTAAAATATAGACGAATCTTTCAACATGGATTTGAGCAAGAGTTTATGTAGTCGACCCTTCTTATAGTGGGAGAAGGGCTTTGTCATTTTTTTATCCATTACTAACAAGCGAAATTGGGTTGTCAAACTCTCTCCTGGGATTACTTTGTAGTCTTTGTAACACAACCGATCTCTTCTCTTCAACGCAAAGTAATCTATCCATGTTATTGTAAGACCACTTTATAAGTGATTAAATATACCTTGTAAAAAAATTATCATATTACATTTATACCATTAGCTTTCTAGACCCAAATGTGCTCTCATCTCCTCCATTGCTTCCACTCCCTCTGTTGCCTCAATGGTTTCACTTACCTCCGACCATCCCCCTCTTGCCACATAAGGGCATGGAGGCATTGTCGGGGATGTGGTCGGAAATCGAGCACGAGGGCATCATGCTAAGATTCGAATTATCGTAATAAATAAATAGTTACACTTGTACGAAGAAGATAAGGACGAAGAAGATAAGGGACATCAACTAACCTAGAAGAATACATAGTTAGTTACCCAGGGTGGGTGTTATGAAGAAGGACGAAGAATAATAGATAGTTACACGTGTATCCCTCTCTTTTCTTTCCAATTATTCTGCATAAGTAAATGTTTGTTTGGGAGGGGAAGGGACATCAACTAAACTAGAAGGATATAACTATTAATGGTGCAAGAAGGTAGAGGCACACGTGATTAGTGAGGTGCACGCCTCGAGGCAATTTCCGTCAAAAACCGCCTCTAGACCGTAGCCTCAATTCTGGTAATTACAACTAGCACCTCAAGTACACCGACGTGGTCCTAAATCCACAGGGTATTGAGGTGCACCTTAAGCGTTGCCTCACATATCAAAAATTTGGGCACCTAGACCCCCACCCACATTTAATAGAACCTAAGGATTGTTACCAAAAAAGAACCCAACAACCTACTCCTCCCTTGCCATTTTCTCCTCTTTCAACCAAATGTCACGTGATCCTCCTCTCCGAGCTGCAACATTGCTCTCTCCTCTCCAAGATGCAGCGCCGCCATCGCCACTCCCTTCTCTTTTAGCTATGAGTTGTGGGTGATTGTAAGTACTTTATTGTCTCCTTTGTTAAGACTTGGCCCTTAATCAAACTAACGTTGGGAAAAAGATTTTTTTTCAAAAGAAAAAAGGACTTCCACCATGTACATGGATGCCCAAAGCCTTCACCATTTAATCGACAAAAAATGTACATGCACAGGGAGGTCAAGAATACACGCTCCAACTATCAACTAGCTCCTTGATGTGCGCCACCCCATTTCACCATAAAAACGCTCCTGTACAAAGACAACCCCCATTTTTGGCTACCAAAGAACTCAAATCATTGCCAAACCAAGTTATTTGTTCCTCTTATTTTAAAGGAAAAAAAGGGTACGACGTCGAGAAGACGACTACCTTGTAAATTCTATAAATTCATAGTAACAAGACAGAAAAAAATACAATGACGAAAGGGTCTGCAAGGCATGGCCTCAAATTGCTACGAAATTCCACCGAAATTCTCTGAAATTTCCGTTTCTCTAGGTCACCGAAATCAAAACGTTGCCTTATTTCTTTTTCCAGGATTTAAATAAAATATCAACAAAATTTCATCAAAATTGCATGCCGTTTCGACGAAACAACAAAAATAAGGGAATCTACCCTTCGCTTTCATCGAAGTTTGCATTTATTAATGCAGTTTTTACTTATTTAGTCGTCGATGTGTTGAATTTTTAAAGTTCTTTACATTATTTAAAGAAGTTTCTTTAGTTAGTTTCTAAATTTTAGATCTAAATCCAAAACAAATAAGTTAGCCACAAGATTTAAGCGTTAAATTCAAGTTTTAACTGAAAAGCTTTATTTTTTTGTTCTTTATTTTGATATACGTGTATGTTTTGATTAGCAGTTATTGTATATGCCACTTTATTCTTAATGACGAGGTGATTATCAAGGTTTTTGCTTCTACTTTAGCATACAGTTTTGACTAGGAAACACGTTGCTCTAAATATCATGTGTGATGATTATGACGATAATATTACTTAAAAATCTATGTTTGCAATTTTATTTTACAAATAAGTATGCATTTCTATTTTATTTATTGACTTGGGAACATTAAAAACCTTCGTTTTTTTTGGAAAAAGTCGAGTTTAGAGTCATTTCCAAGATTTCCGATGACTTCACTAAAATTCTCCGAAATTTCTCTTTCTGGACACTGTGAAACGAAACAAATATGAAATCTAAGGCTTTGCTTTCTTGCGGCTTCTCTTTACTACAAGGAACACATGCGGTTGTGCGAGTACTAGGTTGTTAGCAACCTTTTAAATCTCGTGATTGTAAGTATTTGCCTACTTTCAGGTTGGATATAGATTGTGCTTGTGAATGATACGCAGTTTTTAGGTGTTGGTTGATTTGTTTGTGTCTTGTATAACATATATTTTACAATCACAAGCTATAAAATGCATCTATAAAACATACATGTTAGAAAGATTTGTTTTTGTGTGTGTATGTGTCTTATTTTACTTCTAAAATTAAATACTTGTCTAAGTTGAAAGTATTTTGATTAGACACAAGTTCCATGCCATCATTTCGATCTCAATTTCTTACATAAGATATCATTCTGCTAGTACTCTTTGTTAGTCTATATTTTTCTATGTTATTATTGCACATGTCATCATTCTCTTCATATTTAAGAGGTAGAACTAATGGCTTCTAATTTCGATTCTAAATCTGGTTTGATCCTGAGTAGTATATTACTTTTTACTGTTGAAGTGATTGGATGGAAATTTAATGTAACATATCATGTTAATATCTTACTATTAGCAAAAAAAT
Organism: Ottelia alismoides; assembly: GCA_037367405.1. NCBI lineage: Eukaryota > Viridiplantae > Streptophyta > Magnoliopsida > Alismatales > Hydrocharitaceae > Ottelia > Ottelia alismoides. Next base: position 493,009 of record JAZKJV010001459.1, on the reverse strand, counting down.
GTTTATTTCTATCTCATTTATTGAGTTAAACAATATTAGAAATCTTACTTCTAGAAAAAATGAGTTTACAAATAATTTCCCTAATTTCCAACCATTTCACCAAAATTCCATCGAATATCTCTCTGGGTTTAGAGAAACGAAACAGAAATCCGATATTTAAGGCCTTGCCATAATGTTTTAGCATGTTCAATCACATTTTTCATATACATCCGCACCCCTCGAAAGATGGAACCATTCTGAGCTAGCCACACTACCCATAAGATGGCCACCACCCATACCTTAGTTAGGTCGGTGCCACGCCCAAGCCCATCTAAGGATCCCCAAAACCTGTTCCAGCCCACAGCCGAGATCCTTTCAACTTGTGCCTCAGTCTAAACCGACTTCACAGTAGGACACCTAAGGAATAGATGCACCATGGTCTCCTCTCCTGTTGAACAACACTCATAAATGTTGTCGCACCCCGTAGTGAACCGAGATCTTCTTTCACCTATCATGAGATGTTGCCTCTGCATCAGCTACAAGAGGATTCGGTTGCATAATGGTACCTTCTAGTTCCATAAGTCGTAAAATCGGTCCGGAGTAGCGTTTGATCCAAAACGTCGAGACGGTAGAAAACAGTATATGCTTTCTTCACAATGAAGTGGCCATCGGACCAAGATCAATGATCAATAGAGCCACTCAAACCCCCTATAGGTGGCAGCACCTCAAGAAAACACAAGAAGTCCTCTGTACCAAACCATTCAGCACCAATGGATTCCCAGAATCCCGAAACACCATCAATGGAAACCAAGGGATTCCCAAGTGCTCCTAAGCCTCGACGGAACTCCTACACATGAAGAAAAGGTGATCCGCATTCTCAACATCTCCCTGACACAGATAACAAGCGGGATCAGCTGCATGAACGAACCATACAAATCTGTAGCCAATCAACAGACTCCCCCTCCTAAACAACCATATAAAGACCTTCACCCGCGCAGGAATTTTCCACCTCCGGATTCTTTTACAGTCAGACACGCAACCCTAGGGTCAAAAGTCATTGGGCTCATCAACAACTCGTATGCCTTACCCACAGAAAAGGTACCATCATACCGACTCCAACAATCTTGTCCCTCCGTAGGCCCCTCAACGGCTCTATCTCCTGCAACATCACTAAAAGCTCACCCAATCGTTGATCAGGCAGCTCAAATGAGGGAAGAAAGAGTAACCATCCCATACGTCAGTCACGGAGCAATTCAAATCCACTGCCAATGCCATAAAATGTGGATACCTCAACATAAGTGATCGGTGCTCTCTCCAATCAACAATCCAAAACCTGGAACAAGTACCATTACCAACTACCGGCCTCAAGAAAGGGTGAATCTCCTACACTACACTGCAAATCCGTCGCCAAAAGTACGAGGGAAAATGTCCAAGCACGAGGGGGTCGGATAGAGAACAACCCGAACCATGAAGCTTTTGCATCATAGTACACACCAAACAGTCACATTCCCCAGATCCTAGCAATCCACTTACTAAGCAGGGATTTATTCATCTCCTCCAAACTATGCACACCAAAGACCACCATCTTCCCTCAAACAAAAGACCATATCCCAATCTACTAATGGCAATCTGTTCGACTGCTCGGAAGATGACCAGAAAAATCATCTCATGATGCACTGAAGCTGCTTCCTCACTCCCACAAGGAAGAGCCTAGAAGATAGGAAAAATAGGAATCACCAAGAGAATCAACTTCAACAGTACCAATCTGCCACTATAGGATAAGCAAACAGACTTCCAACCCGCCAACCTCTGCTCCATCTTCTCGATTACTGGTAACCAATCCTCCTGCCGCATCCCCCCAACAATCAAAAACACACCAAATTACCGTAATGGTAGATAACCACATGGGGATCTGAACCTACCTATACACAAACCTAGCCCTTGCTCCTCCAAATCAAAGGGCACAAACTCCGACTTATCCATGTTAAGTCTCAGATAGATACCGCATTAAAGATGCCAAGAACCCAGTGTTCAGAAATGCGGTCCACGCAGCCACATATACATATTCAGTCACTTGACTGAAGCACATATGCCATATGCGGCAATATATGGTCAAAATACATAGGTGGTCCGACCATGCGGCTTATGCAGCCGCATATCTGAACAATAAACTTTTATATAGGATGCATGTATCTTTTTTGTTTAATCCATAACATGTTGATGGCACATTAACTCGATTTTTTTCCGAGCAACTATTATATCATCATTTACATTAATGCATCTTTTCATTATTCTCGTATATGTCGCATTTGTGAATATACTCTAAGGTATTTTTCTCATATACATATCTTTCCATTGTTCCTAACACTTATTCATGAACTATTTACCGCCTTTTGAATTTTTTATCTAATGAAATTCATTCTATTTCTTCGAATAAAACATGAAATAATTGACTAACAGTCTAGTACTTTACATTTTTGTGCTTCTAATAAATTTTATATGCAAATACAATTCCCCTATATTTTGTGTCAACAAGTTTAGTCCCTTGGAGATCCATATATATATATATATATATAATTTTGGGTGTATGATTTGTATACCTATGATTATTCTTTAGCTTTTGTATTGTTATATATAGGATCTATACAAGCATTAAAGGTTTTCTTATAGAATTCATGTGTTCCCGAATCGAAATTTGTGTGTGTATGCATTAAATTCAAAATATACACTAAAAATAATTAATTTATAGTATCATGCTTATATATCTTATTGATTATATTATCTTATTTGAAATTTTGGATTTTGTTAGATCATTAATTTTTTTATATAATCACATTTTATTATTATATTTTTTAATATTTTAAATAAAAATATTGTAAACTGCATAAGTCGCATATACCTCTGTATACTCCTCCGCATATCCGCTTACTCGCTTTAGAACGCATGACCGAACGAATACAGCATACCGCATACCGCATTTCTAAACCTTGCAAGAACCGCAGACAAACCTTTAAACTCTTTGGACCTCCTTCTGCAAAAAGGAGGGTGTAGTCTGCATATTGAAGAATAGGCACCGAAATCTCCTCCCTACTTTAACCAAGGTTCGAAAAGTCGGTATGTGGTATTCGTCTGGTCAAGCGATCTGAAGTGAGTGAGCGAATAGGCAGAAGTATATGCGGAATGATGCAGCATGATGCCACGTGATCACTTCCTTTTAGTCGACATTTGTTTTATTTATTTTATTTATGTAAAAGGCTCATTATACAAGGCCTTATCATCTTTTCTTTTCTGTTTTCTTTCTTTTTCTATTTTTAGAAAGGTTGTTGCTTATTTGGGGGATTTGGCCTCTATAAAGGCACCCCAATAGCTATATGTGATTTTAAGTTTGAATGAAAATAATTTACCCTCACTTATACTCTCTCTCTCTCGACTTTTGTCCCTCTCTTTCCCCGTAACCTAACCCTCCCCCCACGCCTCTCTTCTCACGAACCCCCCCCCCTTCCCCACCGCTGCCGCCTCCGCCCATTCCCGCCACCCCTCCCTCGTCGCCAGCATGTCCCCCTCTTCTCTCCCCGCCTCTCCCTCGCAAGTCGCGGCCCTCTTGCGCGACAACCCCGCGTTGCCGCCTTCCCATCCTTCTTCCCTACCCGCAACCCCCCCCCCACCCTTCGTTACTCCCGACGCCCTATCGCGCCACCTCGCGTGCCCGCAGCCTTCGGCCCTCTCCTTCCCACCCCGCCACCACAATCTCCCGCACTCCATCGCCAACCCAAACCCCCATCGCCTCCCTCCCCTGTTCGGTGACCCTCCTACTCGCTAATCTCCAGTCTCAAAAGCCTAAGACCCCCCCCCTCCCCGTTCAAGCCAGTGCCGCCACCAGCCAGTTACTGTGTAGCCGCCGACCAGCGCGCGCCTGTCACGAGCCCTCCCGTGTCGCCGCGAGCATCCCAAGCCTCGAGATTGACGCCGACCAGGCCTGAAGCTCGCATTCTCCCCCTTGTCAGTTGTGGTATGAGCGCCATTTCTACCAATTATTCTGCCGCATAATATTAGTTTCGTGGGCTGTTGTGTTGCTGATTGGTTTGGTGAAGTATTGAGATCTCTAGTTACTGCAACATTGCTATATTTCCCAAGAACTATTAAACTATTCGGCTTGCCCTAAATTTGTGGATAAACCTGTGCTAGAACTCGAGTAATTGTTGACGTTTGCGTCTTCTTCTTTTTACCACCTGTTAATTCATCGCATTTTCAGCCTCCAGAGTTTTCGCATAGCATGTAATTTTACTTGTTTCACATTTTCGTCCAGTAGTTCAGCGTGCTATAGTTGCAATTTTAGTCTCAATTTTCATTGGATTGCATCAATTTGGTATCAGAGCATAGCGGTCCTGCATCTGGCCTGCATTCCATTTGTTTCATTGCATTAAAAAAACAAAACAAAACAAAACAACAAAACAAAAACAAAAAAAATCCCAAAACAAAAGAGAGCAGAAAACCTAGGATTCCCATGGACGACAAACCTAATTCCTCTAAAACCGCCTACACCCCACACACTGAGCTAACGTTAGAATCCTTGGATGCTAAAATGCTACGGATGTTCGAACAATTGAGCGGACAAATTGACACCCTAAATAGTCAAATGATAGGGAAAGATCATAATGACGAGACACCCAACAGGGGTCGGCGTACTAGTCGGAAGCGACATTCCCGGAGTAACACATCCCGCGAATCTAGCTCTTCTACCTCCGTTGGGCATGTTAGCGACTATCATTCACAAGAAAGCGAAGACGAAGGATTAAGAGATGACACCCTTTTCACTTCCATGAATCAAGACCCCCACACAGTATACTCCACAGCCTGCTGGTGGATATCAGTTCCCGCCACGACCTGGCCTTAGGCCCGATGACGGATGGGATCGAGGCATCCGTCTCGATGTTCCGGAATTTGACGGAGGACGAGACCCTGATGTCTTTTTAGATTGGCTCCAAGCTGTCGAACACTTCTTTGTATGGAAGACTATGCCTAGAGAACGAAAAGTTCTATTTGTCACAATCAAACTAAAGGGACATGCTCTGCTATGGTGGGACCGTTTGCAATCTGAACGCAAACGAAAAGGAAAAGGTAAGATCCGCAGTTGGAGCAAAATGAAAGCCAAACTGAAAACCAAGTTCGTGCCTAAAGATTACAAACGAGATCTATACGCGCGACTGCAACCATGGAAACAAGGCACTATGAGCGTGAGAGAATACACCGAAGGGTTCCAATCCCTCGTTCATCGCAACCGATTGCAGGAGACTCCTGTCCAGGAAGTGACCCGCTACATGCAAGGACTACGCCAAGTTATCCAGGATGAACTATACCTCCACAACTGTCGAGACGTCGACGAAGCTTACAAGCAGGCTGAACGGGCTGAGACTAAGCTTGCTAAGGCCCAGACAAGGAAGATGTCTTTTTATGTGAACTCTGTCCCTCGCACCAGTACCCCGATGACGACCTCCAAACCAATAGGTTCCCCATCGATTGTTACGGGTAAAACCCAAAGCCAAACCATCAACTCCTGCCGCCGCCCGACCATCTACTGGGAACCCCGGACCAGGCATCTTGGGAAGTCGACCTATTATAGGACCTGATACTTGCTTCCGATGTTATCAAAAGGGACATCGAGCAGCAGATTGCCCAAACCCTAAGGCTAGACCCGCCCATTTATGCACCATCGAAGACCCTGAAGACCCTGATCCTGACCAGCAAGAATCACCTGAAGAGGATCCGACCGCTTTGACTGCTGACACCTTGGGAGCTGATGACTATGAGCTTCTGGGAGTGGATGGAGATGTATCCGGACCTTTCTTGGTAATTGAACATGAGGACTTTATCACTCCTGACAGTGCACCCACAAACATCCTATTCACGCCCGCTGTCAACGACGCTGATAGTTGGTTGCGACGCAGCATATTCCGAACCATCTGCACCTCAGGAGGGCGTCGCTGTTCGCTGATCATTGATGGAGGAAGCGTTGAGAACTTCGTTTCTCAAGAAATGGTCGATAAGTTGGGTCTACCAACTCAACCACTCGAGAAACCTTACAGTGTGGCCTGGCTTCGAGGTGGTACTCAACTTCCGATCCACCGTCAGAGCCTCGTTAGCTTCTCGATTGGACCTTCATATAAAGATGAGGTGTGGTGCCACGTAGCCCCTATGGATGTCTGTCATGTACTACTTGGGAGACCTTGGCAGTTCGATCGAGACACTGAGCACAGCGGAAAAATGAACACTTATTCATTTCTCATCAAGGTGCGTGTGACCCTTAGACCACAACGCGAAGCCCTTAGCCCTCGCCAGGTGGCTACCCTTCGATCCGCGACTGCACAATCTGGTAGAAGTACTCCACCGTCAAAGCCTTCAACTACGGGTCCCGTATTGTTGATGGAAGCATAGACATTCCAACGTGAAGTTCAGGAGAGCTCCACTATTTATGCATTAATGGGACGCGAAGTAAGCAAACAGGAGACAACTGCACCAAAAGTCCCGCCAGAGGTAAAGCCCATCGTCCAGGAGTTTGCTGACATTATGCCTGAGGCGTTGCCTGAAGGACTACCCCCGTTGCGAGACATTCAACATCACATTGACCTAGTCCCTGGAGCTAGCCTACCCCACTTATCACATTATCGGATGAGCCCAAGTGAACACGAAGAAATGGACAAGCAGGTCACTGACCTTCTACGTCGCGGGTATGTTCGAGAGAGTATGAGTCACGTGGCGGTCCTTGCTCTGCTTATCCCAAAAAAAGATGGCACATGGAGGATGTGCGTGGACAGTCGTGCTATCAACAAGATCACGATCAAGTATCGTTTCCCGATTCCACGCCTTGATGACATGCTCGACATGCTATCGGGTGCCAAATTATTTTCCAAACTGGATCTTCGCAGTGGATACCATCAGATTCGCCTCCGACCTGGAGACGAGTGGAAGATTGCTTTTAAGACCAAAGAGGGCCTTTATGAATGGACAGTAATGCCCTTCGGCCTGTCTAATGCACCCAGCACACCAAAGACGACCACTTATACCACTTACGACAAGTCTTGGAAACCCTGAGAGCCCAACAATTGTATGTCTACCTCAAGAAATGCTCCTTCATGTCTGATACGGTCCTCTTCTTGGGATACATTGTCACTGCCGATGGACTTAAAGTTGACCCCTCCAAGATTCAGGCCATTCAGAGCTGGCCCGTGCCCAAAACCCTCACTGAGATTCGCAGCTTTCTGGGATTGGCTTCTTTCTACCGACGCTTCATCCGGAACTTTAGCACTTGTGTGGCTCCGATGGTAGATTGCACGCGTAAAGGCGCACCCGCTTGGACTCTTGAAGCAGAAACCAGCTTCCAAAAGCTAAAACATCAATTGACCCATGCCCCTGTTTTGGCACTTCCTGACTTCACCAAGGTTTTCGTAGTCGATTGCGATGCCTCACATGTCGGGATTGGTGTCGTCCTGAGTCAAAAGGACGACTTGTAGCCTTCTACAGTGAAAAGTTGAACGAGCTCGATCACGGTACTCTACATATGATGTCGAATTCTATACTGTGGTACAAGCTCTCAAGCATTGGAGGCACTATCTAATCCAGCGTGAATTTGTCCTTAATTCTGATCATGAAGCTTTACAATATCTGAACTCTCAGAAGACCCTTAACAAGCGTCATGCCAAATGGGTTAGTTTCCTCCAAGAATACACGTTCCATCTCAAGCACAAGGCAGGTACCCTGAATCGCGTGGCCGACGCGTTAAGCAGACGAGCACATGTCCCGACCACAATTACCGTCAGCACAGCAGGATTTGACACACTCAAGGACCTCTATCCTACTGATCCTGACTTCGGACAAGCTTATGCAGAATGTGTTGATACTGGACAGGATCCGACAGCCACTTATGTCCTTCATGAAGGATTCATGTTCAAAGCCCACCAACTGTGCATCCCTGCCACTTCTCTTCGAGAGAACTTAATTTCAGAACTGCATAACGGTGGTTTAGCTGGACACTTTGGAAGGGACAAGATCTTGACTCTTCTCCAAGAGCGATTTTATTGGCCACAATTGCGAAAGGATGTTACAAAGTTTGTACAAAAATGCCAAACATGTCAGAGATTTAAAGGCCATAAGCAGAACATTGGGTTGTATACACCTCTACCGATTCCTCTGCGACCCTGGGAAGACATCACTATGGATTTTGTGCTAGGCTTACCCCTCACGGTACGGAAAGTTGACTCTATTTTTGTGGTTGTGGACAGATTTTCTAAAATGGCACATTTCATTGCATGTAAAAAAACCTCAGATGCATCTCATGTCGCTGATTTGTTTTTTCGTGACGTTCGATTGCATGGTGTTCCTCGTTCTTTCACTTCGGATCGCGATACCATGTTTTTGAGTCATTTTTGGCGCAAGCTTTGGTCTCGTCTTGGTACTCGTTTACAATACAGCACTGCTTATCATCCACAAACAGATGGGCAAACCGAAGTAGTTAATTAATCATTAGGAAATTTATTGCGATGTCTTGCAGGGGACTCTCCGTCCAAATGGGATCTAATTCTTTCCCAAGCCGAATTCGCGTACAACAGTTCCTCTAATAGGTCCACCGGAAAATCGTCATTTGAGAGTGTGTACAGCTTTCCACTTACCCAATTTCTAGACCTAACACACACAACCATGCAAGGGAGAAGTAGTGCAGCTGCTGAGGACCTGGTCGAACACCTAACCAATATCCATACCGAAATCCGAGCCAAACTCCACACCATGACCCAGAAATGCCAAGCCCAAGCCAACCTCCACCGTAGAGAGAGCGAGTTCAGAGTTGGAGAATTAGTGATGGTCCACCTAAAAAAGGACAGGTTTCCTTTGAGAGTCCACCAAAAATTGAGTGTCCGGAAGATTGGTCAATTCCGCATCCTCAAGAAGATTGGGCCCAATGCTTACTTACTTGATCTACCACCAGATGTCCAGACATCGCCAGTATTTAATGTATCAGATCTCTTCTTATATCACGGAGATGAACAGACAGATGCCACCACGCCAGTAGCTTCCGCTGATGATACGCACCAACCACCAGCCGCGACTGATGCCGATCAGATTGAAGATATTGCCGACATCCGAGATATGACGACTAGACGTGGTCTCTTCCGTCGTTATCTAGTCAAGTGGAAGGGACGACCTCTTACAGATTGCACTTGGATTGACGAGGATGAACTCCAACAACTCCGCCCCGATATACTTCAGAACTACCACGATGCCATCTCGACGGAGCGAGATTCTTCTCAGCAGGGGGGAGTTGTTAGTCGACATTTGTTTTATTTATTTTATTTATTTATGTAAAAGGCTCATTATACAAGGCCTTATCATCTTTTCTTTTCTGTTTTCTTTCTTTTTCTATTTTTAGAAAGGTTGTTGCTTATTTGGGGGATTTGGCCTCTATAAAAGCACCCCAATAGCTATGGGTAGATTTTAAGTTTGAATGATAATAATTTACCCTCACTTATTCTCTCTCTCTCTCTCGACTTCTGTCCCTCTCTTTCCCCACGCGCAGCCGCCTTCCCATCCTTCCCTACCCGCAACCCCCCCCCCTCCTTCGTTACTCCCAACGCCCTATCGCGCCACCTCGCGCGCCCGCAGCCTTCGGCCCTCTCCTTCCCACCCCGCCACCACAATCTCCCGCACTCCATCGCCAACCCAAACCCCCATCGCCTCCCTCCCCTCTTCGGTGACCCTCCTACTCGCTAATCTCCAGTCTCAAAAGCCTAACATCCCCCCTCCCCGTTCAAGCCAGTGCCGCCACCAGCCAGTTACTGTGTAGCCGCCGACCAGCGCGCGCCTGTCACGAGCCCTCCCGTATCGCCGCAAGCATCCCAAGCCTCGAGATTGACGCTGACCAGGCATGAAGCTCGCATTCTCCCCCTTGTCGGTTGTGGTATGAGCGCCATTTCTACCAACTATTCTGCCGCATAATATTAGTTTCGTGGGCTGTTGTGTTGCTGATTGGTTTGGTGAAGTATTGAGATCTCTAGTTACTGCAACATTGCTATATTTCCCAAGAACTATTAAACTATTCGGCTTGCCTTGAATTTGTGGATAAACCTGTGCTAGAACTCGAGTAATTGTTGACGTTTGCGTCTTCTTTTTTTTACCACCCGTTAATTCATCGCATTTTCGGTCTCCAGGGTTTTCGCATAGCATGTCATTTTACTTGTTTCACATTTTCGTCCAGTAGTTCAGCGTGCTATAGTTGCAATTTTAGTCTCAATTTTCATTGGATTGCATCACGGAAGTATATGCGGATTATGTGGTTTGTGTTATTTTAATTTAAAAGAGTTAAAGATAATTAAAAATAATAAAAAATATAATAAAAAAGTTGATAAAATATTAAATTATAAGATTCATTTTATTAAAAAAGGAATGTTGGATAAGACGGATGTTGGCTACACAATCCATTACATTGAATCATATGAATACAATATATTATAAAAGAAAGAAATGCTAAATTGAAAATTCGGTGATGATTATTCAATTTATGCTTAAGATATGCAAATACATTATTGACATTGGTAACATAGATCATCACCAAAATTTCTAACATTGGTAACATAGATCATCACCAAAATATCTAAGTCAGTGGATAAAGCCTAATACCAAATGATTTATATTTATAATTCCAAAATCTAATGTTCTAAAAATATTGTTGAAGAGAATTCCAAAAATCATGATGTATAAAGCTTCAAAAAATATTGTTTCATAAGATGTGTAATCAAAGATGATGGAAGAGGTCAGGTATTAATCCTACTTAATATGTGATCGCATATGCAGCCGCATATGCAGATTACTCAGATCGCATATGCGTTTTAACATCATATGGCTGCATATGACATATGTGGTTCGAAAGGGTAACCGCATACGCATATGCGACCGCATGGACTGCATTTCCGAACAATGACTGTAACCGCTACAAAATCCACCGAACACCACACGATCCATCATAACTGACAAGGCATCCACCGCAAGAACGAACATCAAGGGAGCCAGGGGCATCCGCAGTGTTCAGGAAAGTGGTTGAGTATACCGCATTCTCGGCTGCATACTCGTACTCGATAGCCTTGCCGCTTCGAGTATGATGAAACGATCATGTATGCGGGTTGACCCGCATACTCGGTCGAGTATACCCCCTATGGGGCCGCATACACGGCCAAACTTTTCTAATAATTTTTTTATTTACACCAAACCCAAATAACCCCACCCATCTCAAACTAAAAGCCATATTCTCTTTCAATTAATGTTTTTACCATTTGACTCTATATTACTTTTTATCCCAATAGGTTAATTTCTTGTACCTTCAATTCTTTATTATTATAATCAAGAAATATAATATTTAGAGGATATTAACATAATATTAAATAGTTATTTATATTTTTTTAATAATAAAAATACCAAACCGCATACTCTCTCGCATACCGCATACTCGCTATGCAGTAACCCCTCCAACTGAATACCACATACCTCCTTCTCAAACTAAAAGCCATCTCAAACTAAAAGCCATAGGCTCTTTCAATTAATGTTTTTACCATTTGACTCTATATTACTTTTTATCCCAATAGGTTAATTTCTTGTACCTTCAACTCTTTACTATTATAATCAAGAAATATAATATTTAGAGGATATTAACATTATATTAAATAGTTATTTATATATTTTTAATAATAAAAATACCAAACCGCATAAAACCGCATACTCTCTCGCATACCGCATACTCGCTATGCAGTAACCCCTCCAACTGAATACCACATACCTCCTTCATGAACATTGGGCAACCCTAATGTACACCCCATTGCGGCTAGAAGTAATCCCCTTGGTTGCACATTCACCAGAACAACACAAGATACATTCCTGATGCACCTCTTCATCCATATGATCCACCAATCCAGATACCCCCTTCTAAACAGCGAATCCCACAAGAAACGACGATCCATACTATCGTAAGCCTTCGAAAAGTTAACATTCCACATAACTTCCCTAACTTTCCTCCTCCTCTAGTCCGCTACAATCTTATAAGCCAAAACTACACTATCCATGAGTTATCTGCCAGACAAAAAGGCACTATGAACGGGAGAAATGATCGCATTCAAAACCCCCCTTAAACAGTTAGCCAACACCTTGGTCGCAATTAAGTATAAACATTAGAAAGTGCAATAGGGCAGTAGTCCACCCTAGTTGCAACATCCTTCTTAGGTAGCATAAATATCAACGAATGTTTTAGACGATCAAAACCATAATTTCCCTCAGCAAACTCGGAAATCAACCACATCACCTCCTCAGCGACCAGATCTCAGAACTCCCTGAAGAAAAACATTGGGAAACCATCCGACCCAGAGCAACAATCCGGATTCAGTGTTAAACCTCTTCACGGACCTCCTACAAAACATACGACCTCGTCAACACCTCCATATTTGTGTCAGCAATGCTACTCACCACAGGCCAAGCCACATGGACCCACTATGCGGTGCCCGCATGCTCATGCTCTTAAGGTTTCTCATTGTCTCCCTTGCAACCTCCTCCTCACCACTAAACTCCTCTCCGCCCACCAACCGCGATTGAAAGAATCAAATTCTGCCTTATTCTACCATTTGTCACATCATGAAAAAATATGGTGTTCGCATCCCCCTCCTTCAGCCACTTCCAATGCAACCTCTGCATCCATTCCCACTCTCGCTTCCTATCACCATCCTCAAGAATCTTCTGCACCATCCCAAAGCTTTCTAACTCCTCCACTTTGAGATCCATGTAGTCCTCCAACGAGTCCAACCTCACCATTTCATCTACGACACGACTCCTCTGCTCGCGCATAGCATGAGACTCCCTACAGAAGAGAACCAACCTACGACGCAATGTAGCCAGCTTCAAGACGAGCCTCATGTTAGCAGCCCCCTCCACCATCAAGTTATTCCAGAAAGAGACAACCAGATCTCTCAACCCCTCCTCCAGCATCCAACATTGTTTCAAATCTGAAGTACAAGGAAGAACCTTTGTCGTAGCTAGACGTATCCATGCATAAAGGCATATGGTCCAACTTGGACCGACGGAGCAATGTAATACCAACTATGCTAAACATCTCCAAGGCCTCAACAGATAACGGGAAATGATCAAGCCGTTATCTAGAAGCATCGACATAAATTTCGCGAAATTTCGGCGAAATTTCGCCGAAATTTTGGTTTCGAGAGGTCATGGGTATCGAAACTCCTGTATATGTCGATTTTCAGGATTTCGACTGAAATATTGGTGATATTTCGAATATCGACCCATTTCGGTTGAAATTCATAGGCTTCAGTACAAAATTTCTCGGATTTCGACGAAATCTCGGTGATATTTCGACATATCGGCCGATATCGATGAAATTTCGATGATATCTATGTATATCAACGATATTATCTATGTAAGCTTGATTTTACTACTTATTTACCTATTCCCAATATTAAAACACATAATGATTTATATATTTTGTTTCTGGTAGGGTATGGTGCGACAGGGGCGTACATACGGCAATTATTCAATTTAAAGAGCTTCCTTCCCTTCGGATTTAAGCAATGGAGATGAAACAACTCTACAGCTTCTATATATCCGATATAACTTGTTCATTTCGTTCGTTTGTCATTTATCTTCGTAAAATAGGTGCTTCTTTATTGTAAGTCTGTTGTTAATTCTGTAATTCATTAGAACTTTGTACACGACAGTTATTTCTATGAACAAAACATTGTTTATTTAATCATTATCTACATTTTAAATCAAAATGCTCATCTATTTTTATGAATAAAGGACATCTTCTAAGTGTTGTTAACTTAGTTATTTTGTTTTCCATTTCCAGTATCTATCAGTCAGCTCAACACTATGTCTGATATGATTGATATGGAGTGATATAAAGCGTACGGATGAGAGATGTGTGTGATATAAGTGTGCATTTGTAAGCTATTGTTGTTTTAAGATCTTGTATTGGATGATATCAATTTCCAGTATGTATCAACCAAGAATCAACATTAACATCGATTTGGCCGATATGACCGATATGTGCTTTATAAGAGGCATATATGAGCAATATGTGGGGTATAAGTGTGTATTTTAAGTTATTTATTGTTGTAATAACTTGAAAGATCTTAATTTGCGAAAAAAATAGTCGAAAACTAGCTTTTTTGAGCCATTTTTGACATTTCCACCGAAATGGTCGAAATTTCCCGAAATTTCACCAAAATTTCGGTTTTGGAGGGGACCGAAACGAAATCGAAATCGAGATTTCGGACCTTGTCTAGAAGAAAACCTCCAAGTATACCTGCAGTTTGATGCATCAAGCACCTCCAAACCAAGCTCCTCGACCACCTCAACAAACAATTTTGACCCAAGATCCAGCGTATCTTGCATGTCTGGCCTATCCTCAGAATATAATGTAATGTTGACATCAGCACTAACAATCCAAGCCGCCTACGGGAATTCGACCCTAACCTCACACAACTCGACCCACAATAGTGTGTTCGTACCATAAATAGACATCACCAACAGTCAATGATTCATCATTCCTACTGATCAAGACGACAAATACAGAACACACCAAGACTACCTCGCCAACCTGATCAAACAAACCACCATTCCCGGCAACCAAGATTCCCCCAAAGCTACCATTTGACAGCACAGCCTTGAATTCCATGAGATGAAGCCTGGAGATTGAACTCCATGTCACCGAAACCCAGGATGCGATCATCATCTCCTGTAAGCAAGCCACATCCACCTTCCAATCAACGAGCATTGACCATCTGCCGTCCTCTTCTCTGTTGGCCCATCACATCCACATTCCACATCAGTCACGTCATTGAGAAATCGTGGAGGAATTATCCCCCCCTCCCGAACCCCCACTTTCTACGCAATTGCAAGCTCAAACTCTGGTCGGTTTACTTCCAGCAAAAAGGAAGGCAACTCCACCCCGTAGGAACCGCAACGACTTCGTGAGCCTCATCTTCATCCCTTACCTCACCTCATGCAATAAAGCCACTTCCTCCTCCAACCGCCCCCCAACTTCCTCCGAGCCAACAAAATCCTCTACCTCTCAGTTCCGCTCAAGTTGGCTTGTCTCCAAATCAGGAGTGTCCTCCTGACGTCCAAGGTTTGCAAAATGAAAGGCGGAATAAGGCGTTTTCCCTGGAGGTGAGGCGAGGCTTAGTCTCAAGGTGGTCGAGGCATAAGCCTCAATTTGTATAGGAAAATAATTACAAAAGCATAATAAATATATTTATTGATGAAATTATCTAATCCGACATACATATAATATAACATTGTAATATATGATGAAATTACGAAGACATGAGCATGAAAAAAAAGATATGTTAATTCCATAAACCTTTCTACTAAATGTCTACCCAATCAAAAAAGAAATCATTGGCTATAACTATAACTAAAATATTTATCAAAGAGGGAGTCTGGCTTCAAAAAAAAATCAAAGAGGGAGTCATTGACTGCCACCATGTCCCGAAAACTTTTCTTATATGGGTACTCAAATTCGCATGCATCTGAGATTTGCGGATTCATATGTTTAAGGGTGTGATATTAAGAATTCACTGAAATAATTGGACATGTTAATGGTAAATATGAATATGAAAGAGGTCAAATTTAAGCACTCATCTTATATAAATATATCATCAACAACTAGGCCATTATAAACATCTGAAACTACCAATAGGACCAGTGTTCGGAAATGCAGTCCATGTGGCCGCATATGCGTATTCGGTCCCTTGACCGAAGCGTATTTGTCTTATGCGCTCATATGCAGTCCAAGCACATATTCGGGCCAATTAAACTACATACGCAGCCGCATATATGTATATCCGATTACGGATCCATTTATCATATTTGTTAACAACTCCTTTTGATAGAAACTCGATTGCATCACACCTCGGCCCTACCCTCGACTAAACATAATCGCCATCATTCTCATCGCACTGCCTCCTCCACATCATCGCCTCTAGGTGCAGTGGAGCTTCCAGTGCCACCGCCACCGCCTTCCAATGTCGCGACTGCCTCTCATCTGCTCTCGTTTCTCCAGCCCCCTACCTCCAACAATCCTACATGTGTGGTTTATTTTTTCTGAATTTTGTTCATCATTATGCAAATGCTCCCCGCGCATCACAGCAGCAGCCTCCAAGTTCCCATGCACAGGTACCTCCGAACCGGGAGGAACTCCCGACCCACTTCCCACGTCAGAACGGGAGCAGAAAGCATGCGCATCTCCCCCCCCCCACAGGTCCAGGACCACCACCCAGCTCCTCCGTGGGTGCACCACCTTTACCAACTACTTGCGCAAACGAGCGAAAATCTCTGACACCATGCGAACCTTCAGCATGTCGACGCGTCTCCGGGCGCTGCGAGCCTAAGCGATGCCAGCCCAAGCGATTCCCGTTGCCTTCATCCGCCGCAGAAGACCAGCAAGAAGACATGCGATGTCCCACCTTGCCACAGAGGAAGCACCGGGGTGGCGCTTGGCACGCGAAGGCGATGTGACCTCGCGCGCCACAGCGGAAGCACCGCTTCCCCGGCTTAGCATGCGAGACCTTCACCCACGCACCACCCCCGACCTCCTGTTCGATGTTGACTCCTCCCCGCCTGTTGGAGAAAGCAATGATGTTCAAGTCACTATTAATAATATTGCAACTTACAAGGCAACTAAGGAGTTGTTGATGGGGAAGAGGAAGCACTTGTATTAGACTCCATGTACATCTCCCTACATCAATCTTATGTTGGATGATATTTTAGATTTACTATTGCATTAGACAAGGTTGTAGAAAGCGGTAGTCGGTACTCTATCAATGGTGTCACTGACTATGGATTAATCAACATTCGGGCGACTAATCGGATTTAATCGGCCATTAGCCGGTTTGAATTTTTTAATTATTTTAAATATATCAATCAATTTTTATACACATATTCTTATATATTTACATTGATTTGTACATTTTCTATACCATCATAATTAAATAAAAGAAGTAATTATCTTTAAATATAACATTAAGCGTATTAGAATAAGCTTGCTTTTGAAAAATCGAATAGCTAAAAATAAAAGATCTCTATGGAAAAGTCGGTTACGGCCCGATTAGTCGGTTGACCGACTGATGGCCGACTAGGGCTAGCCGAGTTGGCTACCCCTCCCCCCACACTAGTCGGGTCGATTAATCGAACTAGTCGGCCGACTTTTACAACAGTGGCATTAGCTAGTTTTATATAAGGTAAAATAAACCATCAACTACATTTATGCTCATACTTTGGTGGTAGCTAAGGAAATATGTTGATGGAAATTAGATTTGAGTCAACGGGATTTGGCATCTTTCATTACCACTCAGGGAACTCTTTACCAGGCCTCTTGCATGTATACCTTATAGCGGAATGGGGTAGTGGAAAGGAAACGGTGCCACCTTCTAGATATTGCGCGTACCTTGCTCACTCATATGAAGATTCTCAAAACCTACTGGGGATGATGTTCTAACTGTCACCTACCTCATAAATAGGGCACCCTCTTCGATTCTCAATTGGTAACTCCTTTTTCACTATTTATACTGATGAGGAACTCTTTCCTTTTCCATTGAGAATTTTGTGTTGCACTTCATTTGTTTAACTATCAACTTAATGATAAAGTGTCTCCTCATCCAATCAAGTGTGTGTTCCTTGGCTACTCTCGGATCCAAAAGGAGTATATGTACTACACTCCTACTAGTCATCGCTACTATGTTTATGTTGATGTCACCTTTGAACAGAACATCTACTTACTCAGTCTGTCAGTGGCATACTCTTGGAGTTTCTGCCACCTCCCATTGTCTACAAAAGGAAATACACTATTCATTCTGACTATGTACTGTTACTTATCTTTACTTGCAGAATGATGTGCCTTCTTCAAATATTCCCACAATTATTGCTCCGAATGATCCATATGAACTTCATATAACACTGTGGAGAACAAAAAAGCGATGTACTCTACACTCTTTGTCATTTTACTTCCACTGAGACTATATTCAACTGTGATAGGCAATTTCCATATGCTCTTATGGTTGTTACTACTCATGATCATCACAACGCACTTCAGGGCCATGGTTGGAAAAGGCAATGGATGAGGAGATAGATGTACTTACCATGGCTTGATGCCGTGTCATCATGGCGTCAAGACAGTTGCATGTTGATGGGTCTTTACGACCAAGCAGTCTCTGGATGGTTCCATTGACATAAGGCCAGACATGTGGCAAAGGGATTTACTCATACCTATGGTGTGGACTATTTTGAGGATTTACTCATACCTATGGTGTGGACTATTTTGAGACATTCTCCCTAGTGGCTAGAATGGGATCAATACGACCATTCTCTCTGTTGTTGCCAATAGAAATTGGCCCATATTCCACTTCAATGTAAAGAATTCCTTTCTCTATTGTAACTTTGAGAAAGAGGTCTACATGATGCAGTCACCCGGTTACTCCATCAAGAGGGAGTGTGTATCCCAACTCCATAAGGTCATTTATGGCCTAAAGCAGAGTCTACAAACTTGGTTTGACTTCACTTGGCTTCCATAAGACGGCATCTAACTACTCTATGTTCATCAGACGAAGGACTTATGGCATCGTGATACTGACCGTTTATTTTGATGGCATGGTGATTACTGGTGATGATTAAACATGCATTCAGAGACCAAGGCCTTCCTCCAGAAGGTGCTTGTCATTAAGGACCTTGATCAACTCAAATACTTGGCATTGAGGTGATATGCATTGTAGTGGTAGTATACCTATCACAACAGAAGTATTGCATGGACATTCTTACATAAGTTGGCTTACTTGGATGCAAGCCATCTTGCATCCTAACAGAATTGCATAAACATATTACATCTACTGACCATGGGTTTAAGGATAGTACACGATATACAAGCATGATGGACAAGCTGATCTACCTTACTGCCACTAGGTCAGATATATCACATGTCGTGAGTAGATCCAACCAACACATGGAGAAGGCTCACTACAGTCATTTGCAGGATGTTCTCTTGATCCATCGATACTAGAAGGAATCTCCAGAAAAAGGCCTCTTCTATGAGGCCAACAGCCACACGGGCATCACCGCCTATGCATATGCTGATTATGCCAGTTCTTCTCAGGACAGACGATCTACCACAGGTTATACAATGTTTTTTTTCGGGGGAACATTATTACATGGTGAAGCAAGAAGCAAATCATTGTCTCTAGATTGAGTTCATCAGTTGAATACAGGGCGATGGCCCAAGACACTTGTGAAATTCCTTGGTTAGACTCCTTTCTACAAAATCTTGGATTTCTTGCTAGTACTACTCTTGTCGCTTTGTAATATGATAATAAATCCACTACATACGTTGTCACCATTCTTGTGTTCCATGAGCGGAAAAAGCGCATTGACGTTGATTGATATTTCATTTGAGATGCACAACGAGGAGTGAAGATCACTGCTCCGCATATCTCTATGGACCTTCAGCTTGCGATATATTCACAAAGGTCCTACCAAAGAAACCCTTATCATGGTTGATTTTCAAGGGGAATGTTGAAGCTATTTAATTGTCTTCTCTTTATTTAATGTATTGAGTCGTGTAACCTTTCAGGGTTTCTTATGTAATTATCTCCACTTGAGCTTAAATTTTCATAATATATAAGAAATCACATACTGATGCAGCTTTGCCCAGTTTTGAGGGGGTAGACGGAATTTTACCATGAAAGACAGAATCTCAGGAGTCTTTTTGCAATTGTTTTATTTATTTATTATGTAATTTTCTAATTTTGGAGTCCATAGTCTAGGGTTTTGCTCCCATTGTTATAAAAGGAGCATTATTGGGAACAGGGGCAGCAGCTTTTTAGAAAACAAAACCCACCCCCACCACGGCCTTACCCTCTCCTCTCTCCTCTCGACTTCCCTCTTTCCCGATAATCCCCCTTCATTTGTCCTCTTCCTCTTTTCCCAACCCTAACTCTCTTTGCCCCCTTCCTTCTTCTATACAGCCGCCCAACATCACCCTCGCCTGCGCCTTCGATTTTTGCCGTCAACAATTCCTGCCGCCAGCCACATCTTCACCACCACCGACGGGTGTCACCTCCAGCCTGCTACCATCGAACCCCCTCAGATTCCGCCGACACTCCACCCCTCGCCCTCTCGATATCGCCCAAAAGCCCCAACCCTCTTGCGCGCCGCCGATCAGCCAATCCTCTCACGCGAAGCTGCTGCTGCCCTCTGGTACCTCTCGCTAAGTTTGGGTCGGGTTTCTTTCTGTCTCCGGTTCTGTTCTGTGTTCGGTCTGAAGGTGTGGAAATCTGACTCTTTTCATTTAATTAAATCTAAGCATTTCCCTCTTTCTCAGTAAGGTTCATTTCCTGTAACCTTTCGAATATTCTGATTAAATTAAATGTTTCATTGAGTGCTTGCCATTATTGTTGTTCTCGTTAATTGTTGATCAACTCGTATACTGTCTAGTTGGTTATTTCAATATCAATATTCCTGGAGAAATAATTTTAATTTTCCTGTGAGGTTGCAGCCATTGTTCCCGAAGATTTCACTGATTAATACTACTGTTTGGGCCTTTCTATGGGTTGTGGTTTGCAGGGGCAATATTCTAGTCTAATTTTATACTGTGATTTGATTGCTGCAGTAGGCGTTGAGTTCCTGCATCTGCGTATTAAGTTTGAATATTTTGTGCACCGAGTTGGAATCGAGTTATAGTTGGTGTTTCGAGATTGCATCAAGTGGTATCAGAGCGAAAGATCCCAGTCATATCATTGTCTTGCATTTCACAAAAAAAAACAAAAAAAAGTCATATTGCATTTGTTGAGTCCCTGGAACCGTGAGAACCGGAATTCTATGGCTCGCCACCCTGATCCCATGGCGCGATTGGAAGCGCTGATAGCAAACTTGGGTGAGGAAATCCGACGCACTAACACCCGTCTAGAAAACATAGAGAGGACGGTAGCCAATAACACTCAACAGTTGGAGGTCTTGAATTTTGATAGAATGGATAGGGAGTACAGAAGGGAACACGGTAGAAGGGACAACAGCCGCTCTTCCACTTCAAGTGGGCGACATCATAACCCTCGTAATCCCCGACATCGTGGACATGACCCAATTGTCTTTGATCCTAATTCTGAAAGCGATGTTAGCGATGAACCATCCCTACATCTGGAGTCGCCGCCACCCTCAGGTGACGAGGAGGGTGAGAATCGAATACCTCGTGGACGTCGACCTGAAGAACATGATAGAAGGAGAGAGCATGAGCTGCGTGGTCGACCACACAATCAAAATCAAGATCCAAATTGGGACCGGGGATAAGGATTGACGTTGCCGACTTTGATGGACGACGCGACCCAGACATCTTTCTAGATTGGATGGATCAGTTGGAACATTTCTTTATTTGGAAGGAACTGCCGAGTGAGCGGAGAGTACAGTTTACCACGTTAAAGCTGAAAAGATTTGCCTTACTTTGGTGGAAACGTCTCCAGGAAGAACGTCATCGCCAGGGAAAAGAACGCATTCGTTCTTGGACAAGGATGCAACAGAAACTTCGGGACAAGTTTCTTCCAGAGGAGTATCAACAGAACTTGTACAATCGCCTTCAAAACCTCCGTCAAGGAACACGCACTGTTAGGGAATATTCTGAAGAGTTCCAAGTTCTGATAGCTCGGAATAACTTAAAAGAAAGTGATTCTCAACTGGTGGCCCGATACACACATGGATTACGAACCAACATCCAAGATGAATTGTACATGTGTGACTATCGAACAGTAGACACTGCCCATGATAGAGCTGAAAGGGCTGAAGCGAAATTATCCAGGAACCTCACACGACGCACGACGACTACAACTGCCTCTGTTGCTACACCCTCTGTACCAAACATCTCTACCGGACAAACTAGGGTGGGCGCACAGTCAACCATCAAATCAGGGGGGCCCTATACCTCGCACTATTACTGGAAGTACAAGTTCACATTCCCGACCAGCTCATGCTGGGTCAGGAATTCTCGGGGCTCGACCTGCAGTAGGACCCGATACTTGTTTCAGATGCCTTCAGAAAGGACATCGCGCAGCAGAATGTCCCAACCCACGTGTGGCAAGTGCACACTTAGTGCATGATAAACCTGATGATGAGAACACCCCTACCGAGGAGAATGAACCAGAAATGGTGACTGGCTACACCAACGTCAACGAGGATTATGAAGAAGTTGAAGTTGAAGTAGAGACCCATGGACCCTTCCTCTTGGTTGAACATGGTAACTCCACGCGAGAAGTTGATGCACCTACCGAAAAGTTGGAACATCTTATGCTGGCCCCAAAGGTTGAGAGTGCCGATGCCTGGTTAAGGAGAAGTATCTTTCGTACTACTTGTGCATCCAACGGTCATCGGTGTTCTTTAATCGTTGATGGAGGAAGTGTGGAAAACTTTGTAGCCCAAGCGATGGTGGATAAGCTAGGATTGCAAACACAACCATTGGATCGACCATATATTGTGGCTTGGTTTAAGGATGGGACTCAAATGCCAATCCAACGTCAATGCCTTGTCAAATTTTCTATAGGGCCCACATATAGAGACGAGATCTGGTGTCATGTTGCACCTATGGATGTCTGTCACATCTTACTGGGACGACCTTGGCAGTTTGATCGAGACACAGACCATAAGGGAAGGAAGAACACCTACACATTTTTGATGGACAAGATGCGAATTACCCTCAAACCTCAGCGAGATGCCCCTAGCCCTAGGCAAACGACCACCACTTGTTACAAAGGTACTTCGATGGATCATCAAAAGTCTGTAATTGCCCAAACACCACCCCACTCAGGTGAGTCACTTGTTGTTCTCCAAGCATCTCCCTTCCAACGCCAACTCCAAGAATCGCATGTTGTCTTTGCCCTTATTGGAAAGGAAATTGAGAGTGACGTTGTGAATTCAGATAAAGTAGACCCAGAAGTCACTCCGATCTTGGAAGAGTTTGCAGATATTATGCCAGACGACCTCCCCGATGGACTTCCACCGCTAAGGGACATACAACACCATATAGACCTAGTTCCTGGAGCTAGCCTGCCTAACCTGCCACACTATCGAATGAGCCCAAAGGAACATGAAGAGATGCAACGACAAGTAGTGGAGCTGTTGAGTAAAGGATATGTTCACGAAAGTATGAGTCTTGTTGTTGTTCCTGCCCTCTTGACTCCAAAAAAGGACGGAACTTGGAGAATGTGCGTGGACAGTCGAGCCATCAACAAGATCACGATAAAGTACCGCTTTCCGATACCTCGACTCGATGACATGATGGATATGTTGACTGGGGCTTGCATATTCTCTAAAATGGACCTGCGGAGTGGTTACCACCAGATTCGAATTAGACCTGGAGATGAGTGGAAAACGGCCTTTAAAACCCGTGAGGGCTTGTATGAGTGGTTAGTGATGCCCTTCGGCATGACCAATGCTCCTAGCACCTTTATGCGTATAATGAACCATGTCTTGAGACCACTCATTGGGAAATTTGTGGTTGTTTATTTTGACGACATCCTAATCTACAGTGGCAACCGGAGAAAACACTTGAGCCATCTCCGTCAGGTGCTTACCATCTTAAGAGAACATAAGCTCTTTGTTAACTTCAAAAAGTGTGCCTTCCTCACCGACTCAGTTAACTTCTTGGGTTACATTGTCTCTGTTGATGGTATCAAGGTTGACCCGATTAAGATTGAAGCCACTAGAAGTTGGCCAACCCCCAAGACCCTTACAGAGATACGCAGTTTTTTAGGCTTGGCTTCCTTCTATCGACGCTTTGTGAAGAATTTCAGTAGCCAAGCTGGTGCAATTTCAGATTGTTTACGTGGAGGTAACTTTTCATGGACATTGGAAGCTGAAAAGAGTTTCCAAAAGCTCAAAGAACATCTAACTCAGGCCCCTACATTGGTTTTACCTGATTTCAACAAGATGTTCGAAGTTGATTGTGATGCCTCACACGTTGGTATTAGCGTCGTCCTTAGCCAGGAAGGACGACCAATTGCTTATTTTATCGAGAAATTGAATGATGCACGCTCACGCTATTCCACGTACGACGTGGAATTCTATGCCATTGTTCAAGCCCTTAAGCATTGGCGCCACTATCTCATTCACCGTGAATTCATCCTCAATTCTGACCATGAGGCCTTACGCTATCTGCAATCCCAGAAAAATCTCAACAAAAGGCATGTAAAATGGGCAAGTTTCTTGCAAGAATACACATTCCATTTGAAACACAAGGCTGGCATTAAGAATCAAGTGGCCGATGCTTTGAGTCGTCGAGCCCACCTGCTTGCAGCAGTCACTGTAGAGACCATAGGGTTTGAGCATATCAAAGAGTTATATCAAGAGGATCATGACTTCAACAAACCATACCATGACTGCCTGAATCATCTTACTGATCAGTATCTCCTCCAAGATGGTTATCTCTTCCGTGGGGCACAACTATGCATTCCAGCCACGTCATTACGAGAAAGCTTAATCTTGGAATTGCACGGAGGGGGTCTTGGTGGACATTTTGGGATTGACAAAACTTTACACCTCCTTCAAGAGAGATTTTATTGGCCACGAATGAGGAAGGATGTGACGCAGGCAATTCAACGTTGCCAGACTTGTCAACGTTTTAAGGGTCAAAAACAGAACACTGGCTTGTACACCTCCCTACCCATTCCTGCACGCCCTTGGGAAGACATCACTATGGATTTTGTTATCGGGCTCCCTCAGACAGCTAGGAAAGTGGATTCCGTGTTTGTCGTAGTTGATCGGTTCTCTAAGATGGCACATTTTATCCCATGTAGGAAAACATCTGATGCATCTCATATAGCTGATCTTTTCTTTAAAGAAGTTGTTCGTCTGCATGGCATACCGCATTCATTTACGTCTGATAGGGACACTAGGTTCTTAGGGTATTTTTGGAGGACATTATGGTCTAAGTTGGGCACTCGTCTACAATACAGCACTGCATATCACCCCCAAACTGATGGCCAAACAGAAGTAGTAAACAGATCTTTGGGAAACTTGCTTCGTTGTCTTGCAGGAGAATGACCCACTCAGTGGGACTTGGTCCTTCCTCATGCTGAGTTTGCGTACAATAGTTCATCTTATCGGTCTACCGGAAAATCTCCTTTTGAATGTGTCTTCGGTTACCCCATTCCTCACGTCCTTGATAGAGTTCCTCTGAATCGACCCGGGCGGGCAAGTGCTACTGCGGATGAGTTGGCTGATCATATCCACCTACTCCACCAAGAAATCTACGCCAAACTTCAAGAAACTTCCACTAAATACCAAACCCAAGCCAATACCCACAAAAGGGAAGTTGAGTTCAAAGAAGGAGAATTGGTAATGGCCCATTTTCAGAGAGAGCGTTTCCCTGAGAGAACCCACCACAAATTAAGTCCAAAGAAATTTGGTCCTTTCAAAATCGTTAGAAAAGTTGATCCGAATGCCTATGTCTTGGATTTGCCGCCGAAATTCAGCACCTCACCAATATTTAACATATCTGATTTATACCCATATTTTGAGGAGGATGCAGCTAGTCCGGAAAGTCTATCATTGGATTCATCCTCGTCAACCGCTGCAACTGCACCATCTCCAGAAGCGGTTGAAGATATCTTGGATGTTCGTGAATTGGCAACACGTCATGGCATTACTAGACGCTTCCTAGTACGATGGACGGGACGCCGCTTGGAGGATAGTTCATGGATCGAAGAACATGATTTGGAGAAGCTTCATCCCGACCTTTTGCGGAACTACTACAAGGCAATCTTGCCGGAGCAAGATTCTCTCCAAACAGGGGGAATTGATGCAGCTTTGCCCAGTTTTGAGGGGGTAGACGGAATTTTACCATGAAAAACAGAATCTCAGGAGTCTTTTTGCAATTGTTTTATTTATTTATTATGTAATTTTCTAATTTTGGAGTCCATAGTCTAGGGTTTTGCTCCCATTGTTATAAAAGGAGCATTATTGGGAACAGGGGCAGCAGCTTTTTGGAAAACAAAACCCACCCCCACCACGGCCTTACCCTCTCCTCTCTCCTCTCGACTTCCCTCTTTCCCGATAATCCCCCTTCGTTTGTCCTCTTCCTCTTTTCCCAACCCTAACTCTCTTTGCCCCCTTCCTTCTTCTATACAGCCGCCCAACATCACCCTCGCCTGCGCCTTCGATTTTTCCGTCAACAATTCCTGCCGCCAGCCACATCTTCACCACCACCGACGGGTGTCACCTCCAGCCTGCTACCATCGAACCCCCTCGGATTCCGCCGACACTCCACCCCTCGCCCTCTCGATATCGCCCAAAAGCCCCAACCCTCTTGCGCGCCGCCGATCAGCCAATCCTCTCACGCGAAGCTGCTGCTGCCCTCTGGTACCTCTCGCTAAGTTTGGGTCGGGTTTCTTTCTGTCTCCGGTTCTGTTCTGTGTTCGGTCTGAAGGTGTGGAAATCTGACTCTTTTCATTTAATTAAATCTAAGCATTTCCCTCTTTCTCAGTAAGGTCCATTTCCCGTAACCTTTCGAATATTCTGATTAAATTAAATGTTTCGTTGAGTGCTTGCCATTATTGTTGTTCTCGTTAACTGTTGATCAACTCGTATACTGTCTAGTTGGTTATTTCAATATCAATATTCCTGAAGAAATAATTTTGATTTTCCTGTGAAGTTGCAGCCATTGTTCCCGAAGATTTCACTGATTAATACTACTGTTTGGGCCTTTCTATGGGTTGTGGTTTGCAGGGGCAATATTCTAGTCTAATTTTATACTGTGATTTGATTGTTGCAGTAGGCGTTGAGTTCCTGCATCTGCGTATTAAGTTTGAATAATTTGTGCACCGAGTTGGCATCGAGTTATAGTTGGTGTTTCGAGATTGCATCACATACCCTTTAAATAAATCATTTCATTCAATTTCAATTTCTCTCCACATAAATGATCACATTTGTAAGATAGAAAAGATATTAATAATACAATATAAATACATGAACTTTCTTCTAATCCGAGATTTGATTGAAGTGGAAATGATCATTTATAACAAAAATATGATATATCATTTGTAAAATAATAGATATATGTTCAAAATGATAGTAAACACTTGTAAATTTCAGGTGCTCAGTGTAATTCTAATGGGTGTTCACTAGAAAAGTCATGCGTTCGTGTGTGTGTGTGTGTATGTAACACAACCCCAACACCACACACACGTGCCCGCACGCAGACATACTATAAACACAAAAGGACAACTAGTTCTTGGGATTTAGTTTGCACGTAGATATGCCTCGATTTAACCCCTTGAATGGCAATGTCTCTGTATAAAGTAAGGCATACACATTTACATTGCATTTGTATTAGACTGACGATAAATGAATGTGGTTAGGTTAGTCGACATCAATGAGCGAAGCGGATTAAGAGAGCAGCGGAAACAAATCAAGTGACTGAAACAGAGGTGGATACAGGACAGAGGAAAAGGCGACTCACTGGACTTCCTCCCTTTCGCAAAGGTTCTGCAACTGCCGGCGCGCGATCCGAAGTCGAGGAGGACGCGAGGAGAGGCGTGGAGGGATTGCAGCGAGTGGGGGAAGCGGGGGAGATGGGCGGGGCCGCGGCGTGACCGGAAGAGCGGAACGACGTTCCTCGTCCAGACGAGTCGCCTGAGAAAGGAAGCCATCGTGGCTGTAGGGTTTGTGTTGTCCTCGTCTTCAACTTCCCTCCACAGTCGGAAATACTTCCCTCTTAAAAAGACTGCTAACATATGTATTTTATTTAATATAAGGGGAAAATGGGTCTATTGCATTAACTAGGTAACCTCACCTATATCACGTCAATTTTTGACATTTTTTTTGGAAAATGTCATTATATATTTTCATAATTATATATATGGGAAAAAGGACCCTACACCGATGGATGCAGGAAATTCTCTACACCTGACCTAATTTTTCATTATTTTTTGATTTTTTTGAAATGAAATCGTGCGGGATTTAGATCACCATATATCACCGTGTGGTCATTCCAAATTCAACTTAATTCGAGACTTCTATCATCTCGATCAAGGCTACCAAATGTTAAGGGTCTCAGAATTGCTGAAATTGACCTCTTTTAGATGAACATGTTAGGAATGTTTATTTTGC
The DNA here is from genome assembly GCA_037367405.1 of Ottelia alismoides. Taxonomy (NCBI): domain Eukaryota; kingdom Viridiplantae; phylum Streptophyta; class Magnoliopsida; order Alismatales; family Hydrocharitaceae; genus Ottelia; species Ottelia alismoides. The sequence continues at coordinate 464,854 of JAZKJV010001459.1, read as the reverse complement.
TTAAAACTTGAAACACGTGTTCCCCTCAACATATTAAGTTAATCCCTCCAACTTTTAATTCAGAAAAAGTAAAAAAATAATCGAAAAATGGGGGGTGCAGAAGGAGCCTACACGGCTGGTGCAGGAAATTCCCTACACCCAGCCTAATTTTTCATTCTTTTTTGATTTTTTTTGAAATGAAACCTTAGGGGATTTAGATCACCATGTTGTCATTCCAAATTCAACTTAATTCGAGACTTCTATCATCTCCATCAAGACTACCAAATTTTAACGGTCTCAGAATTGCTGAAAGCGACCCTATCTAGATGAACGTCTTAGGAATGTTTGTTTTACATGAAACTTGAAACACATATTCCCCTCAACATATTAAGTAAATCCCCCCAACTTTTAATTCAAAAAAGATAAAAAATAAACGAAAAATGGGGTGGGTGCAGGGAGTTTCCTACACCCCAGGATACAGGCTCCCTACCCCCATATATATATATATATATATATACATATACATACATATAATATGTCATTCAAATTTCGTTAGAAATAGAGACTCGCATACTCTCCATCAAGGACAGGTTGATTACAACAAATCTAAGACCGTTAAAATTACCTATTGTTAATGGAGGGCATAGAAGTTTATGTTTCTTACGAAATTTAAATGACATATTAGAAGGATATAGTTATGAAACTCCATAGTAGTATTTTCCAAAAAAATAAAAAACATTTACCAAAAAATAGCATGAACTAGGTAAGGTTACCTACTTCTTGAAGTAGGATCCCTTTCCTCTACATACGGTATATGTAAAATAGTTTGGTATTTGAGCAGATGTGTATGTTCATTTCAATGCAGAAGAGGCGGATTCTTGTTTGTTGCACAAAAAAAGCTTATTAGGACGTATTTGTTATGCAACTATTTTTTTATTTACTATAAGGTAACTTTACTTTTGGTTCAATACGTATCTTTAAGAGACGGCTTTGATTAAAGTAACATCTTGAAGAGATAGCTTCACTGATGCAAAAGGATCGACTTTGGTGCAAAAACAAAGCCATCCAGCAGCTTCAAAATGGAGTGGAAATTCACTCGTTCATGAAGATCCAAAATTTCACATTCTAACAAAAAAATCATTAATTATAATAAAAGTTTATAAATCAAAACAACATGAGTATGAATACAAAAATAATTATCTCACTTTTGTATAAATATATACATATAATTCAATCGAGGCGGCTCGAATAATTTTCAACAATATTTAATAATTACTATGTATTACCTTCCCTTGTTTTGTTTGTGCATTATGTTCTATTGTGGCCACTACTGCGGCATAATCCACACTTGTTTGTGTTACATGTAACGTGTCTTGTATTTCTAACATTGTGATCAATCTCATGATAAGAGCACATTAAGATGGTACGACATGGTCTTTCAAGTAGAGATCGTTACATAGGTGGTTGCTTTTGCTCTAGCCTTTTTCTTTTTCCTATGAAGGATCAAGAATAAGACGTACATAGCAAATTATAGCCATTTATCTTTTTTTCTAAAATAGGATAAAAAAAGACCTTCATATTTTATATTGATAACGCCGAGATCGGTCCTACTCCTATGTACTCCCCATGTTAATATTAAGGTGTAACTAAATCGCACAAGCATGTGAGTAAGGAATTATATGCAGTGATCCTTACTTCGGTTCATCCAAGTTTTCCACTTAATTAAGTGTATTTTGTAGAACATTTACCTCTTCTTTTATTCGGTAGTGCTTTACCATGATATTAATAAAAAATATCCTACTGCAAATAAATATGTTTTTAAAAATAAAGTTGCACTATGTAGATTCCTCACATCTTTTAAATTTGCATTGTAACTTTATGGGCATGTTTGGTTGCTGGGTTGGGTTGGGTTGGGTTGGGGTACCCCTGTGAATAGTAAACTGTAAGGAGGGTTGGGAGGGTTAGAAGGAGGGGTACACCGGTGTACCCCAACCCAACCCAGCAACCAAATAGGCCCTATGAGAAATTCATGACAATGCTTGGGAAAGCTATGTGCATCAACCCATTTCGATGCATTCTCATTCTATATTTCCATGTTGTATTCCACTTGAATTGAGAATACACCTTATCAGCTCTCATGATCATTCTCTTCATTAACTGATTTTTATGTACATTATTGAAGTTATCAGCAACTTATAGAAACAAAAACACCAATACATGTATGGAGGTTGAAATTGAAATCCTGAACAGTGTATAGCAACATGAATACTAAGAGCGTAAATACATATCATACAAATTGGGCCCCTATAATCTCCAAAAATATGAATAGCATACAAATTGAGCCCTTATAATCTTAAAAATATGAATCCCAAGCTAAAGGAATGATTTAAATAACATAACAAGTATGCGGAATAATGACCTTTTTCTTGTGTACATGTGTGTCTAGAAGATGGTATACATTGACCAAATACCCTAAAAGCCTTCTCTGTCATATCTCCATTCACAACTTTATATGTCTTGAGATTTGTCATGGTGTCTCACGTAGAAACCCCCAATGCTCTAAATAAATATGGCATCTCATTATATGATACATCGTAATCCCCATGCATAGTCTTAATACCCTTTCGTCTAGCATCCTAACATCTCATATGGCTTACCATGTGTCCATAGTCGTCAGATATCACACCATGCAACGTATAAACTTCGATGGATAGAGATATCTTGATTTGATTAAGAAATCTATTAGCCATAAAGTTACTGTCAAGTTGTGGATGGTCTTTGATTTGTTGATCAATTCTGAGGGGCCATCAAGCTTGGATATCACAAAATGTCTGTCGATGGCTTGTGGATGATCATACCCTCGTGTTATCGCCATCAACCCAATCACTATACAACCCAAATCTCACTATAAACCCTAAGGGCTCGTTTGGTTCAAGGGTTGAGGCAGGTTGGGGTAACTTCATGTGAATAGTAGCTGTTTAGATGCTTATGAGGGTTGGTAGATGGTTGGAATAAGGAATGTGATGTGATGTCACATTAATTTGTGATGGAATTCCAACCCATGCATGACCCAGGAATACATGGGGTAAATCGAGTAACCCCAGGGATAAGCCGGTTACCAAATGGGCCCTAAGCTTACCCCATCCCATGTTTACCTCGCAGAACAGAGAACAGAAGGAGGAGGAGCAATAGAAGGAATAGAACTAATGGGGGTGGGGGTAAGACTTTACTGGTTACTGCATTAAAGTGTCTCTTCAAAAAACATCTTTAGTTGTCATAGCCGCTTCTCAAAGAGGTAGATTAGGGAAAAACTAAAGTTGCCCTGCCTCTTCCTCTTAAAGAGGCGACTTTGTTATGGTAAATAATGATAAATAAAGTTTGTCTATAGTATATGTACATTGTTTTTTTACGGTAGAAATTGCCATTGTTAGAAAAATGTGAGTATTGGATTGAAAAGTAAAATTCAATATAAAGATAAGATCCTGCGGAAATTGACTTGAACTAATTATAACTTGTACCATCTGTTAACTAATATTATTGCTTGCTTTTTTTTTAAAGGAGAGTTTCAATTTCCGTGTGTTGAATCATGCTTGATATTTGATCATTTCTTTTTATTTGTATTTTATATGAGTTGAGGAAAAACTGCATAGTATAATACTAGAAGGATTCATTACAACATTATTACATTGAAGCTGTTAGAACCTATAATGAGGATTCTTGAGTTTTATTTTTTTTTAAATGATTTAAAGGATTAAATCGAGCCTTCATAATTCTTGACTATGAAATTGACATCCTCTCGTATTTAACATGCAACCAGAGAACACATCAGATTGTTACCAAGATATATGGACTATAAATTAACTAATGATAATGGCCAAACGATCTTCGGATTTTATACAACCAAAAATCAAGCCAAAACTAATTCATACTGGTCCAAAGCTCTTTTTGGATTGATTTTAGATTGAAATTAAGACATAATTTTCTATATTTATCACGAGGCTTGGTTATTTAAATGGGTTGCTTCTCGAGCTAGGAAATAACTCTGCTCACAGAGGCCATTGTACAGGAAAATTCATGCAGCAATCTCGGACTTAGGGAAATAGCCTTAACAATTTGCGGATTTGAAGGATTGTGTGGTTGAGATGCAAAGATTCGGGGATTGGATTATTTTGCAAAAATTTATGCTTGAAGAAGAAATCTTGAATATCATCTCAGTTTATACAGCGTAAATTGGTTTAGGATTAAACAAGCTTTTTGGAAGGATTTAAATAAGATTTTGCAAGGAATCTCACAAAGAGAGATGATTTGCTTAGGTGGAAATATTAATGGACATGTGAGAAAGGATGCTTCAGGGTATGCTAGTGTTCATGGAGGCTATGGTTTCGGGGATAGGAATGAAGATGGAAAAGTCATTCTGAATTTTGTAATAGTTTATAATCTTTTCATAGCAAACACTCTTTTCAAAAAGACGGATAAGCATTTAATTGCTTATAAGAGTGGCCCGACTAGAACACATATAGATTTACTTTGCACATAGGAGAAGAGATCGGTTGTATTACAAAGACTATAAAGTAATCCAGGAGAGAGTATGACAACGCAACATCGCTTGTTAGTCATGGATGTGCAAATAAAAGAGTTGGTAAAGAAAAGGAGGGTTTCCAAGATCATTAGAACGAGATGGTGGAATCTTCAACTGAAATAATCAAGTTTTAGGGAAAGATTTTAAAAGACTTATCTTGGGGTTGTAGCGGAAGTGCAAACAAGATGTGGGAGGCAGTAGCATCTTGTATCCGAAGGGTAGCCAAAGAGATACTAGGCGAATCAAAGGGAGGAGCTCCAGGTCAAAAGAAGGTTTGGCAATGGAATAGAGGGATGTAAGAGAAGCTCAAAATTAAATTAAAAGAGCATGCTTTAAAGATATGTCTAAAGATAGAACAGATGAAACTTCGCAAATTATAAAATAGCGAAGAAGGAGGCAGAGAAGGCTGTAAGCGAAGCTAAGTCAAAAGCTTATGGAGTTTGATACAAAAATCTCAACTCTAAGGGTTGGCCAAAGAAAGAGAAAAAAAAGACCAAAGAACTTTCACAAGTGAGATGCATTAAAGATGGGGAGGGTCACGTATGGAAGCAGCATTTCCATAAGCTTTTCATTGGGGAAGGAAATAGAGAGATCACTTTGGGTGATCTAGCTAGCAGTGAAAGTTACTTGAATCGCGTAAGCTATAAACAAATTTAAAGAAAGGAAGTATATGAGGTTTTGAAGGTTATGAGACCTAGGAAAGGTGTAGTGCCGAATGACATTCCTATAGAAGTATGGAGAGTTTTAGGTGAGTGTGGTTTGACTTGGCTTATAAATTTATTCAATGTTATTTGGCGAAGCAAGAAAATGCCTGAAGATTGGAGGAGAAGTATCGTGGTGCCTCTTTATAAGAACAAAGGGGACATTCAAAATTGTTCAAATTACATAGGTGTCAAGTTGATGAGTCACACTATGAAAATTCAGAAAAGTATGATCGAAAGAAGTTTCGGGCAAGTTTCCAAAGTAAAAGAAAACTAGTTCTAATTCATGTCAGGTTGCTCAATCATTGAAACCATCCATCTGTTGAGGAGAATAACGGATATTTATATATCTAAAAGAAAAAACCTCCATATGATTTTTAATTATTTGGAGAAGGCTTATGATTATGCCCCACGTGAGATATTGCGGAGAGTTTTGGAGAAGAGACAAGTACATGTCCTATACATTAACCTCATAAAGGATATGTATGTTAGGGCTTTATCTTGTGTAAGGATCTAGTCCGAGAAGACCGACTATTTTGACATCAATATTGGTTTACGTCAAGGTTCAACTTTGATTCCATTTCTTTCTACTTTGATTATGGACGAGTTGACAAGTCATATTCAAGAGAAGATACCTTGGTGTATGTAATTTGCTGATGATTTTTTGTTTATTGAGGAGACTAGAAATGGAGTGAATGAGAAGCTTAAGGTCTGGAGACATGTATTGGAGACTAATTGGTTTCGTATAAGGAGGGCTAAGACTGAATATATGGAGTGCATTTTTGATGGAAGCAATGATGAAGGAATCGAGGTGAAGATTGGTGATGATAACATTCAGAAGAGAGATTCTTTTAGATACATGAGATCTATTTTGCAGCATGATGGGGAAATTGATGGAGATGTTACTAATAGAATAAATGCAGGCTAGCTAAAGTGGAGAAGAGCCTATGTTGTTCTTTGTGATAAGAAAAATCCTTTGAAAATCAAAGGAAATATCTACAAAGCAGCTGTGAAACCTGCTATGATCTATGGATATGAATGTTGGCCTGTAAACCATAAACATGTGCAGAGAATATGGTAGTGATAGAAATAAAAATGCTAAGGTGGATGTGTGGACACATACACAAAGATCGGATTCAGAATGATGCAAACAGAACGAAAGTGTAGTTCCGATCGAGGATAAGATGCAAGAAAACCGCTTAAGGTGGTTTGGCCATTTGCAAAGGAGGTCAGTCATGCACCGGTTAGGAGATGTGAGTTTTGGGATGTTGAGCTAGCTAAGAGATGGTGAGGAAGGCCCAAGAGGTGTTGGAATGAGACTATACAAAGGGGCCTTAGTTTTTTGGATCTAAGCTCGAGAATGATCCAAGATAGATCTAAATGGAGGTAAGGAATCCCGGTATCTGACCCTACTTAATGCGGGAAAAGTCTTTGTTATTGTTGTTGTTCATATCATCTCTCTTCCGTAATGGAGCTTTTTTCGATCTCGTTGCATTTGTTAGGCCTGGCAGCCCCATTCTGTCATCACATGGTAATCGTTAGTCTCAATTAGGCTCTCATTACTACTTTGGACATGACCGCCTATCCCCAATAATAGGTCGTCTGGCCTTTCCCTACGAGACCTAAGTTAGTCGCTTAAGGTTCTGTGTGTAAACTCCAAATCAACGTTACTCCTCGTAGTATATTACTAGTTAAAACATGTATGACACAAAAGTTCGTCTAATAACTATAACATATAATTCTATATATAATTAATGAGATTTCTACACTTGTGTCCTTTTGAATTTTTACATTAACACCTGTCCTGGATTTTTTGCAATAGCATTTATACTCTTATGTTCTTGCAAAATTCACAATAATATTGTTTTGTTAGTGTACATAGCATAGGGGTACAAGTATAATAACAGAAAGGCATTACTATGCTTTCTGTTAGCATGTAGTATCACAAGTGTAATTACATAAAAGTTCAAGGTTTATACATTATTAAAAAATTCGAAAGATAGAATGTAACGTCCCGGGCTTAGTTCCTCGATCCGTTACGAGGAAAACTGGCCCTGACAACTTGTGGATACGAGCCCAAATGGACTCGTTGGCAACCACCCAAAATGCTTAAGCCCAAGTTGTCAAGTAGTAATCCCAACCACTTATAAACCACACCCACACTTCGTGAGTTTTAGGTATGGCACTATGTTTGTGGTTGGTGTGTTACAACCTCCCCCACTTATATTCGCAACGTCCTCATTGCGACATGGCCCATTACTTATTCCCAGTGATAGTGGCAGCTGCACGCACCGGGTAGCCATTTCCTCCAACCTCTTTGTAGGGGCGGTTCTACCTCTCGGGTAGCCCTTTCCACTATCAGAGAGAATTTGACTCTGATACCATTTGTAACGTCCTGAGCTTAGTTCCCCGGTCTGTTATCGAGGAAAACTGGCACTGACAACTTGTTGGGTACGAGCCCAAATGGACTCGTTGGCAACCACCCAAAATGCTTAAGCCCAAGTTGTCAAGTAGTAATCCCCACCACTTATAAACCACACCCACACTTCGTGAGTTTTAGGTATGGCACTATGTTTGGGGTTGGTGTGTTACATAGAAGGGTAAATGACCCATAATTACATAACATAATATTCTTGAAATACACTTTACACTAGTTAGAAATTGTATATTCTACAAAGAGCGTGTATTTTACATATTGCAGGTACAATGCTTTTTTGCAATCTGTCGTGTTACAAATGTTTTAGCAACATATGAGCTCCTGTATTACGCTAAGAAGAAAGTTATGGTTAACAAATGATTATCACATATAATAATCACCAAGATATAGCAAGCAAGTTACTGAACAAGAACAACCACAAGAGAGAAGCATTTTAGCATGTAAACACCACAGGTAAAAACCACGACCCAAGTCTCTTGACTTAGGATTTCGGATTGACCAAATCAATCACTATTCCACTATCTCGAAGTTATTTCCACATAGATAACTCAACCACTTGCAAAGTGCTTTGGGGACATCAAAGTCTTTCCCACAACTTGGATCATACACTTGGATTAAACACCAAGTGCTACAATACAACACTAATATAAAGAAAAAGTACAACATTCTATAATGCATCAAATATAAGTATGCAGTGAAAATAATGAGGAAAATAGATGCATGCTATAATTGATAAAGAAGCACAAATCGAGCATGTAGACGAATGACCCTCAAAATGTGATCTTGAAGTAGAGAGCAAGAGATGCTGCCTCGAGTAGAGCTTTGAGAGTGGCTAGATGGAATGAATTTAGATGTGTGTCTACAACAGAGGTCCCTGGCTTTATTTATAGTGGAGGAGGGCATCCATTCAAAAATATATCCATTGGAAACAAATCTAGCAAGAAATCAACAAGATTTAATGCATGTGATTGATCATATCAAGTTGATCGATCATGTTGATCAATCATTTGATTAGCCATTGGGAGGTCTGAATTCAAAATATGATCGATCATGAAAAGTGGTTAATTGATCAAGTGATCGATTAGTGGTAGTTGATCGATCGGATCAGAAAGGTTGATTGATTAAGATGGCTTACACCTAACATGCATACATTATACACATGTATATATATTTGAGACTTTTACGTATGCCTTTTTACAAAAGTATTCATTCTTATTTACCTTATCTACATTTTTCAATTTCTCCAATGAGTATGGCTTTGTTGTCCTTGCCAAATTCTCCATAATGTTGTTCTTTTGTTCCTCATACTTGGAGTTAACTTGTCATGAAATCTCCAATATATGTACTCACAAAGTTTATTATTATCAAAATAATAATAGAATTAGTATGTAATCATGGTACTAACAAAATGTTGTAGTTTTCTGCACATTATTTTTAGACATATTTTTGGGATATTAATGGTCTTTTGAAGGTCCGGACACAACGCCAGAAAGTCAACCAAAAGTTGACATCATCCGGACGAAGATTCCGATGAAAAAATTATCTGTGACTATGACATATAGTCTTAGGATGAGTTGGTGGTGGAGCTTAAGGAGCAATGCCTACCCACTAAAATTGCTTGGGTAGCAAGGGACGCACTTCAATGACTGAAGCAAATGCGAACTGTGCGGAAGCATGTCAAGCATTTCTCCTCTTTGTTGCATAATTGTATGTACCAAGGAAAAGGAACTCTTCCATTTCGTGGTGGGTCTCCAGGACTAGGCTCATGTAGAGCTAAGGAGGTAAGAGATGAAGAACCTCTAGACATCCATCGTTGCAACTTATGCATTCGTCGATTACAAAGTCCAACCCACCTTGGAGAAGGAGGTCGAGAAGGCAAAGAGCATGCCTAAATAGAAGAGCAAGGGAAAGTTCAAGAAGCTTGATAAGGCTGAAGTTTCAAGGGAAGGTGCACAATCCTCAGAGAAGAAAGATTAATCTAAGGGGAAGGTTTGCTTCATCTATGGTGGAACACATTAAGTGTGGGGGTGTTTTGAATCGAGAGGAGGGATGAACTCTATGATGATGGAGAACTCTGGGGATGAAGCACACATAACGGGCCTGAAGTTGATGCACAATGTTCACCTATGTCCACTCCAGTTAGGCAAGTAGAAGGAGGAGGAGCACACAGATTTAGAGTTGGTGTACCTTGATAAGGTGGTAGACAAAATGACCCTCTCAGCTATGATTGATTGTATAGCGACACATAACTTCATCTCCATTCAAAGAGTCTAAGAGCTTGGGTGTTCCCTTGGGAAAGAACTATGTCACATGAAGCTCGCCAACTCTGAGTTAATGCAGATACAAGGTATAACAAACTATAATGTTCAGTTGGGTGAATGACAGGGAAAGGTGTGCTTCCTTGTGGTCCTATTAGACGACTTCCAAGTCATATTGGGAGTTGATCTCCTAAAGAGGGTGAAGGGGTTGGAGTCATGTTTGCAATGCAAGTCTGCAATGGGTTGAAGGAAGAGGAGATCACATAGCTAGCTACACTACATGTCAAAGAAGATGGCAAGCCAACACACTACACTAAAACTGTCTATTTACCACTACATCATTGCGACTACATGTGGTGGTATTGTAGTCGCACTTCAAATTATGACCAAATTAGGACCACTTGTGGTCACAATGTGATCCCTATTAACTGTGTTCCCATATTCGACCACAATGGTACCGCATGTGATTGCATTTTGTAGCCACATTCTCTGCTAAAAATTTCAGACGTGCACGTCCCTTCTTCCCCCCACTCCAATGATGAAAATTCTAAATTTCCACTCCTCCATCCTAACCCAAAAATGCCTTCTCCTACTCTTCCTCTTCCTTCCTCTTTATCCAAAACCTCCACTCCCATCACCTGTGGCCATCGACCTCCTCCTCCGCCGCCCTAACTTCACCTTCTCCTTCTCCTCCACAAGAGACTTCTCCTTTTCTACCACTATGTCTTCCTCTTCTTCCTCCTTCTCCACTATTTCCTCCTCCTTTTCCTCCTCCATTACTTTGTCTTCATGTTCTTCCTCCTCCACCGCTCGACCTTTTACATCACTATCAACACTTCCTCACTCTCCCATGACCACCATCACCACCACCACCCCTTCCTCCTCCAATACCACCATCGCCACCTCTCCTTTACCACCACCTCTTCCATTGATTGAGACTTATGTTTCTTGTACTATACTTCTTGGATGGCTCTCTCAACATCTCTGAATTGTATTTTCATGGAATATCATCTCCACTTGTAAGGTATCACATACCGTATATTTTTTCCATTTTTGTTAATATTCAGTGATTTGCATTTAGATTGTAGATACCATCATTTTGTATGCGGATGAAAATGATTACTATAAGGTATTAGTCTTCATGTAAATGTGATAATTAGATGATTTAATGTTCATGTTAGATACCATTATTTTTGTAAAAGTATGTGTTTGTGTGTATTTGTATGAGTATGTGAATGTGTGTGTGTGAATGTGTATGCAAGTGTGGAAGTTTGTGAATCTTTATGTTTGTGTGTATGCGATCAAGTGTATGTTTATGCATGATTGAGTGAGTATGAGTGTCTATGTGTGTGTATAAGTATGTGTATATGTGTGAACTTGTGTGTATACATATAAATGGGTGAAAATGTGTGTATGCTATGTGAATGGGTTCAAATGTGTGTATGCATATGTGAATGGATGAAAATGTATGTGAATAGGTGCATTTGTCTGTCTAATTTTGTGAAAATCTGTGTTTGTTGCTTGTGTATGTGTGTGAATGTATGTGTAGATGTAATCATGCATGTGTCAATCGATGCAAATGTTTACGCGTGCATGGGTGAATGGGTGTAAATGTGTATATATGTGAACGGGCGTGAATACATTCATGTGTTTTAGTATGGATGCATGTGTGCTTATTGTATATATGTATATATGCGTATGTGTGATTGTATGTGTATGCGTGAAAGTATGTGCATGTATATATTTGCATGAGTATGTATGTGCGCATCAATGTGTAAGCGAGGAAGTGTAATTTTGTGTGTGTGTGTGTGAATTAATATGTGTTGAAGTGTGTGCATGTGTGTGTATTATGTTGTGAAGGTGTGTGCACATGGTTGAACGAGTGTGAATGTGTGTGTTTGTGCATGCGTGTATACATGTGCATGTTGTGTTTGCATGAGTTTGTGTGTGAGAATGTATGTGTGATGAATCAGCAATTCATCACTCTTAAAATTGAAAATAGAGTCTTGTTCCCAAGAAATTAGCTGCATATTTCCCCTTATATTGCAAAATTAGCATACATACGTGCATGCATAAGATATGCATTTTAGCATCCATATTTGCATTAAATAAGAAACCTAATTCACTTGTAAATATTCACCATTATTCGCCTACTTATCTGTTTTTTATATTGACTCCAAATACAATAAAACCAACCCTATATTGTGAATATTATTAACTAATAATACAAGGAAAAGGGGCACGGTTCTTAGCTTGTAAAAATATCCAATAAAACCCCAAACCCAATTGGAGATTCCAGACCTTAGAATGCAAATATCTATCTCATACCACCTCCGATCTAGGCTACTCATTTTCAGATTAATACACATTCAGAGACCTTCAAAACGAGACCAATTTCATTTAAATCGGAGCTCGTATGCAAAACTTGGGTTTTGGGACCCCTTTGTACATTATATGTATGTATATTTGTACCCTCGTATTTTTGTATCATATTTGACCTCATCTCCGTTTTTAGTCAACAAACTTGTAGATCTCATCGAGATCTACAACTTTCATATTTTGAGTTTTTCTAAATTCGGCTTCCTTCTCTCTCTAATTCCATATTCTCTTTTGACCATTCAGATCAGGCCAAGTGGCACCCTCTGATTGTGCCACGCGGCCCGCTCCATTGCGCACCACGCATCCCTTTCCCTCTGCCATTAGATGCTTCTCCTTCTCTCCTCATTGTACGTCCTCAATCCCGCTGTGATCACCGCCCTTCGATCAGAGCCTGGGATCCATCCCAACCGCCTCGTAGCGCCTAATTCTCAGCCGTTGGATCGTGAGATCCAACGGCAGAGACGTCGTCTTCTACCTCCCGCAGGTCCCGCACCCACGTCTCCCACCTCGCGTGCACACCACCTCCTTTCTAATTTTGGATCCACTCTGGCCATCCTCTCCGCACCCTATCACCTCTATTTCATAGCCCACTCTACCCTCATCCTCGCCGACCTCCTCAATCGCCATGAACTCCACCCACGTCGCTCCACGACCTCCACCAACTTTGCCATCCCATCACCTACACCCTCACCTCCAACCTATAAATACTCTGCCACAGGCGATCGTCGACCCCATCCGCCACTGCAGAGAGGAACCCCGAGCTCCTACCCTCCTTTCGGTGATAGCAATTAGGCGAGAAGTCGAGCGACGATGGCTCTATTTCTCCAGCGAGATCCACGGCTCCGCCCTGCCGTGTCGCAGCTCCTCCCGTGAGCTGGACGAGCTCAGGACCCCTACCGGCCTTCGAGCGACGACCATGAGCTCAATTCCGAGCTTCTATCCCCAGGTAGCACCCTCCATCCCCCCTCCGATCTCCTTCTTCATTTTCTTCCTTTTTCTCGAAATTTATCCGCCTCCTCCGACCACTCCCGCTCTCGCCTGACCATCCTCCAAGCTCCGCCATGGAGCTCTGATCTTCGCGACCTACTTCATTCACCCCGACGACGCATCGCACCTCACTCCGACCAAAGCTCTGCCATCTTGGCGGAGGAGCACCACCTCACCTCCTTCATTCCACTCCAGGCCTCCCGTTGCACTCACATTCACCCCACAAATACACAGCACGCCTCGGCTATCGAGCTAACCCATGCAGGTACACTCTCCTTCATTGGCCGGAAGCTTCGCCGGAGCTATCTCGACCTTCATTGCCTCCGGCCTACGGACCTCCTCAGCTCCATCCATAGCCTCTGACGGCTCCCTGACGCTTCCCCAATCTTCCCCAGCTACTTAGGAGCCTCCGGTGATCAACATCGAGTGAGAATCGAGGCGACGGAGAAACGGTTGCTTCGTTAGAGCCCAATCACGTCCATCGCAGGAGGCGGCGGGCCGGAGGAACACGAAGAACAGTAGACGTTTGATCCTCATGGGGGAATGGCTGTGATTGAGCCACGTCGCCCACGCCCCGCCTCCGTCGGATCAAGAGGATCCAACGCTCATCATCCAGCCACGTCGCTGTTTCCCCGAGCTCCAGATGCCGTTGGATTCATCTTGATCCAACCGCCCTCGTTCGTCCACGTCACCATCGCCAGCCCAGCTCCAGATGCCGTTGGATTCATCTTGATCTAACGGGCCGCAACACACCACGTTGCTTCATCTCAGGAGCCCTCATCCTCCATTGGATCTTCACTCGATCTAATGGTCCCAGGCGCACCACGTACTAGCTTCAGTAGCCGTTAGATCTCATCCATCTAGCGGTCCAGCGAGCGCCACATCGCCTCCTCCGAGCCTCCTCCCCGAATCTTAGGCTCGGAGCTTCCGAAGCTGTCCCGAGCCACGTCTGAGCCTGCTGCGCACCCGAACCGACATCCGAGCCGCCGACATCTCCCGAGCCTAGCACTGCACGTGTTTCTCACGTGCGGGCTGGGTAAATTACACTGAGGCCCCTAGAAGTTCTGCAATTTGCAAATCAGTCCCTGCCAGGAGCATCATGTGAGGCGCACGTGTTTCAGTGGGCATTTTGCACACATACCACTAGCATTTTAGGTAATTGCATTTGAGTCCCTGTCAGCATGTTTAATTTTTAGTAAATTTATTTTCTATATTGCAGATTGGTCCTTGTCTTTGCACGCATATTTAGGTGTCCATTTGGCATTATTTTTAAGTTCTAAAAATTGCACTGTGTAGCTTATCTTGTCCTTTATCTTATGTGACATGTGTCTCATTTTTGTGACATCATTGGAATTTAATATTATTAAATTGGTGAAATTTTTCATATTTTGTCCATTTGTGCCTTTTAATTCATATTAATTCTCTGTTGCTCCAAAAATCATCAAAAATTCGCATTAGACTTAGGATAATTTAGTTTACATTGTGCACAAAAATCAACACATTTGCACGCATCTCGAGGTCTGAATAAATTAATTAGTGATTTCCTTAATTGATTTTTAATAGGTCGATTTCACATAGAATTTTAGGTTTATCAATTTTCCTAGATTCATCATACTTAGATCTATCTAGGATAATTTTTATATCTAGAAATATTGTGTTTTGGTATTTATTAAAATTAATTTTGTAAAAATCACCTTGCATTTATATTTAATTCACAGTAAATTCATAAAGTGTCAGAAAAATTCAAAAAAAAATACTGCATCTTAATTTCATTGATTTCACCTTCTGGCCAAGTTTCATAATTTTTGGACTTAATTTGACCACCTTTCTGATTTAACTTGTAAACTGGCCTGAAAATTGCATTTATTTTCCCTTAATTGCATAAAAATTGATAAAAAAATACAAAAAATATCTTCTGAAAATCTGACCTCTGAAATTCGCTTAAAATTTACCTAAGGAGACTGCTGCCTCCCTGAGTTCGACCTTGGCAAGTAAAATAAATTTGCTGCTCGTGATTAACTCGACATTAATTAAAAGTGGTTTTTGATCAGTCCGTATTTACCTGTCTACAATGAACGACACGATCATTAATTTGATTGAATTAACAAGCGTAGAGATGCGGCTCTTCAATGTGTATATGTGAAAATGCATTAGTTTTGTGTGTATGCATGTGTGTGTATGTTTATATGTGTGAATGTGAGTGAATGTATTTGTAAGTGTGAATATGGTCATGTGTATATGTATGTGTGAAACTAAGTGAGGTGTGTGTGTGTGCGCGCATATGTTATTGTGTGAATTTGTATGTGTGTGATTGCATTTGTATATGAGAGGGAGAAAGAGAGTATGAGTGTGAATGTTTATCTAGTGCAAGTGTATGTTTGTGTGGTTGTATTACTGTGTGTGTGTAAACATGTGTATGTTTCATATGTGTGTAAGTGAATATGTGTATGAATGTGTGAGTGAGAGAATGAGGGAGAGTATGTATATCTACGAAGTGTGAATGTGCCTTATGTTCACCTACCTTCTATGGGATTGAAATATGATGTTCATAAGGAGAAGCATAAGGCTAAGGAAGAAACAACCACCATTTTTATGAACCATTAATTATTCAAGTTTGTATATTGCATTTTTTGTTCGTTAACAACTATCGAGTTATATCTTGCAAATCTAACTTATAGAAGTTCTTCCTATTTTGAAGAAGAAGTTATTCGATTCATATATAAGGACATGGACATCATACCTTTGGGAGAGCAAAAGATCAAATTCATTTTTATCAAAGTGCTTTTGACAGTCATCAAGGCTCGCTTCAATGGAAAGATTTGGTGAGACAATCATTTTTATATCCATCATACAAGGATTTACATTAATGAGAATTGACTTATGCATTCAATACGTTTAATAAGATTTTGTTGGGCATGGAAGTATTATTTCTGATAAAACTATTTGCATGTAGGAGGATGCTTGCATGGTGCATTTATCCATCATGCGTACGAAGAATGGTTAAAAGGTGCAAGTAGTATCTAAAAGAACAAGTAGTTGTTCTTCGAGGTAACTTTAGTCATGTTCATCTCAAAAGTTATGTACATCAAGTAATATGAGGATTTTTTTTGCATTATGAATTAATGTGCTTGTAAGGAACTCCACTAGTTGCCATCTAATTGAACCTAATGTTCTTGATAGTATCCTCCTAATTGACAATACAAGGCTAAAGAAGAAGCCTCTACCAATTCTTCTTTCTTTTAACAATGCAATTACTTTGAATTTTCAATCCCTCGTCAAAACATGGGAGAATTAATCTAATATAGGTAAATTTCATATTTTCTATCGTTATTTTCATTATTTGATATAAAACATAACTAATTTAATACATTTTCGATGATTTTATATTTATCATTTGTTGCAAGCAAGTATGAAATGGTTTTTACAGTTCTAGACAATAATTTTCTTTAATAGATTTTACAGTTCTAGACAATAATTATCTTTAAGGTACATTTTCTCTAGGCTAATCATAGTGACAAAATCTTGAAAGATGCCTGACAACTTGGCTACTCATCAAGATTTGTGACAATAAATATTCATATCTTCCTTTTATTATCTTTTTTCTCACATGCTCTTTGCATATTACATGATTGTTGTTATAAGCATGTTTCTAATATAAGGTTATTCTTTATCAATAAAACATCAAAATGACCTTCTTCTCTCATTAAGGATGATTAACTATACGTTCATTGCCTCGAATAAGATTTTATTGGGCATAGATGTATCATCTCTAATGAAATTATTTGCATGTAGGAGGATGCTTTCAGGGTGCATTTATCCATCACGTGTAGGATGAGTTGCTAAAAGTGCAAGCAGTATCTACGAGAACAATTACTTGTTTATTCAAGGTAACTTTACTTATATATTTCAAAAGTTATATACATAAAATAATGTCCGATTTTTTGGCATTATGAATTAACACTCTTGCAAGGAACTTCACTAACTGCCATCTACTTAAACCTGATATTCTAAATATTTATATGTGTGTAATACTAAAGAGTGGATGATCTCTATTCTAGGTTTTTGTTATGTTGCATACATGCATGCATCATTGGAGAACCTATACAACCAAGAAACACGATGTATGTATGTTTTGCATGTGTATAAATATGTGTATGTGAATTCACGTGCATGTGTAAGTGATGCCTTCCTTGTATGCACTATTTTCTCATTAATGATGGTTCATGGTGTGATTATAGGTTAGAGTTCATGGTGGGACTCCTTATCAATGCCATCATCGATTGATTTCATGGGTGATGCCATGATTATCATGTCAATACAACAACTCAAAGGACTTCTAAAGATTGTGAGTGTCACTAAGTATATGAGTTTAGTGCATACTATGGTGTTTATAATAATATCATTATTCATACTCCTTCTTCATGTATTTATTTCATTCATTTCGAAAAGTTTCATTCTCATTTATATTTTCTATTGGTTGGATGCTTATGATCCATTAATGATGAGTCTATCACTACTGGAAAATATAACATATGCAATGGTTGTAAAGATGTTGTAAAAAGTTATTTGCAACGGTTTTTTTATATTTGCAATGATTTAGGACCGTTGCAACAAACGTTGCGAATGTTGCCGTTGCAATTGACCAAATTTAACGATTCCATGTAATCATTGCAAGGGATCATTTATTGCATCGGTTATTAAAACATTGCAAATTGGCAACATTTTTCAAATCGTTGAACTAGATATTAATTGCAACACTTTTATAACTATTGCATAAATTTTGGCGACGTTATTATAACCATTGCAAATTTATAGCAACGTTTAAAAATATTGCAAATGATGACATATTTTTGACAAACGTAATATAATGCAACCTTAATTAACTGTTGCAAATATAAATGCAACACTTAAAAAGCAATTCAAAGTAACATTTGCAACGCTTTGTAACCATTGCAAATTATAACAAAATAAATAAATTTTTTTTGCAATAAACAATTATAAAAAAGTGATATATAACATGTTTAACATGAAAGTTATCTCATGTATCTGCAATCATCTATTAAACAAATATCCAATGATAAAAAGGCACATTAACAAATAATTCATACTGTCATTTCACTGTGAACTCCATGAACATTCCAAACACAAACGACAGTTTCAGATATCTAAGAAAATAAGAGTTTCAAGCATGTATGTTTAAGAGTTTCATAACAAAATAAATAAATAACATTCAAATCAACAACGCATATCACTTAATGACATGCTATCATCCGAGTAGTACTCATCATCGTCGTCTTGATCATTGTCCTTGGAGTTGCTATCATGACCATGATTGCTGATATTGCCCCCACTCTCATGTGAAGATGATTCTTTCCCCTTTCCTACAACTGATATAAGACGCTCCATGTCCTGACGATGAATCTCCATCATATTTGTCATTTTTTCTTCCATCGAACAAAGCTTTTCCTTTAAAGTTTCCACTGTGTCGCGAAGTTTAATGACTTCTTGATTGGACGCGCTCCCCCTATTACCAAAATATGTTGATGGGGTAACACCACGACCTGCACAACGTACACGACCAGGACGCTCGGGTCCCTTGACTATAGCAAATGCTTCGTCTGGAGAGAGTGGTACCGCAAGTTCACCATTAACACTTTCACTTATTGATGGTGTCATAAGTCTAACCATTTCATCCTACATATAATTAAAAAATAAATTATAAAATATATATATATATATATATATATAACATGTTACTTCTTCTAAGTTAGTTAACTTACATGTTCTTTTTGCAATTCTGTTGACTCCCAAATTCTTACACCATTCACTTCTCGAGTCTTCGTTAGACGGAACATTTCCACACGAGTGGGCACACGAGAATGTTTCTTAATCTGCATAAGATAAATGGTTACAACTACCATGTAAAAAACATCAATTGTATAATATAATAATTTGACAACAATACTTACAAATTCATCTGACTTTTGGTTGATATTTTTTCTACCCATTCTATGGGTCGGATGAATACCGGCCCTTTGCACGATTTTCTCCATTTTTTTGAGCTTTTCTCTGAAATAAAATGAAATAATAGTTCATATTACAATACTTATACATAATAACTTAGAAGATCAACGGTATAACTTTGAAAAAGAATCATATTCTACCTTATACTCCTCGCTAGTCCAATAGTCGATGAGCTTTCCCCATATAATTGCACTAAGCCCAGCAGGTACTCTCCGTCGTAATTCTTCCAATGGTATACTTTCGTCAAAGTACTGTAAGAAATTTGCAATGGTGTTATTACTTCAAACTTTAATGATTTTGTATATATTTCAGAAATTTCTTACCCTCTTTTTCAATAAACATCTATATTGACGATGGAGATCAGCAGCATGGCATAAGATTCGCCTATCATTCTCTGGACTATGCTCCCATGAAAATGATCCCTGAGATATTTCACAACTATAAAATAGGAAAATTTGAATATAAAGAGTCTAGTTCAATTCAGATTTTCTTATATAGATTGTAAAAAAATTAAGATAGACAAAGGACAAAACAAATAAACTACTACCAAATCAGATTTTTACTTATCACAGTATATGTTTCAATTGATTTACACACAGGAGGGTTGTTTTGGGGGCTGATGGGGAGGAAATTTATTGCACAAAACTATTTTCATATCATAAAAATTGTATGCACTGAAATTTTGGAATGATTTGTGAGTGGAAAAAATACATGTACCTCTAAAGCCCTCAAAATGGTAGCTCTTGTAGCCTCCGAAACATCTCTTCTGAAATCCCGAGTTGTGAGGGGAATGTGCATACGAGCCAATTTCCCTAAGAAACTTTGAAATAATGCTGAGTTGACTCCTACTGCATCTCCACCTACAATCTGAACATGCAATGTCTCTCCAGGTGATAAGTGCTCCAAATAACGACATCTCGATGGTCCTCTACGCTTCTTGGAAGATGAAGATTCTTGTTCTGTAGATTGTGGAGGTCGGATGGATGGCTCAACTGGTGGTATTCTTACCTCTCCATTTGTTTATATAGTTTGTGAAGAATGAGTGCGACGCTCACGTCGTGGAGCCGTTTGTACATTTGATAACTCCACCGACTCCAATTACAATTGAACTGTAGCCGGTGCACTTTGTGATGAATGGTTGCGAAGTACACGCGATGAAGCCATCTGTTAGGAAAGAACATGAACATATATATCTTAAATCATTAATAAAAATATAAAAACGAAAAGTATTGCTTTACCAGTATTTTGTGTTATTCATCCACAATCACGTTATTTCCACCTAGAATGGTGTGTATATCCATGTCATTTGGCAAATTGAGGGTGTCATCATTGTGATGTATATTTTCTTGGTATGCATTGGAATCCGGAACATTTCCATCATCAAGTATATCATAAAAATCTCTAGGCATTGTTCGTATGGGTATAACCTATCCATTTGCACCATTATCATCTATGTAAAATACTTGCTCCACTTGGCTTGCCAATGCGAACGGTTCTTCTGTTTGCAATCTACCATTTTTCTTTAGACTAACACAACCATGTTTATCTTTGCGATACCCAACATCCTTATTGAATACATCAAACCATTCACATTGAAACAAGACCACACGACGATCATGTGTGAAACTCATCTCAACAATATCCACAATTATACCATAGTATCCATCCAAGCCTGAGCTGATTGTTGACTTTACTATGACTCCAGACATTTGATTTGTTTTGTTGACATCAACTGATTTTTTTCTAAATCGGAATCCATTTACAATATATCCTGAGTGTGAGTAGACATGAGAGTACGGAGTTAGTGCTAATACACCTAACTCTGGTGTCCATCTTTTATCAGAATTGTGTTTCAATTCCTCCATTTTTACCTTAAACCAATGAAGAAATTGAGAAATGCTTTCCACTCCAACTGATAATCCACCATATTCTTCAAAAAAATGATCAATTTCATTTATCTGCATCAATACATAATAATGAGCCAAATCTCTATCTCTCTCGGACCATTCCCGCCGTTTAGTACCCAAAAAAGATCTGCCCTTCAAAGAAAAGACTGATAAACTGCCTTCTCTAACTTCGGCTGGACCACCATCATAATTCCTTTCTATATGATTAAAACGATTGTTTGGACCATTCATATACATTGCACAAAAATTAATGCATTCTTCAAATAAGTACCCCTCTACAATTGACCCTTCTGGATTTGCCTTATTGATGACATAATCCTTAAGTTTCTTTAGATATCGCTCTATAGGATACATCCACCTATATTGTACCGGTCCATCAATTTTAGCCTCATTGGCTAAGTGTACGATTAAATGTACCATCACATCAAAAAAAGATGGAGGAAAAATCTGTTCCATCTTACATAATGTAACAATAATATCATCTTCCCATCTAGTTAATATAGCCGGATCGAGAACTTTTGAGCATACAACTTTAAAGTATCGACTGGTCTCAGTTAAAGGATCCACCACATCAGAGGGTAATGCCCCACGAATAGCAAGGGGCAAGAAAATCTGCATAAAAACATGATGATGCTTCTCTTAAAGCCGGAAATCTTTTTCTCAATGGTATTGACACATCTTGCGAGCTGGGAGGAATAACCATCAGGTACCTTGATATTAGAAAGGAAAGATAATATCTTTTGCCGGCGATCTAAAGTTAATGAGTAGACTGTCCCAGGTAATAACAACCTTCCATTACCTGATTCAATAGGTTGTAAGTCATTTCTTATGTTTAATTGTTGCAAATCCCTCCTAGATTTGAGAGTATCTTTTGCCTTTCCTGACAAACCAAGAATCCCAAGTATGTTTTCCATCACATTTTTCTCTATATGCATGACATCAAGATTATGTCGTATTTTTAGGTGCTTCCAATAAGGCAATTGTTTGAAAAATATGCTTTCTTTCCTCCAACCACCACTTAATTTCTGCTTGAATGGTCGACCTAAATGAATATTTCCAATGGCTTGTTGTTGATGCCACAACTCAACTCCATCTGCACGCACTAGGTCAACTTTTGGACCAACTGACACTCCATCAAACTTATCTTTGTATTGATTACGACGCCATCTATGTTGTAATAGAAGGAATCGGCGATGACCTAAATAACAATGCTTTCCACTTTCATTCAACCAGGTACTATATGTTTTCTCCATGCACACAGGACATGCGAGTTTACCTTTTGTACTCCATCCCGAAAGATTAGCATATGCAGGAAAGTCATTGATAGTCCATAGCAATGCAGCACGCATTGTAAACTTCTCATCATTGTGCGCATCATATGTTTCAACTCCTTTATACCATAACAACTCTAATTCATCAACCAATGGTTGCATGTATACATCTATTGCATT
The DNA here is from genome assembly GCA_037367405.1 of Ottelia alismoides. Classification (NCBI taxonomy): domain Eukaryota; kingdom Viridiplantae; phylum Streptophyta; class Magnoliopsida; order Alismatales; family Hydrocharitaceae; genus Ottelia; species Ottelia alismoides. Next base: position 442,152 of record JAZKJV010001459.1, on the reverse strand, counting down.
TCCAGGTCCCTTAGGTCTCGGAATTATCATCGAGAGCATCATAAAAGATGATTTCATGCACATCCATGGTGGCAAGTTATAAGTAACAAGCACGACTGGCCATACAGTGTAGCTAACATTCATGTTTGCATAAGGATTAAAGCCGTCACTCGAGAGACCAAGCCTAACATTTCTAGCATCAAATGCAAAGTCTGGAAATTTTTCATCAAACTTCATCCATTCATCTGCATCTGCTGGATGACGAATCTTGCCATCAGGATCGGGTAGCCTACTTTCTTTATGCCAGGACATCCACTTTGCAGTCTTTGATGATCTAAACAAACGTTGGAGTCTTGGAACAAGTGGAAAATAACGAAGAACTTTCTCTGCCCTTTTCTTTAAATTTTCATTTGTGTCACATCTTTCCTTATATCTAGAAACTTTGCACTCTGGACAACTATCAAGATTTTGATTCTCTTTCCTGAATAGAATACAATCATTACGACATGCATCTATTTTCATGGAATTTAAACCCAATGATCTTAATCTTTTCTTTGCATCATACCAATTACTTGGATAACCTTGAGGATGGTCTAATAGTTTACCAATAAACTTAAGTAGTTCTTCAATCATCTTTTTAGTACAACGATGCTTCACTTTCATCTCAAAGAGTGTCAGTAGAAATTCAAGTCTTGATACTTTAGATCCTTGAACAATTGGCTCCTCTGCTTCTCTTAAGTTTTTATAAAATTGACTATCATCAAGTTCAAATAGATCATGGGTAGGGGGAACCATAGGGGTAGGTTGAGACTCCCATAACATATCCACAATCTGCTCATTTTGGAGATGTTGATGCGATGACTCTCCGACTTCCTCTCCATGCATATTCCACACATAATAGTGCATCCAAAAACCTTCCAATATCAGATGCTCATAAACAACATCTCGTGTATATGAGTGTGTATTCTTGCACTTCATACAAGGACACAAAATATTCTCTCCATCAGCTCCTGATCTGTATGTGAATTGGTCCTCATGAAATGCCCATTCAAGAAACTTCTTGACTCCTCTGTCATATTCTCCAACATTTCTTAGTCTCATGTGCATCCAAGATTTATCCATTTGCTAAACCTATAACAGTATGCATCGATTCATAATTTTAATATAATATGCTTAACAAAGAAAGAAATCGATGAACTTACAGTAGAGTATAGAACCAACCTTCTTGTAGGTTTGTTGGTGTTGTAGGATGCAATTTTTCTCTTAGGTTACAACTTTATCTTCCAGCAACAAAGATGCTTCTTAAGGTTGTGATTTTAACTTTGAATAGGAAAGATGCGTTTAATCCTCCTAATTAAAAACCAAATCCAAGATCATAGCCAAACTAAATTAATCAAAATACTATCATAATATGAAAGGAGATCTATCTTCAAGTAATAGTTAAAGTTTGGTTCTATCTTAAGGTGGATACGTCATCTTCTAAAAAATGAGCTGGCTTTTTTTTAGATTTGGGAATCAATGGTCCAGGGAGATAAGTTTACTTATGATCTATCAGTTCACAAGTTTGGCTAATAATGTTTTAGAATTTAGAAACTTTTCATGTAAACAGCCTCCAATTTTATCATCTTTATGGATTTGGGAATCGACAGAGTACACGTCTTGTTAATTTGTAGGGGATTGCGATCAGCTGTACAAGCTCCACAAACATAATCAACTACATATTATTTAAAATAATTTTATTTTTATGATCTAGGATGTTGGGGTCCATTATGCCAAGATATAAAGATTGGTCCAACAACAAAGACGATGCAATCTTCTTAGTTTCAACATCAAAAAGAGGTTGTATAAAGTATAAGCAAGGTATTCTTTACTGTCAAACTCTTTTTATAGAGACAAATGCCAAGTTATTCTGCTACTGCAGATCTAAAATATATGTAATAGTAGGTTGGCATTTGGAAGGTATGCTTCAGAAGCATACACTAATCATCCATGAAATCATTATGTGGGTGCATCAACTGATAAGAATCTACCCTTTGTGAAAAGGAGTGATTTGATGTCTGTATCTTGTTACTGAACCTGACAATCTAAACAAAACATGTATGCTACAATCTTTGGGTAAGTGGTCAGATTTTAAAATCAATCGGTGGAGGTGCTGGGTCATATTTTAAAACCCGACAATCTAAATTTTGTTTACTCCCATATTCTTCTGAAATATAGAAACAATTCAGACAACCAAAGAGTCCAAATAAAAAAAGTACAATGTATCATTCGTGATTCTAAAAAATCATATTGTAAACATTTCCCCCGTTTGATATCAATTTAATTCCGAACATCCTATCACATATGTATATATTCACAACTTAAGAAAATGTAAAAAATAAGATAAATTTCAGAATGGAAAGATCCAGATTCCAACTTATCCCCATCTCGTTAATCATAACTCTGCATAACCTCTTGCTATTTCCCATTTGCCTCATGCTATTTCCCATTTGTTAATCCGACATCGATAACCAAAGCTTTTAATCATATGAGGCTAATCCCCCATCAGATTTCCCTCTAACCTCTCCTCCTTCCATCTCAATTCCATCCATCTCCGCCAATGCAAGAAATGACACTCAAAACAATTTGATGCAATAAATGACACTCGAAACAACATTATATGAAAACCTAGAACTTCGAAAATACAGAGATAAACCTGTCGATGTAGAAGAAGGGATGTAAATCGTGGAAGAGATGAGGGGATACCGATCGGATGCCAATCGTGGAAGAGATGAGAGGATGAGGACTATGGAAGAGGAGATGCGGAATAGGGATTTGAGGGGAATGGAAGGGTTGCCAATGGAGGATGTATTTGGGGGTGGGAGTTACGAGGGTTTTGGGAAAAAGGTGAAGAGGGCTTTGGAGGGAGAAATGGGCGGGTCAATTTTTTGGCCTAATATGTGAAATTTAAGCCACATTTAAAGAAATAAATCAAGTATTAGGCAACTTTGTATACAAATGACTAAATACGGATACATGTTACATAATTTTTATCTCTTTTCAAAACATGTAAGAAAAATCGATAAAATGAAGAATCATATATGGATACATCCATATTCATTTTATTTTCTAATTGCAACATTTACTAAAAAAGTATTGCATTTATTCTTTAAATCGAACAGTTTATTTATACTGTTGCAAATATTCTAAATAAATGCAACTTATCTTTACAAAACGTTACTATTGTTAATTATATGTAATGGATTATAAAACCGTTACAATTGGATCAATATTAGCAACGTTTTTTTCCCTTCATTGCAAAATCCGTTGCTAATGATCATATTTCTAGTAGTGTATGGATGTTTCATATGTATGAAAGTGTTTGTATACGAGTGCATTATGTGTACACGTGTGTGTTAGCGAATGTATATTTGTGTGAATGTGTGTGTGAATGTGCTCGAGAGAGAGAGAGAGAGATTATGCGTGTGTGTGCACAATTGTGTGTGCTATTTATGCGTATAAGTATATGCAGGTGAATGTTTGCATATGTGCAAAAGTATGTGAATGCATGTATGAATGTGTGTATGTGTGTGTGTGAGAGAGAGAGAGCATGTGTATGTTTGTGTGAGAAAGAGTGATGTGTATGCGTGTGCATGTACATGATATGTGTGTGTGCGTGCATGTGTGAATGTATGTGTATGTATGGAAGTGTGTGAGTGTATGTTATATGTGTGAGAGAAAGACAAAGAAAGTATATGTATATGTGTTTGAATGCATGTGAATACGTGTTTGTATATGTGAGAGACAGTGTGTGTGTGTGTGTGTTAATATGTAAATTTGTATGTGTATATGTGTGATTGAGTAAACTTATGTATGTATGCATGTGTAATAGTTTGTGTATTGTGTGTGTTGATCATGTGTGTGAGAGTGAGCATATGTATGTAAATGTGTATGTATGTATAGGTATTTATACGTGTATGTGAATGTTTATATGGCCACAAGTGTAGCAACAGGTGTAGCAGTAGCCTGCTGCAACGACTATTTCTTTTGCCTGAAAAATCCAATTGCGACTACAAAAGGGACTACATGTGGTAGCTTTGTAGTCGTAATTATCTGAAAGTGCGACCACAATTCGTCTACATTGCGCTTGCATTTGCAATTGCGTGCATTGACACGCGACTACACCAATTACGAGCACAGGTAGCCGTAAGTATGAAAAACGACTACAAAGCTACTACTTTGACACTGCAATGCGACTACAATCGTAGTCACATTTTCTGGTTTTCTTGTAGTGACAAAGTCATGCCCTAAGGTAGTGGAAACGGTGCTGGCGAGTTCAAGGACATGATGCTGAAGGAGATGCCAAAGGAGCTTCCATCGAAGTGTGATGTGGATCATGCAATTAAGCTACTACCATGAATGGTGTCCCATGCACTTGCACTATACAAGATGCCACTTTCACATCTTGAGGAGTTGCAGAGACAACTTAAGGAGCTATTGAACACTAGTCTGATGCGTCCTACGAAGGTCTCATATGAAGCATTGGCGTTGTTTGATGGTTCACTAAATACTTGATATAATTTGTGCTCGTTGTAATACGGGTATTTAGCGAATCAGTCAGAACCGAGAAGAGATCTCCGTGAAGAGGACTCGACTTGAATTTATATCCCGGGCAAGTCATGGGTCGAACACAGGAAGGCAAAGGAACAACTTTGGGTTAATTCAGAAAAATTAGGTCTAGGTTTCCAATGCGGATTTTTTTATATTTTTTTAAATACGAATGCAAAATATGGGTGAATCAAGTTAATAAGAAAGCACACAACTTAGACAAATTAATTTTAATATGAAATTACTTCAATTTAACCAAATTATAATTTTCCTACAAACTTAATCCAGTGATGAATGCACAACATTTTTTTTGGAATTTTAGGAATTAAAATGTAATAATGAAAAATGCACACTTTTTATGGGTTTTCACGTATTTTTTCACACAAACAGAATGCAAAAATTATGAAAATTTTATTGGAACTAAAACATGATGAAATGATACTTTTTTAGAATTTTTCGACAATATATGATTTTTTTATGATTTTTTAATGAAAGCAAAGTGACAATGAGTATTTAATTCCTAATAAATCCACAATGTCAATTTATCCAGAAACCAATTTATCTCAAGAAGGTATTTATATGAGCAGTCCAGGAGAGTTGGATTTTTGCAAAAATAACGCGTGTGGATTTAATTAAAAATCATTTACGAAAATCACTCATCAATTTATTTAAAGCACAAGACAACTCTAATTAAGACGAAATTTGGACAGTAATTTATACATTTCAAGACATCGTTTCCAATTTTTTATAATTGTTGAAGCAACAGTGAGTTAAAAATGAATTTAAGACTATATAGTGGGTAAAATATGCAATTTTTCACTTAAATAATTTTAATTAATTACCCATAACTCACAAAAATAAAATAAATAGCCAAATAATAGAGAAATAGTTGCTCAACATCATGATATTTTTCATTAAAAGAAAGGATGCAATATCGAGGTCCAAATTAATATGTAAATATAGGGGTATCCGTGTAATTTTAGAAAACAAAACTTATTAACAAAATATGTACATGGACTTGCTTGTGATTACAAAAACTTGAAAGGGAAAAACACAATTTTTATGAAATAAAAAATATAAACAAAAGACTTTCTTTCTTCTTCCAAGCGGCTAGGGTGACACGATGGGGGAGGATGAAGGGCGGCGGCAGCTGTCCGCGTAGGAGGAGGGGCCGGCTGGAGGCAGAATATCTACGGGAGGAGGGCTGCGTGCGCAGGAGGAGGTGATGGACGACCGCGTGCTGGAGTCAGCCGCAAGCGGAGGAGCCGTTGTTATGCTGCGTGACGAGGACGGGTCTGGACCTACGGGCTGGCGGAGGGAGTCTCGGCCTTGGTGGCTGTCGGCGGTGGCGGAGAGCTGGCGGCGCGATGGAGGGGGAGGTCGGCGGTGCGGTGAGCTTCTGCCCACCCACTTCTTTTTTTTTTTGAATTTTTTTACTGTTGTGATTATTTTTTAATTAAATCTTTTAAATTTTTTTGGTTTTCTTAAACACGGAATAAAAATAAATGCAACTATGATGATATGGAGATGGTGATATGCTAAAAAAATAGGCAAATGAAGGTGTGTAAGTGGTAATGTGATGTAATAAAAATGAGAAAATAAAAGTGATAATGAATGATAAAAAGAGGACTTACCTACGATAGAAACGAGCGCCTATGGTGTGCTCACAAGAATCACGGCCCTCGCTCGAATCGCTGGCGAGCGATGAGCTCAAGCAGCGCATGCGGGCGGCTGCGATGTTGGCTGGAATTGACAACAGATCTCACTGGAGAGGAAGCGGTCGTCGCTCTACTTCGTTGTTCGTTGTCACTGAGATGGGTTATCGAAGCTCTCAATTCTCTCTCGCATAAAGGTGGATCAAAGATAAAAATGAGGAGAATGAGATGTATAAAAAGCGAAGAAAATGGAAGTTAGAAAAATGATGGAATGGTGGAGTTGAATGGGAGGTTGAAAAAATGGTGGAGTTGAATGGAGGTTATGAATAAATGGTGGATGAGATGGAGTAGAATGGGAGGTTATTAAACAAATAAAATAAAATAAAATAAAATAAAATATGCTACTAAAATATAATAAAATAAAGAGAAGAAAAAGAGTAGAGAATTTACAAAAGTAAGTCTACAAATAAAACAAACAATATGAACATGTTTTCTACTTTTCTAAATTTATTTTTTTGTATTTTTAATAAAATATATTTAAAATCTAAAAATAAAATAAAACACTAGAAATAAAAAAAATACAAAAATGATTTTTTTGGATTTTTACTAATTAAGAAAAGTAAAATAAAAATTGAGAAAACAAAAAATATATACAAAATATACAATGTACACCTAGGTCCTAAAATCCAATTTTGCAAATGAGTTCCGATTTAATAGAAACCACTTCCATTGGATATATATTTTTCTAACTTAAACTTTAAAATTGAGTTTGGTGAATTCAGAGTTCATACAGAGTGGGAATTTATCGGGAAAGTTGGACTTTATAGCTTTTTTATCTTTGGGATCTAGGAGTATTCATTTGAGGTGAAATTTACTTTGTATTTTTATATTTTTATATGCATTTTTATAAACAAATTAGAGAAAGAACTAGCTGAAAAGGAGTTGAAATTAAATTATTAAAAATACATGGAGTTTTGAGCTATTTACAGGTGAAAAACTCCTTTATTTTGTTAATTTATTTTGTACAATATAATATGCAATAATTAATGTATTTTATTAACAAAAGTCATTTTATAAATTTATTGATTTTGTGGATATTTATTAGAGATTTTACTCGAGGATTTTGCTAAGATTAATATATTGAGATGATGAATCGTAGATTCATCATTGTTCCAGAGGAAGAAAGATGGGAGCTTGCAAACATGTGTGGGATACCATGCTTTAAACAAGGTGAAGGTGAAGAATAAGTACGATGTCCCCGATGTTGAAGACATGTTTGATTGCTTGGGCCGAACAAAGTTCTTTTCGAAGTTGGATCTCAAGTTAGGATACTATCATGTCTGCATCAAGGAGAGAGATGAACAAGAGACAACATATGTTACATGTTATGGTTCCTTTAAGTTCCTTATTATGTTGTTTGGGTTGACTAATGCCCGGCTACTTTCTATTCGATGACAAATGATAAATTCTACGAGTATATTTACTCTTTTGTTGCATTTTACTTGGATGACATAGTGGCGTGCATCAGGACCTTGGAAGAACGTGTAACACATCTATCGATGGTGCTTGAGAAGATGAGGTGACAATAGTTGTTCTTGAAGCGTGAGAAGTGTGCCTTCGGTAGGATACCACCTCCTTCCTCAGGCATTTCATGGGTGAAGGCATGATACATATGGAGCATAAGAGAATTTAGGCCGTTGAAGAGTAGGTGACCCCCATAAAGGTGACAGAGTTGCGAATCCTTCCTCTAACTGTTACAAGTAGTTCATCAAAGGATATTACAAGAAAGTGGTGCCCCTGATGAACCTACTTAGGAAGGATCAAGGTTGGAGATGGACACGTGAATTCCATGAGTCATTCCAATGACTCAAAAGGATGGAGGTAGAAGATCCAATTCTACATCTTCCAGACTTCGAGAAGCCATTGAAGTTCAAATCGTTGCGCCCGACTATGTGAGATGCAAGTTGAACGAAATAGAGAGGAAGTACTAATACATGAGAAGGAGATGACGGAAATGATACATTATATAAGAAGATGCAACCACTACATCCTTGGGTCAAAGTTCATGGTGCATACGGACAATGTGGCATCTAGTTGCCTTGCCACACAGAAGAATCTAACTCCTAACCATGTACGATGGCAATACTTTCATACCGAGTTTGAATTTGAGCTTCGCTATAAAATTGGGTAGACCAATTAGGTAGTAGACATTCTCTCAAGGAAGGGCAATACAGAGGAGTTGAAGGTCGCGATGATTGCATCGAACACTCTCTTGTTTGGAGAAAATGCACAGGCGCTTTCTAGAGGAGACATAGGAGGACCCGACCACATCATGCTCAATATAACACATGAATGTGGGAGAAGTTTGAAGATTCAGGGTAGAGGAAGGTGTCTACGTAAGGGGTAGGAGGCCCTATGTTCCCTCGACCGGTGGCTTAGGGAAGTTGTTGCTGAAGGACGTACATGATGTACCATGGTCATCCATAAGTGGAGTGCACATTCACACTCCTCTCCTCAAACTATTTCTGGCGAAAGATGGAGGACTACACAGAAGTTTGTGTGCGTACTTGTCTTATATGCCAACAAGAGAGATAGATAAGAAGACGATAGAGCTTCTAGAGCCCATGCCTATTCCTCCACGTTTGTGGGAGAGTGTCTCCATGAACTTCATCATTGGGCTCTCGAAGGTGGATGAGAACGATGCTATGATGGTGGTAGTTGATCGCTTGCATCAGTACCCATGAGTGCACGACGGAGAATAGAACAAAGTCGTTCCTATAAAAAATGGTGAAGCACTGAGGGATACCGATGGACATTATAGGTGATCATGATGCACGACTCACATGATGATTCTAGATGGCCTTGTCTAAAAGGTTGGGATCAGATCTCAAATTCTCTACCGCACCTATAGACGGATGGACAAACAGAGCGGACTATTGCAATGTTGGAAGAGTACCGAAGGTATTATGTGATGACCAATCATCACAATTGTGTGATCTTACTAGACACTACCCAATTCTACTACAATTGGCATTAGGACAACCATAGGCAAGAGTCTATTCGAGATTGTGACGGTCGTCATCCCATGACTTCGCATGAAGTGTCTAATTAAAATAATCAAGGATGGTGTCTCATTGCCTACTGCTTTGCATGGGAGAGGCATGATCGGTGGGAGGAAGTAAAGGATGTGTTGGCTCATGCTCAAGCTAAATGAAGAAGGTGGTTGACAAGAGACATAGGCCGATCGACTTCTAGGTTGGGGAGAAGGTGTTGTTGAAGCTTACACCTTAGATTTAGAAGAATATCTTGAGGAAGATAGTACACAAGAGTCGCATTCCTCCTTACATAGGACTCATTGAAATAGTTCGACATGTGAAACCTCTCACCTATGAACTATGTCATCTAAAGAGTCTGGAGCTACGTCTTGTGTTGCATGTCTGCTTCTTGACGGAGTACCATGCAAAGAAAGATGATATCATGAGGACGAAATCAAAGTGTGCCCCTCCTAATATCTAGGTTCAACACTAGAAGAAGAAGATTCTTGGCAGGCATGTGGAGGGCTAAAAGAAAGAAAAACCAGAGGATCTTCTTCCTTGTGAAATGGAAGGGACTCCCAAAGGAGCAAGCAAGTTGGAAATGTGATACAACCCTTTAGCAGTTTGAGGACCTCAGAGATGCCTTTTTGGAGATGCAGGATCAGTCGCGGATGCTTGATGGATCATGTAGGTGAGGCATGTAACACCTCTAAGTTCTGGGGACGAGACTTGTGCGTGATAAGTTCTTTGCATACCCATGTGGTTCGATGGCTACGTTATGAAGTTCTGGAGGACTTCACCTTATCATGCAGATAGCTAAGGACAGGTACCACATGAAGGCATGGATGTTGCACACTCCCATTTGGCACAACCCAAGTGTTCGATGACACTTGGCGAAGTTACAAGTAGGGCTTCAACATCATATGTAAGAGCATGGGGCTCATTGGTGACATGGCAGATGACATGACCGGTTGACGAGGTAGGCATTGTGGTGTCGTTTACAAAAGGCAAAGGGGATACAAGGGAGCCAAATAATCAAGGCATGTAAAGAGCACCCCCCCTTCCACCCAGAACATGAAGGGTCTCCGTGGGAAGATGTAGAGTCTTTGTATTCCCCAAGCTTGTGTATATAAGGAGGGATGAAGGCTCATTCTCCCCCCAGTCCACTCCCGATAGAGTCCCTTGCTAACAATAAGAGAAGTTTAGTACATGTCCTTGTATTCCTTATGTGTTTGAGTGCTTACATGTTTGAAGTGTTTGAGTAGCATAGTTACTTGGCATACTGGTTAACGTCTTCACACATAGGGGAGGGTTGGTTAGCTTATGAGGAGCTAATGTTGCACTAGTCATAAGTCTTGAGATTGGAGTTGATATTTTAACCATGTGACCGTATCCATGGTACTCTATTGAGGCACCTTCTTTTTTTATAACAATGAGGTTGACGTCAAAGGGGATGAAGCAAAGGTCATGGCCGAAGAGGAAGGTGGTTTAATAATGAGTGGGGGATTCATAGAAAGAGATCGAATTCAAGGAGAAGTGGGAAATGGGATGGCTGGCGGAGGGAGGGCACGTGGAGGATGGTGATTTAGTGGTGGAAATTTAAGACTAGGGAGGTGGAAGTGCGAGCAGAGTGGAATGGATAATAGGAGAAGAGGAGAGCATTCTTCATAAATATGATTCACATTAAACCTTAATCATTTTTCAGATACCATTAAGGGAAATGGAAAAGGATAAATGAAAGTTAATACATGTGTATGCCATGTAATGATTAGTCACTATTTAGAGGTCTAGGGTTTAGAGTTCAATAAATGTTTCCCAAAATGTTCTCCTCACATATCAGTGTGAAGGAATATGGAAAGTCCACACTATCAATAACTCAATCAATATGAACAGATTGCAAAAAATTGGGCTTAAAGTCTACTTTTACCATGTATATGTCGAATTGAATTGTCACTGAGTTTTTAAGTCTCGCATTATCTAACATATCATTCACTTTACAATGTATTTCTTCAAATGAATTCAGTGAAAGCTAATGGTGTATTTTCTTCTCACTCTTCCCTTATTCACTTATTTCTCCATCTAATTAATCAAAAATCAAAGAAAACTTCAACACAAGTAGAGCATTTGTTCCTTAGGAACAAAAGTTATTTATGCAAACCCATTATAAAAAATGCATTTTTTATGCCTCAACACCAACTCTTAGGAGAATATTTTTCTCTTTATTCTACCATCATTATGTATATATATATTTATATAGAGGAATTTTTCAATGGCACTTATCTCATTGGGAATTTGATGAGCATCTCATCGATTAATTTTACATCCGATGATAGGGATCAAAATCATTTTGACAAAGTTAGTGATTTTGGAATCCATTAGAGTAGGAAAATGATAATGGTAGATCATTTATTTCCTTTTCTCTCTCAATATTATGGGAAAGAGATTATGGGGAATCTTCTTTCCATCAAAACCTATCTCTCTTATTTTTCTATCTAATCTGAAACATCTCTCTCCTCCCGCACAAAATGGCTAACATCGCCATTGGTACACCCGCTTAGTCATTCTTTCTCAAAACTTCTTTCCATGGTCATGCTCGCCCTCGCAGAAAGAAGTAGCATCTCAACATCTATTCTTCCCTTGTGCCCTCAACATCGTTGTCGAACGAGTCTATCATGCCACAACATCACCCTCTAATTCATGCTTCAGCAACTTGACCCTCTCTTTAGACACCATTTCCCATCGATTTTGTCGTCCTTCGTCACGTTGATTCTGCACTCGACCATCATCACCATTTTCAAGCTCCTCTTGCAAGCTATCACCCCCTCTGCATGTCACATTCATCGTTGGATGCTCTCGACATGCCTCCTCTTGGGCACGCTTGCAGAATTCATTGTCAGGCTATCTGATACGACATCACACATCTCTAGTGACTAAAGAGTGTATTATTGTTCTCTAGAATAGATAACCACAATCGTTTCTCCTTGTTTCATGCTTCTACAATTGTCATATTTAGGGTGAAGCATTAGGTCAGGTTGGCCGGAACCAGACCCTTACCCGGCTCACAAAAGCCCGGGCCCAACTTGGACCCGATGTACATGTGGGCTAGGCCCGGGCCCCTATAAATTTCACATTTGGGTCGGTCCCAACCCGAACCCGTAGTGGCCCTGGTTATCTCGACTCGGCCCGAACTCCCTAAGCATGGGTCTGCATAGGGGTGTAAACGAGCCGAACCTGAGTGAACCAACCCAGGTTCGGTTCGGTTCGTTTAGCATACTTTCAGGCTCGGGTTCGGTTCAGCTCGATAAAATGAAAACTGTAATCAGGTTCGATTCGGCTCGGGTAAGGTTCTTAAATGTTCGGTTCAGCTCGTTAAAGGTTCGTTTAAAAATAAATGTTGTGCATACTTTTCTGTTCAAATGGAAAAACCGCAGCCACATGGGAGGGTTTTTTGGGGTTTTGGGAATAGAGAATAGTGACTTAGGGAGTGGATGCCTAGATGGGTTTGGGAAAATAGGTGAATAGCCTTTGTGTTAATATAGAATATATTTTTTACTTATATATACAATATGTATGTATATATACTTTTATGTATGTATGTGTGTGTGTATATAATCGAACTCTTAACGAATCAAACCTGAGCGAACCTATGTTTTTGAGTTTCGGTTCGTTTATTTAATCGAACCCAAACTCGTGTTCAGGTTCGGTTCGTTTATTTTCGAATCGAATTTGAATCGAATTTTTAGCGAACCGAATCTGAACGAATGTCGGACCTGAGAATTTTCTGACAGCCCTAGATCTGCATCGTATATTTCTGCAAAAAGGAGGGATTCTTTTCTTCTATCATCGCACTTACAATGTCATGGTTCCCAGATCTATAGATGTTGTATTTCGAAGAATTGGATTGTCATTCAAAAGGGATTGGCGGCGCATCTTGTTGCCCGTCTCCCATCAATCTCTCTGTAATAGTTTTTGTGTATCTTGAATAGATGAAGGAACCATCAAACTAAAACAAATTGTACTTATCAATTTTAAAACAGCTACGGAACAACTTACAATCAACTGTAAAAGTCCATCATTTGAAGTTTTCATTCGTTTATTATTAGAAATATTTCGAAAAAATGTGCAAACCTCTTCCAATTTATATCGTTGGATCTTTATATGGTTGGGGATCAATGTCTGAACTATGAGTATATAAGTTTTTTTTACTTCACGTACTATGAGATGGAAACTAAGATCGAATACGTGTTGTCAGAACTACTTTTGATTCACATTGGCCAAGTTCTTATTGTTTTATGTATTTCAAATTATCACGAGTTTTTATTGTTTGATATATATTTTAAATTGCTTACACCGTCATTCATACTTTAAATCTGAAGCAAATAAAATCTCAATCCCATATATTAAAACGAGTCTCTCAAATTTCCCCAACTAGTAGCCTTTATTTAATCAAATGAAGGTGGGTCAAAGCCTGGCCCAAACCCGGGCCCAATCTTGCGGGTCTTAGGTTGGGCCCGGGTCCTCAATTTACCCAAAAATCCATGCCTCAACCCGGCCCAAGGCTCGAAGAAAATTAGTGGGCATGAGCTACGCTTTTTCGAGTTGGGTCGGGTCGAGCCTAATGCTCCACCCTAGTTAGGTTGATAACCTAGTGTTCTCTTCTCGTACTGCTCGTATTCTGAATAATTGGAGCTCTGCTGTTACGACCCTTCCCTCGGTATGTACACCTTGTTTGCATCTTCGTTTATTTCAGCACCACGTACCGCATATGCTCCTTAATCACTCTAAAGAACTCCTCCAACGGTGTCTTAGCATCATCATGACTTGATTGTTTCCAGTGAAAGATTCTTTTTGGCCATGCGCACATATTTTATCTTTTAGAGTTTGAAATGCCCCCATCAAGTTCGTGAAATTGCACTGATCCAACTCCCTTGACTGGTGAACCTCTTCACATGCAATCTTGATTGTGTAAGCATTGCATGTTTGTATATATTAAACTTCTCTGTAGATAAACACACATCATCTGAACATGTGAAATTCTCTTCATCTCTCAAGTGATAGCAAGTCTCCTTCACAGATTGCAGTATAATCCTTTTGGTATGAGTCTGAACCATAGACCTTCTTCTTCCCTTTCTCATTCTCACATCTCGAACAATTGACAATCTTATGACTCTTCTTGTCACAATACAAGCATTTGATTGGACCACGTGATTTGGATCAACCTATGAACCTCATCTCCCTTAATATAGAATGTTTGCTCTATGTTGCAAGCGCATATCCTTCATCATTTGTTACCTCACATTTTGACCTCAATTGAGACTCATTTATAAGAAGTAATTCGTCACGATATGATCATAGAAAGATGGAAGATAACTCAATAAAATCATTTCTTTATCCTCATCCTTGAAAGAGAGACTCTCCTTGCTCATTTGTTTTTCCTCAAGTGTGAGAACATCCCTCAGAATCGTGTTGAATTCATCCAAGTGCTCCAGCTTTGTCCCATTGATCTATTAAGACAATGCACCTTCTTCTTTAGCAATAACCTTTTTGTTACATATTTGGACATACATCGTCTCTAGAGTTTCTTCCTAACCTATGATGGACTATCAAGGTCAATGACTTCACAAAGGATGTTTTTTTATCAAGAACAATGATATTGTAATGTCCTTGCGAGATCCCTCATCTCCTTCCACTTTTTTCTCCTTCATCTTCTTTGGTTTCATTTATGCTGTCTAAAGAGCTTTCACAAGACATTCTCATGTGAATATAATCTTCATCCATTATTGTTATAAAATGAAGTCGCTCTTCCCATTGAAGAGTTCCATAGAGAACGATGTATCCATTGATGTGAACATCCCATCTGATATGCTATCATGCATCTTTCCATGATCTAGTTGTCAACTGTCATTAGCAGAATTCATCACAACTTTCGAGGAATGAGCACTCATTGGGTGTGTTTTAAAATCGATATTAAACCTCGCTCTGATATCAGTTGTTGGGGGTATGAACTAAATGTGTAATCAACTGTCACCATAGAAGCACATGAATAATAGGACAACATGATACGACGATAAGTTGTCACCTCTCATGACCATCAATGAAAATTTTACTAAGAAGAAGAACAAGTAAAACCCTTGATTTTCTCACTCTCTTCCTTCTCTCCTCTTTTCTTCTTTCCTCTCTTTTTGTTGTCTCTCTTGTCGTTGCAGTAAGACCCCACCCGCCCTCTTTTTTTATAGACATGATTACAATTTTATGTTTGATATAATGATTAATCTCAATCAATCAAGATCCTAAACAACCTCAATTAATCAAGATTATCATCAGTCTTCATCAATCAATATTCTAATGAAGTTCAATCACATCCAATCAAACTTCTTTCAAAGATTACATCGAATCTGACTTCACAGTAGAATCCTAATAGATGCAATCTATATTTAACTGTGGATTAAACGATGTGGATCTAACCTTTTTCTTAATTGTAACTTTTGTAGTTAATATATTCTGATTTTAAATATAATCAATATAACACATAAATAGTATCACATCAACTTACACTTACTATTCCAATTCTTTTAACCATTCAAGCATATACATTCATAAAAGGATTGCCCATCTTACCAACCCCTTCAAAGAAGTTTACTCCAATCTAACCCAACCTTGGTACCATATAGGAAGACATATGCGAATGAATGAGCCTACCGGTTCAAGGAACCATGTTTATTGGAGTTAATAGCCGGTAAATTCTTTGAAAAATATAATAATCAAATTGCATGGAGTCATAAAAATTCAACAAAAATTACAAGGGATAAATAAATTTATAATCAAAATGCAAGGGTATTAATTCTTCTTTATTCAATTATATAGAAATATATTTGTTGAAGAAAAATAGAATAGCTTATCATTGAAGAGACCCTAGGGCTCTCTTATATAGGAGAAAAACCATGGGTTAATTACATAAGAGGTACATGAAGAAAATAAAAATAAGAAATAAATATAAAGAGATACAAATATCTCAACACTCCCCCTCAAGCTATATCATATATGTCTATCATGCTCAGCTTGGAACATCTCTGAAATGGACCTCTAGCAAGGACTTTGGTGAATATATTAACAGTCTAATCTCCAGTAGAAACATGTGAGGAGGACATGAGACCCTTTTGGATCACGTCTCTGGTATAGGGGCAATCCACCTCTCCGTTCAAGGAATGCAGGATTATTGGCAATAAACATAGCTGTTTGATTGTCGCATAAAAGCTGCATGGGAAGAGGTACCTCAACAGAAAGATCAGTCAAGACAGATCTAACCCACATCATTTCTGTGCTCCAATGAGCCATGGCTTTGTACTCGGACTCCACACTGGATCTAGCAACCATTGTCTGCTTCTTGCTTTTCCATGACACGAGTGAGCTCTCAACAAAAATAGCAAAGTCAGAATTATACTTCCTGTCTCTAGAGCATCATGCATAATCTGCATATGCACAAGCTATCACCTCAAGAGATGTACTTCTACTGAATAGAAAACCAATACATGGTGAAGTCTTCAAATATCTCAGAATCATATAAACAACATCCATATGAACCTTCCTACGCTGCTCCATAAACTGGCTCCCTTGCTTACAACAAAGAATATGTCTGGCCTGCTGATAGTAGCATAGAGGATCTTCCCAACAAGCTCCCTGTATCTCCTCTTGTCTATCTCCTCAGTGCCATCATCATACAACCTCATGCTCAAATCCATAAGGGCAGTAGAAAGCTTACAACATGTCATCCCTGTCTCTAATAGAAGATAAGTCACAAACTTCCTCTGGGTCATCACAAGACCACTATGGTTCCTGGCAAACTCTAGTCCAAGGAAGTAACGAAGACTACCAAGATCCTTGGTCACAAACTGCTGACCTAGGAACTCCTTGGTAGCCTGAATGCCATGCTCATCATCACATGTGACAATAATACCATCAACATAAACCAGAATGGCAATTGTACCTCTCTATGTCCTCTGAACGAATGATTTGCAGTGGACCACACAAACCCCTGGTGCTCTATCAACTTTGATAGCTTCTGGTACCAAGCTCTCGGATTTTGCTTCAAGCCATAAATTGCCTTGTGGAGCCTACACACCTTCTAAGACGCCCTCAACAACAAACTCTGGTGGTTGCTGCAGATATACCTTCTCTTATAGATCTCCATGTAGAAACGCATTCTTCATATCAAGTTGGTAAAGAGGCCAGTCCCGAGTCATATCAATTGATAGAAGAATATGCAATGTCGAATGTCTAGCCACTGGTGAGAAGGTATCCTGATAGTCCACCCCATAAGTCAGGATGAACCCACGTGCTACAAGCCTGGCCTTGTAGCGAGTAACACTGCCATCTACTCGTTGCCTGACTGTAAAGATCCATTTTCACCCCACAACATAGACACGTGGAGGAGCAGAAACAACACTCCAGGTACCACGAGACTGTAAAGAGACCATCTCCTCCTCCATGGCAAGTCACCAACTACTATCCTGAACGGCCTCCTAGAATGTTCGTGGGATAGTAACAGCAGAGAGTCCCACGAAAAACCTCTTGTACTCCTTTGAAAGATGATCCAAGGAAACATGAGCAGCTAAAGGATAAGTGGCACATTTACGATGTAGCTTCCTCAAGGCATTATGAACGTCAAGATCATTAGCCTCTCTGTTCTATGGTATCAGATCCTCTTGTACAATATCCTGTAGTACAAGTATATCACCAGTGATGTCAGTAGAAACAATGTGTTCAATACATACCTGAGGCGTGCTGGATGACGGGGAGGGCGCATGAGCAAAGGGGCGAGTAGAGGACATGCGAATGTAAAATCATGGCAGGAACAGTATTAGGGTAGACGGAGGTGGAGGTGGTGGAGGTAAAGATGGAGATGACTGAGACTCAACATGGGTGTTGTTGGTGGAGATAACGAAGGTGGTGGAACAAAGAGATCCTCTCCAGAGTCAGAGTTAGACAACCTGTCACCTGTAGGAGAAAAGTACATAATACACTCAACAAATGTGGCATCAGCACTCACATAATACTTTCTCCCTACATGATCAAAACCTATAGACCTTTTTGGGTACGAGAATAACCAACGAACACATTTGACAGCTCTTGGAGAGAGCTTGTCACGACCAGGAGTAAAATTGTGGACAAATGCCACAAACTCTAAGACCCTGGGAGTAAGGGAGAATAGGTACTTCTTGGGAAAAGCAATCAAGAAATGAACCTTTTCTCCAAGGACAATGGAAGGTACATGATTCACCAAGAAGCATGGAGTGAGAATCGCATCACCCCAGAATGAATGAGGAGCTCGACTCTGAATCAAAAGAGTCTTAGTGACATCTAGAAGATGACGATATTTACGTTCAACAACACCATTCTGCTACAAAGTGTAAGCATAAGAAGTCTGATGAACAATACTAAGAGATCTGAGAAAGTCAGAAAGCTGTAAAGTGGAAAACTCCAAGGCATTGTCATTGCGAATAAACTTCACACTAGCAGAAAAATGTTCTTAATTTCAATAAGAAACGATTTAATGACATGACACGCTTCAGACTTATTCTTTAACAAGAAAACCCAAGATAATCTAGAAAAATCATCCACAACAACCATATAGAACCAATGTTCCTGATGATCGGGAACACAACTAGGACCCCATATATCAAAATGAAATAACTTAAATGACTGATTACTGTGATGACTCAGAAAAGAAGAATGATGGTGCTTCTCAAGTTGTCATGCCTCACACTCCAAGGTAGTACGAGTAGAGATCTGAAGGAGAACATGACACAACTTCTGCAGAGGAAGGTGTCCAAAGCGAAGATGCCACATGAAAGGAGAAATAAAGCCAGAGGGAATGGTAGTAGCACTGACACACAGAGGCTAGACCAATCTGTAAAGTCCTCTCTGCTCATAGCCATATCCAATCATCTTGCCCGTGAGTATGTCTAGGAATACAAGAGAAGATGTGTCAAATATGGCATGACAATGTAAATCTTTTGTAATCTGACTAATAGACAAAAGATTCATCTGAAATGCTAGAGCATGTAAGACATTCTGCAGGCACATCGAGGGGTCTAGGATAATCTCCCCTGACCAATAATGGGTAGATGAACCTCATTAGCAATCACCATTGATCTATTAGTAGGGATAGATCTGTAAGAAGCAAACTGAATTCGATCTCCACATATATGATGAGAAGCTCCGGAGTCGAGATCCAATCAGTCAAATCTGAACTACTGCAACTAGTATGTTCATAAGAAATACCTGATGAACTTGTGGAAGCTCTAGCAACAACTACAACATCTGAAGATCCTACTGCTTGTGTGGGCGATGTAGTCATCGTCTCTCTCACTCTAGAGACAATATCGTCAAGCCTCGCATCGTGAGAAGGAGCCGAAGTAGTCGTTGTCTGCTTAACTACATGGGCAGACGTAGGATATCCATGCTTCAAATAGCATGTCTCCTCTGAATGTCCTAGACGGTGGCAATGTGAGCATGTGCCACGCTGACGTCCTCCTCCTCGACTACGAATCCTTGCCCGCAAAATTGTGAAGTATCCCCTCTGCCATGAGAAGCTGTCATCGCAGAGGGAGTTTAGGTCACAATAGTAGACGAAGTAGTGATCCTGCTCAGCCTATTGTAGACCTCCTCCATCGACAGTATCATCTCTCTAGTAATCGGTTGAGTACGTGTTGCATCATACTTAGAGTTAAGGGAGGACAGAAAGACTTTGGTCATAGTGGCATTTTGGTATTCCTACTGCTGCTTAGTACTGGTAGTAATGGGCATAAAGCTATGGAGACGCTCAAACATGCCTCAAAGATGCGAGAAGTGGGCATGAAGAGGCCGATCATTTTGCTTGATCAAAAATATGTCATACTGCAACTATAGGATCTTGCTCTCATTCTTGGCTTTCCCATATGTGTTTGCTAAGATGTCCCACATAGCCTTGGATGCGGATTGCTTGACGATGTCTTTGGAAATCTCCGTGGTGAGCATCCCGGAGAGTCAAATATGTGCACAGGCATCATCTTGCTTCCAAGAAGCAATAGCCCCAGTCTTATCCATCGACTTGGAATCCGTCAAAATGTACTTCTTGTTATGGCACTCCATAAGGATGCGGAACTACATGGACCACAACTCGTAGGTAATCCCATCCATCTTTATGATGGGAGCCGGCCCTTGAAGGCACCGAACAACGAAAAAATATCACACTTGTTCTCTGACATGATAAAAAGAATGCTGAAAATCTGGAACAAAACTAAGTAGTATAGTACTCTAAGCGAGTATACACAATCATATGAAGGAGTGGTTGTACGTGTAGACTCATACAACCATCACCTTCATTCCTTGTTGTAGTCTAGGGTCTGAAAACATGATTTATATGTCCGAAATCATGGAATCCGAGCAAAATCAAATCGTATAGGCCTGCAGAAGCGGTCGAACTGTAGCCTGCAGAATGTGGGACGACCCACAAGGCAGCGGCGAGCGGCAAGGCCGCGAGGAGGGGGCAGCAGACGGTTGGGGCGGCCGGCAAGCAACCTACAGGGAGGGAGAGGGCCGACCGGGGGTTGAGGGGGAGGGTTAGGGTTTTTGGTGGGATATGAACATCCCGATCTAGGACCGTTGCTCCGATACTATGTTGAACAAAAATATAATAGCTTATCATTGAAGAGACCCTAGGACTCTCTTATATAGGAGAAAAGTCATGGGTTAATTATATAAGAGGTACATGAAGAAAATAGAAATAAGATATAAATATAAAGAGATACAAATATCTCAACAATATTGCCAAACTAAATCAACGGGTCTTCCACAGGGTTGCAAATGGATATATCTATATATAATTCATCACCTTGTATGTATTATAAAGATCTCAAAATATGTATTTGTATTCATAAAAAAAATGAATATACACATAGATATCACTTCGGTATCCGCAAATATCCAAGTATTTCTACCGTTATCCATATTCCATTCGTATCCATTTTAAAGATACAAGGATAACATAATTTTCATAACCATCGTAGTTGTAACCGCATTCGTACTTAAAAATTGAGAAGAATATGACGACATGTATCCATGTCCAATCGCTTGAATCCCTTAGTGGGTCCAATCTCAAAAAAGTGAGATCCAAGCCATAATTGCTATTATGAATTCCCTAACAACAATAAAACTACCCAAACTCGGGAATGCGTTGAGTTGATGGAGGGAAAAATGCCAACAATAAGTCTATATCAAAGAGACCGCTACTTAATTTTCTCCTAACGCAGATGTCCCTCGCAGTAAGAAGGGCGGGTGGACTTTCAATAGAGATACAGGACAGGAGCAATTGTTACACATGATACAGAATAACCGCGTGAAGGCCAAATGCACAAAATGTGCATATTCTCGACTTTCAATAGCAGATTTGCATCTTCAGAGAATTTGTAAAGACAGAATGGTGCGACTTAACTGCCGAATATTGCTACAACAATGTGGCTCTCTTCCTATGAAAAGATGAATATATACAAATAGCATAGAATCGTAGTATCGTCACCTTCGATTCCACCAGTCTGGGATCTTTAGTCTCCTGCTCCGGTGCACTGCGAGATTGACTGCTGGGAGTTTTCTCTGCACTTGTGTCCATATCATGTTAACAGCATCCCCCTCCTTTGGTGGATACTGGTACTCGTAATGGTGAGATATGCTCTTCAAACGCTTCCACATCCCGATCCATGATTCTCTTGAGACCTCTCGGAGCCGTCGAACCACATGGCCTGGTTGCAGAGCTTCCTTGGAAGAGAAAAAGATGGAGAACTCACTGTAGTCGATCTCATCCTCATAAGGCAACTCTATGCGGTCACTCACAATGACTGGTACGCAATGACTGACTATAGCATCAAAAAGACGGCATGATGAAGGGGTATCCCCTGCAGGATGTAGACAAAACTTTGATGAACGCATCCCTTGTGTTGACTGAAAAAAAGACAATAACATGAGAAAATATGAACTTCGACAAATGGAGAAGTAAAAATAAATTTGTACAAGGATACACGAAGCACAAACTCTAGTACCCTTGCAAAATTTATGACGATGCCACAGGGAATATAATGATAGTTATCTTTATTCAGTCACGATTGAAGTGATATCTAAATGTAAATCCATAGGAAGATGCATTGATGCTGCAGGAAATATAATGGTATGTTGTTCTATTCCATGTCATAATCAAAATTCTCCTATGGAGTTTTGGGTTGTCCTGCGAAGACTGGTTCGTACAAGTCTTCCAACAAAATCTGGACAAAAATTTGAGCCAATTTTTTTGTGCATGAAATATGTATTAGTATCGTGATTTATTATAAGGGTAAAAGACTAAGTGCATAAAATTCCCACATATCCAAGAATCAAGACCGCATGTATTTACAGCAAACAAAATAACACAAGGAACCAATAGCAACAGATTATATATTAAATTCAGATTGCGCATGTGCTTAAAACGATCATCAGCTGCAACTGATAATGCATGTGTCGGTTGTACTTCGGAAAATTTTGGACGAATAGGATGTCTGATTTAAAATTAAAGACCATTTACCTCCATCAGATCTTAATATGACCGGGTATCACACCATTATACAAATATATTAACATAACCTTCAGCGTTTCATTTGTTATATTTCCAACATGGTATAAAATAAACACGAAATATTGATTGGGGTTATTCAAAAATGTGATTGCTAGGAAAAGATCATCTATCTCATTACCATGTATTACAGTATCATCAGTGAAAGGAAGCATACGACTGTTCTAACAAGGGTTCTTACGTTTGAATATGTTCGTAGCCAATATCGGATATGAAGCATGAAACACATGCGGACTTACGGTCCGGGTAAATAATTTTCGCAAGAGATTTTAATATACATCAGGTTTCTGATTGATAATAGAACCCAGTTACTTGTATGTTGAACCCATCCCATATGCCGTCCTTAAACATGTGAGGCCAAAAATGAAAGTGAACCTTCTTATCGAACTTAAGCAGCTTTTCTGCTCATTTAAGTCTACGATCATGTTCATGTACACACCACTTATGATATTCTTAATTAACAGTGAAAACAGAATGAATGGTGATTTCTCTGCTTGTTTTCCTTGACATAAGAACAAGGTTTTGGAATGGAGAGGATTGTGGACGTTCAAACAAAAATGAGAAAGGACAAGCCAGGCCGGCCCGAGCCAAAGCCTCCTACTCGTTTGCATTGCTCGACCCAGCCCTTAAATAAATACAAGGAAAAGTGGAGAGGACCAATATCATTTTAGGACTGAAGGTAGAGAAGGCAAGGGCAGTTGGCTGAGGAGTTGACAGAAAGACCTCTTTCTCTCGAGGAGAGAGCCGATTCAAGTCCCTTTTTCCTTCGCATTTGCACCCCCATGGGGAACACGGAGACATCAAAAAGGGGTCCTACCAACTTGCTTGACCTAGCATAATAAGCTCATGATCTTGGTCTTACTGCACCCTCGAGAAAGGGGAGCACAAGATCCGTCAGACTCTAGACAACTATTGGATCACTCGTCGTGCTCAAGTACTTTGTAGTGAAGTTTATTTGTTTAGGCACAAAAAATGGTATATGTCAAAGGAACACCATGTCAGACCATAAAATGATATTCTTCTCTGATGGACGCGAGAGATGACCATCCACTACTATTGTGGTGTATTCTTCTTCACGTGGTTCTGCATTGGTGGTTGATTGCGCATCTATATATAGTTCATATCTCCAACAAATGGCATCAAAGCAGAGGCAAAACCAACTCATTCCCAACTCAATAGATGAGACAACAAATGATAAAGGTCACGAGCTGACGGCCAAGGGCAGGCATTTTAGATCATGAGAAATGAGTTTCAGAGGTTAATCCAAGTCAAGAGGTCCAATCAAATGCTTCTATTGTGACAAGGAGGGTCACAAAATAGTCAATTTGTTCGGGACGTGAGATGGAGAAAGAAAAGAAGGTATGCAACCCATACTCAGGCCCAAAGAACTACACCGTAGTATATGAGGGAGGCTTGCTAGCATGCTCGAGAGAGATGAAGAAAGATTCAAGATGGCTTCTGGATTCAGCATGTTTAGATTACATATGCTCATTCAGGGAGCAATTCAGTACTTACCAAGCATGCAAAGATGACACGATTAAGTAGGCAGGTAAAGAGGTCCACCATGTCAAGGGAGTTGGATCAACACAAATTTGCATGTTCGACATATGACGGTACGAACTCTTGGAGGTATCAAACACGTGCCCATAGCCACAAAGAATCTTTACTAGGAGCGATCGAGTCATGAGGACATAGAATAACCTTTGAAGGAGTTCTCAAAGCAAGAAAGGAAGCACACATAGTGACGTGAGGAACAAGGATGTCAAATATAGCGTACATGATCGAGGGACAGGTCATGACAGGTGATGGAGCTCTAGTTATTCACACGACGAGCAATACGAGAAGAGAAGAACATGTTATCGGTACCTCTGCTACATAAGTGCACAACAAGGAGAAATGAGAGCGATTCACTTTACCAGAGGACGATGCCATCATGAGAGATGTGGGGTGCCGCGTCAGACTGCACAATATTGAATTATGCGAGTGTGCCCATGAGGAGTCACAACGAGCACCCCCAACGATGGGTGCAATACCTAAAGGCAGTGACAACGTGCAAGAACTTGTAAATGACAATAAACCATTTCATAACATGGTGACAATAGAGAGAGAAGGGCAAGGGAGAGAGCGAGGGAACAAAAAGAAAAATATACTTGTTCTCTTTATAACAAAATTTTCTTCTCCGGTGATTGACCACTATCATATATATTATGGTGTCTTCTTCTTTGCATGCTTCCATAGTGGTAGTTGATTGCATATCCGTATCCGATTCTTATTCCAACAAGTGGTATCAGTGTTGGTATCAGGGCAGAGAAGATACTAACTCGTTACCAACACATGGCATGCTTTCTCCTAACGATGCTTTTGTTCATGTTAGCGTTCATAAGAACCCTGAACATGTGTGTTGCGTTGTACGTTAAGAAACTATCAGAAGTTGGTAAAAGGTTGGGTATTTTATCTCAAATAAGTAGTGGTAATGATGTCATGGAAGATGTGAGGAGCTATAGAGAAAAAATTCACAAGGCAACATAAATAAACCAATGAGTCGACGATGAACAATAAACCGATGAAGGAAATGATGAGAATGCTCATTTCACAACTCCCAAGTCAGACTTAATAACCTCTTACCCCACTAAGCTTTGGAGATGACATGTAGATATGATGTTTAGTTTTTGAATACCTTTCACTAGCGCAGAAATACATGAATGACTTGTTTATTTAGAGGCCACATGGCTCCTTTATATAGAGGAGAAACCCTTGAGGGCAAAACATGATGAAAAAAATACATAGAAAAGTAAATAACATATGAAAGAAATGACAAACAATATTTCCTATAACACTCCAACTTAAGCCGGAGTATAGATGTCCATCATGCTCAGCTTAGATGAATATTTCTGAATGACCCATGACTAGAGCCTTGGCGAATATATTTGTTGTTTGGTCCGCTGAGCTAGCATGAGATATAGAGATGAAGCCCTTTTTCTATCATGCCCCTGGTATAACGATGTATTTGGTTCTCTCATGGAATGTTGGATTGTTGACAATAAATAATGCAACGTGATTGTCGCAAAAAAACTGCATAGGAAAAGGAGATTCAATGTCCCTTGAGGAGGATGTTTACATGATGCAACCTTTAGGTTATAAATACGAGGGGGAGTGTGTGCGCCGACTCCGTAAGGCCATCTATGGCCTAAAGCAGAGCCCTCGAGCATGGTTTGATAGACTCACTAACAAGATCAACATCCATGCCTTCCAGAGAACATCTGACTATTTTGTTTTTGTTAGACAATGACTCACTCGTACTGTCATAACTACAATTTATGTTGATGATATAGTTGTCACAGGCGATGACGATGAAGGCATATTACAAAGGCTTTCCTTCAAAAGGTCTTCGTCATGAATGACCTTGGCCATCTCCGCTACTTTCTTGGCATAGAAGTGATACGTACTACAAAGAAACTTCACCTCTCACAAAGGAAATACTGCTTAGACATCCTAATCGAGGCCAAACTACTTAGATGCGAGCTTTATAGTATCCCTATAAACCCTAGGAAGCACTCTACTTCAGTTGATCATGCATTTGAAGACACTACACGATACAGAAGCCTAGTTGGCAAACTGCTTTACCTTACTGTCACTAGACCTATCTTATGCAGTGAGCAGAACCAACCAACACATGGAGAAACCACTTTACAATCATTGGCATGATGTTCTACACTACTTGAAGGAATCACCAGGACAAGGCCTCTTCTATGGGGTCGTTGACCACACTGATGTATCTGCTTATGCTAATGCAGATTATACTAGTTCACCTAATGATCGTCCCTCCACTACAGGATATGCTATGATGGTTGGTGGAAATCTTGTCACTTGGCGAAACAAGAAGTAGATCATAGTCTCCAGGTCGAGTGCAGGGGCATAATACAAGGTGATGGCTCAGGCTACCTATGAGATTACTTGGTTACTCTCTTTCCTACATGAACTTGATATTGTTCAGTACTCTTATTTCCTCAGTATTGCGACAACAAGTCCGCTACATACATTGTTACGAACCTTGTTTTCCACGAGCGGACCAAGCACATTGAGATTGACTGCTACTTTGTCTATGATGTACGAGGGAAGATCACTACTCCACACATCTCCACCGATTTCTAGCTTGCAGATGTATTCACGAAGGCGCTAACAAAGAAACACCTCTCGTGGATAATCTTCAAGTTGGGCATGAACGACAGATATGCTCCAACTTAGGGGGAATGTAAGAGATGGGTTTGTTTTATTCTATTTAGTTGTACCCCCTGGGTATTTTTATGTAATTTCCACTACTTTCTTGGCATAGAAGTGATACGTACTACAGAGAAACTTCACCTCTCACAAAGGAAGTACTGTTTAGACATCCTAACCGAGGTCGAACTACTTGGATGCAAGCTTTATGGTATCCCTATAAACCCCAGGAAGCACTCTACTTCAGTTGATCATGCATTTGAAGACACTACACGATACAGAAGCCTAGTTGGCAAACTGCTTTATCTTACTGTCACTCGGCCTATCTTATGCTGTGAGCAGAACCAGCCAACACATAGAGAAACCACTTTACAATCATTGGCATGATGTTCTACACTACTTCAAGGAATCACTAGGACAAGGCCTCTTCTATGGGGTCGATGACCACGTTGATGTATCTGCTTATGCTAATGCAGATTATGCTAGTTAACCTGAGGATCGTCCCTCCACTACAGGATATGATATGATGGTTGGTGGAAATCTTGTCACTTGGCGTAGCAAGAAGTAGATCATAGTCTCCAGGTCGAGTGTAGAGGCATAGTACAAGGTGATGGCTCGGGCTACCTATGAGATTACTTGGTTACTCTCTTTCCTACATGAACTTGATATTGTTCAGTACTCTTATTTCCTCAGTATTGCGACAACAAGTCCGCTACATACATTGCTATGAACCTTGTTTTCCATGAGCGGACCAAGCACATTGAGATTGACTGCTACTTTGTCTATGATGTACGAGGGAAGATCACTACTCCGCAAATCTCCACCGATTTCCAGCTTGCACATGTATTCACGAAGGTGCTAACAAAGAAACACCTCTCGTGGATAATCTTCAAGTTGGGCATGAACGACATATATGCTCCAACTTGAGGGGGAATGTAAGAGATGGCTTTGTTTTCTCTATTTAGTTGTAACCCCCCTGGGTATTTTTATGTAATTTCCACTACTTTCTTGGCATAGAAGTGATACGTACTACAGAGAAACTTCACCTCTCACAAAGTACTGTTTAGACATCCTAAACGAGGCCGAACTACTTGGATGCAAGCTTTATGGTATCCCTATAAACCCTAGGAAACACTCTACTTCAGTTGATCATGCATTTGAAGACACTGCACGATACATAAGCCTAGTTGGCAAACTGCTTTACCTTACTGTCACTCGGCCTATCTTATGCTGTGAGCAGAACCAGCCAACACATAGGGCTCGTTTGGTTAGAGGGTTGGGCAGGGTTGGCTTGGCCCAACCCGGGTTAGACCTCCAACCAAACATGGTTCTCCTCCTCACAGTTTACTATTCACAGGGGTACCCCTGCCCAACCCAACCCTGTCCAACCCTGCAACCAAACGAGCCCATAGAGAAACCACTTTACAATCATTGGCATGATGCTCTACACTACTTCAAGGAATCACCGAGACAAGGCCTCTTCTATGGGGTCGATGACCACGTTGATGTATCTGCTTATGCTAATGCAGATTATGCTAGTTCACCTGAGGATCGTCCCTCCACTACAGGATATGATATGATGGTTGGTGGAAATCTTGTCACTTGGCGGAGCAAGAAGTAGATCATAGTCTCCAGGTCGAGTGTAGAGGCATAGTACAAGGTGATGGCTCGGGCTACCTATGAGATTACTTGGTTACTCTCTTTCCTACATGAACTTGATATTATTCAGTGCTCCTATTTCCTCAGTATTGCGACAACAAATCTGCTACATACATTGTTATGAACCTTGTTTTCCATGAGCGGATCAAGCACATTGAGATTGACTGCTACTTTGTCTATGATGATGTACGAGGGAAGATACACTACTCCGCACATCTCCACCGATTTCCAGCTTGCAGATGTATTCACAAAGGCGGTAACAAAGAAACGCCTCTCGTGGATAATCTTCAAGTTGGGCATGAACGACAGATATGCTCCAACTTGAGGGTTAATGTTAGAGATGGCTTTGTTTTATTCTATTTAGTTGTAACCCCTGTGGGTACTTTTATGTAATTTTCTGTTGATGATTTCTCTACGATTCCAGTCGATATAAGAAACCCTAAACCTCTTGAATAAAATTAGGCCATTGTGTTTTCTCATCTTTCTCCACACTGCTCTATCAAGTCTGAAAGCTTCTCGAACCATGCTCTTTGGCTTTGTTTCAGACCATAAATAACCTTATGCAGTCTACATATCTTCGGGCACTCCCCCTCAACAGTGAATCTTGGTGACTACTACATATAGACTTCCTCTTACATGTCTTCATACAAAAAGACATTCTCGACATCAAGTTGAGAAAGCATTCAATTTCTCATCACTACAACGAAAGAAGGATAAGAAGGATGGACTAACGAGCCACAAGAACGAGTGTCCTAGTAGCCCACCCCATATGCCTGAGTGAACCCTTATGTGACAAGTCTGACTTTGTAACGATCAACACTACCGTCTGCGCCATGATACACTACAAAGATATGTTTACATCCTACGACATGAGCTCTTGCAGGAGCAGTAACTGTTAGAAAATCGGAAGCGGAAGCGGAACATGGAAAAGATAAATAAAATAAAGAACAGCGGGATTTTACGTGGAACCCTACTCCGTAAGGAGCGGGATGAAACCACGGGAGAAGCCCTCAAAGGGGCGTGTTTTGCATTGCTTTTTCTCATCTGTTACAGGAGGCCTGGGGCTCCTTATATAGCCTCCACAGGGCTCCAAGTCCCACCGTTGGACAATATGGGACTAAACACTGAGATGGGGTAAATGGATCCTGCAGGTATCCATTTACCCATCTATAACTCAATAGGCGTACTACAAAATACTCCAACATTCCCCCTCAAGCTGGAGCATGCAATGCTCAGCTTGGACAAACAAAAAGAGACTCAACTCAACGCTACAGGACACTACGGACAATATCAACCCAACACGCACATTGCTGCAGTCGAGGACGTTGCTTCTCATGCCGTGCAGGTGAAGAAGGCTGGAGTGTGAGTCAACTGAAGACTCGGAATCTGACCATCGAGTCTGAAACTGCGCCTGAAGTCTCCTCGTCAGAGATTGGGTCTCTCCCATCTGGCTCAGAGAATGGTGCTCTACTTTGGAGTACCTATGATACCACATGAAAACCCTTGCCCTCATTGGCATAGGAAATGGTCCTCTACTCTGGAGTCCCTATGGCTCACATGAAAACTCTGGCCGAACAACAAGAAGAAGAATGAAGGGGACCACTGAACAAATGATGGTAACATATGCTCATCTGAAAAATGACCGCATCCATGTGCGTATCTGAAACTGGACTCGGGACCTTCTGACGTCGAGTCTGAACAACTGTAGAGTTTGAATATCTGGCTGGTCTGGATAATCTGCATCTAGCATCTGAATCTGGAGCACAAGACCTGTGACTCTACATATATACTCCCCCTTTCTCCCATACTTGTCAGAAAACATGGACATCGACAATGTTGGGAGAAGACAACAATAATGGGGAAAGAAAACATCAATTAACCGATTTCATATATATATATATTTATCAGCTTCTCAAATATTTTTTTAATTTTTTTTTAAAAACGTTTCACATCTTTTTTTTGCTTTGCATTTTTTTTCAAATATTTTCCGCACGGCTTTTCTTTGTGCATGCCTTTTTTTATTTTTTTTAACACATGCGTACGGCTTTTTCTTTGTGTACGCGCCTCTTTTTCTTTTCTTTTCTTTTTTTTGTGTGGCCCATTGGGCCCAACAGCAACAGCTTCCCCTTCTTTTTTTGTTATAACACACAACCCACTTGGGGCATTTACAATAGATTTTTTTTAAATAGACGTGGCCTCCCCCGTTAGGGTTCCCCACGATGGAACCCCTTTCATATTGCCTAGGCCCTTGATAGGGGATCGCTGCTGCCGTGGATGGGAACAAGAGAAGGGCCGCTTCTTCGCGTTGACTGTTGGAGATCAGATCGTTGGGGGGGGGGATAGCCGGAGGCTCATGCGAATTGAGCGAGGAAGGGAGACGCGTCACTGCCGGCGCAATGGTAGGGGATGGGCCTGAGTGGTGCGCGGAGATGGCGGGGCTAGCCATCAAGGGGGATGCGCTGCCTTGCGCGCGCGCGAGAAGGAGAGGTGCGGCTGGAAGCTTGGGGAAAGGGCGACTCCCGTCCTTTTTTTTCTTTTTTTCGCACGATCTGGGGAACAGAGCGTCAGAGCACATGTATGCTGCCAGAAAGGACGGATTCAGAGAGCCCATAGTCTGGAGGCCGCTGCGAAGGTTCGCAGCTCGAGAAGGAGCGCAAGGGTTGCCCGCTGCGCTGCCACGATCAGGAGATGGAGCCGCATAGGGCTGCTGGGGATGGCGCCGCTTCGCGCCTGATGTTTGATCTGCTGGAGGTGTTCACGTCTTGCGCCTGGGAGATGCGGCATACCTGATGCAGGCCTTGAAATTCTAACCGATGCCAACATCTCCAAACATAGATCGAAGCAGAAGAAAATGTAAAGGATCCCTGGAGAAGGCTGTCGCCGTGAATAGTCCTGGGGTGCGTGTCTGGAAGATCTCGAACTAGGGCTCGTTGAATCATGGATTGAGCCGCAGCAACGAATTTCAGAACATCGATCATGAACAAAACTCCAGAAAATAGGGTTTCAATAGAAAACCCTAGAACATGATATTGAACTGGAGCAAATGTGGTTGCAAAATAAAATCTCCCGAAAAAAACTCTCGAATCTCGAAAAAGATAATGAACATACAAATCCCCAAGAAACGAACTCGCTCTGATACCATGTTAGAAAATCGGAAGCGGAAGCGGAACATGGAAAAGATAAATAAAATAAAGAACAGCGGGATTTTACGTGGAACCCTATTCCGTAAGGAGCAGGATGAAACCACGGGAGAAGCCCTCAAAGGGGCGTGTTTTGCGTTGCTTTTTCTCATCTGTTACAGGAGGCCTGGGGCTCCTTATATAGCCTCCACAGGGCTCCAAGTCCCACCGTTGGACAATGTGGGACTAAACACTGAGATGAGGTAAATGGATCTTGGAGGTATCCATTTACCCATCTACAACTCAATAGGCGCACTACAAAATACTCCAACAGTAACCAATGTCCATGTGTCTCTTGACTGTAGTACAATCATTTCTTCTTCCATAGACAGATGCCATTGACTATCCTACAACAATTCCTGGTATGTGTGTGGATTGTAACAACTAACAATCCCATACAAACTTTCTAAAGTCCTCCCACAGAAGTCCCAATGAAACATGTCCTTATGTCTCTTCTTCTGAAGTGTAATATGTTTAGTCCAGATCCTTTGATGGATCATTATAATAAATAACAAGCTCATGATTAGCTGCACTATCCTCATGTATAAGATCCTGCTGTACAGAAGCATCAACAGTGCCATCAATGAAAATTAGGTGTTTAGAATTTACATAGGACACGCAGGATGTTGGGGAAGGAACTTGAGCAAGGGTTGAGTAGTGATGGACCTGTCAAAATACACATGAGGTAATGTGTATACCACATGGGGTGTAGTAGGAACATGAAGTGAAGATTGTATGTAAACCTCCATATCAAACTTAAAGAGTGTCATCTTGTCACATGTGGGAGAAAAATACATGACAGACTCAGAATGTAGCACCAACATTAGCATAGTAATCTGTCTAAAAAAGTCAAAGCACTTGTAGTCTGTTCGGGTCCGAGAGTAGCCAAGGAAGATGCATCTAACAGATTTAGGAAATAGCTTGTCGTGGTCAACAATCAAGTGATGGATGAAGGCCACAAAACCAAAGATGTGAAGTGTTAAACATAACAAGTCCTTTTCGAGAAACACCATAAAATAAGGAACATTTTCTTCTAATATGGAAGATGCCATATGGTTAATGAGGTAGCAAGCAGTGACAACATCTCCGCAGCAGGATTGAGGATCATGACTCTGTATCAGAAGAGTCCTGCTAACATCTAAAAGATGATTGTGTTTTCACTCAGCAACACCTTTCTGCTGGGAAGTATAGTCACAAGACGGTTTATGTAAGATCCCAAGAGACTTAAAAAACTAACATATCTGACCAGTACGAAATTCCAGAACATTATCAGAACGAACATATTTGAGAGTATCGGAAAGAAGATTCTTTTTTGTGGTCGCATGAAGAAGATTCTTTATTTCAATTAAAAGGTTTCCATTATAAACCTAACCTCAAACGTATTTTTCATCAAGGAGACCCAAGATAGTCTAGAATAATCATTAACTACAATCAAATAAAACATGTGCCCTCTGTAATCAGGGACGCGACTGAGACCCCGAATAAAATAAAGCAACTCAAATAAAGAAATATTATTATGACTCTAATGACTAGGAAAACTAATGCGAGGATGCTTCCCAATCCAACACACCTCATACTGAAAATTAGACTGAGAAGATATATGAGAAAGGATTCTACACAGCTTTTGTAGAGGAAAAAGACCAAACCAAAGATGCCACAGATATGACGAAACTGGACCAGTAGATATAAAAGATCTACCAACGTAACGTGATTGGACCAGCATGTACAAACCCTCTTGCTCATGGCCACATCCTATCACCTTGTCCTTGAGTATATCATAAAACATAAGAGAAGGGTAAAAATGACATGATTGTTTAGTACCTTAATAATCTGACTTATGGATAATAAATTCATAAAAAATTCGGGTGCATGTAAATCATTTTGGAGATGCATGGAAGTAGGGATGTAATCGGATTCAAATATATTTTTATCCCATTGATGTCGTATATTTTTCTAAGAAGATATAGATATCTTTTATTTTTGGTGGATATGAATACATATATGGATATGAATTTTTTTTTATTTTATAGATATGGATACGGATATCATTTTTAACTTTATAGACAATATGGATCCGGATATGATTACAATTTTTTGACGAATACAAATATATATATATCCATATTACTAAATATGTGTGCATATAAATAAATATCTAAATATATTATAGGATTGCATGTAATATAATGCATTTCACATTCATTTCCAAATGTGAGAGGAAAACATTTAGGATAAATTACAA
The DNA here is from genome assembly GCA_037367405.1 of Ottelia alismoides. Taxonomy (NCBI): domain Eukaryota; kingdom Viridiplantae; phylum Streptophyta; class Magnoliopsida; order Alismatales; family Hydrocharitaceae; genus Ottelia; species Ottelia alismoides. Next base: position 407,962 of record JAZKJV010001459.1, on the reverse strand, counting down.
AAAAAGACCCCAACTATACCTCGATTCCAATTAGGGCATCATTTTAAATGTAACAAAGAGGGGTCCGATCTTTTTTATCTTAAATAGAGGCTTCCGAAAGCTTTCGCGACACTCCTGTGTCGATTTTAACACATTAAGTTGAAAAGTTAGTATCCTCTTTATAGCCTTTCAAAATCGAAGCTCCTAATTACGAATTTAGGCATAGTTGGGATCTTCCCGCGCCGCCCGCCAACGGCCCTGTGCTGCCCCTACGGTCTCGCGCAGCCGCGCCGCCCGCCAGCAACCTCGCGTGCAGCCTCTTGTCGCATGCTGCGCCCAACGGCCTCCAGCCGTGTGCCTCGCCGCCCTAGTGGCCTCCGCTGCTCTTGCACCGCTCCAGTGACCTCTTGCCGCGCGCTACGACCGCACGTCGCCAATGAGGCTTCGACCATCAGCTTTTCACCGCACCTACGCCACCCCAGCGGCCTCCTATCACGCACTGCAACTACGCACCACCGCTTGCGGCCCAGCGGTCTCGACGACCGCCTTCAGCCATGCCGCACCGCATCAGACCATGCACCCTTCTGCTTCAGTCGGTCTGTTGTTCAATGTATTGCTAGGTCTACATGACACTTGAGACTACAAGGACTATTTAGGTCACTTTTTCTTGACCTTTGCGACCACCATGGCATCTGCAGAACCCAAGCCCCCGTATCCGACTTCTTCTGTGATGGTACAAGTCACTTCTATCAAACGCAAGGGCTTCGAGAACTATATATTATGGTCTTCCTTCAAGGTGTTTATTGGTGGTCAGCGTAAAAACTATGTTCTTACTAAAGATCCGCCAAGGAAACGGAAAAGGACTACGATACCTGGTACGCAGACAACTGCCAGATGATTACTTGGATGACCAACAATGTCAATTCGAATATAGCCTCCAACCTTCTTTACAAGGAGACTGCAAAGGTGATGTGTGAGAGCCTTGAGAATACCTACTCCCAAAAGACAACCAAGTCCAGACTCTCAGACATCTACACAAGGATCTGGTCAGTAAACCAGGGTGATACATCCCTAGTCGAGTAGTCAGACTCCTCACCGGCCTGTTTGAGGATGTCCTTATTTTTCAGCATGCTTGTTGTGATAAACAGATTGGAGAATGAGCAGAATGGCAAGTATATCACTTCTTATCAGGACTCCATCCGCGATACAAGCCTGTGAAAGACCAATTTCTGACTGCCGCTGCACTACCCACTCTTGAGACCATATATGGTCGACTACAGGAACTTGATTCTCCCTATCCTCGGCTATCTATAGAGACTACTGCACATATTGCTAGAGGACAATCCAACTACCAGGGAGAACGCGATCATGACTTTGGCCGTGGTCGTGGTCGTGAGGCTAGACGAGGATGTGACTTCGGACGTGGATGGCGATCCTGCCACCGCCCGCTATCCAGCATGCACTTACTGCGGACACTGGAATCATCCATCTGAATGATGTTGGGCAAAGTTTGGCATGCCTACTAATGCAAACAGTGCCTTTGAGGCTACCTCATACGAAGGCTCATATGATACTGCAAACACCTCGCCAGATCAGTCGTCTGGTGGTAGTCAGATATCCTTCACTGTATCTGAGTATGCTCGTCTACGTCGGCTGCTACAGAATTCTGCCAGTAACACTAGTACATCTGCTCCGACTGCGAGTCTGGCCACTACTTCAGGTACACTTGCCAATGTTGCCTTTGCATCCAGCTCTGCATGGATCATTGATTCTGGTGCCTCTACTCATATGACGGGAGAAGGTAGTCTTCTCACCTCTGCACACCCTTCCTCCGTTGTGAGGACTGTTCGGGTTGCCAATGGAGCACATTCCCCTATCACTATTGTGGGGACTATGGAGTTTTCCTCCAAACTCCGACTTACTGACGTGCACTGTGCTCCTGATTTTCTGCTTAGTCTCTTATATGTTCACAAGTTATGCCAGGAACTTAACTGTCGTTTGATTTTTGATGAGTTCTGTTGTTATTTTTAGGACATCCGGAGGAGACAGATTTTTGGTGGGGGACATGAGAAGAACGACCTATATTATCTTGATATCTCCTCTGATTCTACTTTTGTTGGCGTTGCATCTTTATTTACTGATCCTGTCCTTTAGCATCTTCGCCTCGGTTATCCATCCGTTAAAGCTCTCTTTTTAATGTTCCCCGAGCTTTCTACGCTCAAGCCCTTTGAGTGCGAGGTGTGTCAGTTCGGGAAACATCATCGAGCATCCTTCCCCGCTCGTTCAGAACCTCGCCGCGAAGTTCCTTTTTCTTTAGTCCATTGTGATATTTGGGGACCATGTCCGGTCCGTACTCTGAGTGGACATAAGTACTTTATTATTTTTGTCGACGACTACAGTCAATCATTTTGGGTCTATCTGTTAAAAGAACGATAGGAGTTTAACAATATTATGAAAAATTTCTTCCATTATGTCAAAAATGTTTTCTCCTCTGGTATTCAAATCTTTTGCTCAGATAACGCTTTGGAATTTACTCAACATGATCTAACCACTTTCTTTGCATCCGATGACACCATTCACCAAACATCATGTCCTTACACTTCACCACAAAATGAGGTAGCAGAAAGGAAACTCAGGCACCTGCTAAATATAGCATGATCCTCCTCACCCAAATGAAAGTTCCCAAAACCTATTGGAGGATGTTGTTTTGACCGTTGTCCATCTTATCAACATGGTTCCATCTTCATCCCTAAATGGATTCACCCCATTCTCATTACTCTACCCAATTGAGTTGCCTTTCCTCTACCCTTACGAATTTTTGGATGTGTTGCATTTGTTCATAACTTTCACCCTACTAGAAAACTCTCTTCTCGTGCAATTAAATGTGTTTTCCTTGGTTATTCTCTTACTCAAAAAGGTTACAGGTGCTATGATCCAACCAGACATCGCTATTATGTATCTGCAGATGTAACCTTTTTTGAGCAGACCATCTTCTTCACACAATCTGTTACCGATATTCTTCTTGATCTCCCACCTCCACCCATTGTCTATAAGCGAAAACAAAAATCCCAACCACCAGATGTTCCATTACCTATTTCTTTATTGTAAGATGATATGCCTACTTCAAGTGTCCCCTCCAAAATTGTCCCGGATGATCTTGAGGAGCTTCTCATTGCTCTACGCAGAACTAAGAGGCAATGTATACTTCATCCCATATCTCTTTCATTTCTATTGTTAGTTTATCAACCATTGACAGAAGATATGCAGATACTATCATGACCATTTCTATTCCGAGAGACCATCATAGTGCTTTGCAGGATTCAGGTTGGCACCGAGCCATGAATGAAAAGATGGAGGCTCTTACTTCCAGAGGAACATGGGATCTAGTGCAATGCCCTAAAGGGACTAGACATGTGACGTGCATATGGGTCTTCACGACCAAACAAACACCGGACGGGTCAATCGAAAGATTGAAAGCTTGCCTTGTGGCTAAAGGCTTTACGCAGACATATGGCGTAGATTACTTTGAGACATTCTCACCAGTTGTGCAAATGGGCTCTATCAGAACTATCCTTTCAGTAGCCACCAATAAAGCATGGCATATCTTTCAGCTAGATGAGAAAAATATATTTCTATATGGAGATCTTGATGAAGAGGTCTACATGATGCAGCCTCTGGGGTATGAAGTCGAGGGGAGTATGTATGTCGACTTCGCAAGGCAATATATGGCCTGAAACAAAGCCCAAGGGTATGGTTTGACAGACTTACTGCAGAAATCAGCACTCTTGGCTTTCAGAGAACAACCTCTGACTATTATGTGTTTGTTAGAAGACAAATAAGCTGTACCGTTATACTTGTTGTCTATGTAGATGATATGGTTGTCACAGGTAATGATGATCAAGGGATTCTAGAAACCAAGACCTTTCTCCAGAAAGTGTTTGTTACTAAAGACCTTGGTCCATTACGCTACTTCTTGGGCATAGAAATACTACGCACTACAGAAGGCCTTCATCTCTCTCAGAGAAAATACAGCCTGGACATGCTTACTGAAGCCGGATTACTTGGACGCAAGCCTTCGGGTATTCCGGCAGGCCTAAAGAAACACTCTACATCCTCCGATCCCATCTTCGAAGATGTTACTTGATATAGAAGGCTGGTTGGCAAACTTCTCTACCTCACTGTTAACAGACTAGATATCTCTTATGCAGTAAGCAGAGCTAGCCAACACATGGAGCAACCTTGTTACTGTCGCTGGCAGGACATTCTCCAGATACTACAATACTTGATGGAATCTCCAGGGTGTGGCCTCTTTTATGGGGCAAACGGTTACACTGATGTTATCACGTATGCTGATGCTGATTATGCAAGTTCACCAGAGGATCGGTGATCCACCACAAGATATGCTATGATGGTTGGAGGAAACCTTGTCACTTGGAGAAGCAAGAAACAAACTGTTGTGTCCCGATCTAGTGCAGAAGCAGAATACAGGGCAACAGCTCGAGCGACTTGTGAGATCACGTGGCTATTAACTTTTCTGCAAGAACTTGGCATTGTGGTCACCACTCCTATTCCACTATACTGTGACAACAAATCTGCTACTTACATTGCCACGAATCCTGTGTTCCATGAACGAACCAAGCATATAGAGATTGATTGCCATTTTGTTTAGGATGTTGTCAGAACTGGGAAGATTACTACTCCTCATATTACCACCAATCTTCAGCTTGTAGATGCATTAACTAACGCCTTACCCAAGAAGCGCCTCCTGCAGATAATTTCCAAGTTGGGCATGATGGATAAATATGCTCCAACTTGAGGGGAAGTGTTAGTAATATAAAGTTATGGTTCTTATTTTATCATTGTAACCCCATTAGGGCACTTATGTATTTTTCCCTTTTGAGCTCTCTAAGGTTTTGTCCTATATAAGGACCCCTAGACCTCTCGAATAAAGCAATCTCTTTTTATTCTTTTATCATTCTCCACAGTATCCATATCCATATTTTTTAAAAAAGAAAGGATGTGATAAAACCTACATATGTATATGTATCTGTCCGCTTGCATCCCTACATGGAAGGCATCAACTGAATCTCCCTTTGTCTTGAGATAGGAGAATGTTTGCCACAATGACGACCGACCATCTTGGAGGGACAGTGCTATAAGCAAGGTTTGAAAAAACTAAAAACGGAACGAGGCAGTTTCCCTGGAATCGAGGCGAGGCGTAGCCTCGAGGTGGTCGAGGCGTAAGCCTCAGTTTACAAGGAGAAAACCTATAAAAACTACAACAAAATATATACTAATGAAATTATATATATATTCTAACTAACATATGATATAAATTACTATAATATATGATGCAATTACAAAGATAGGAACACTGAAAGAAAAGATATACAAATGTATATGTCTTTTTACTAATTTTCCATCCAATCATAGATTAAATCTGTTGATATTCCCCTAAATTCTAACCATCTAACCTAAGTTGAAGAACCGTCGTATGCTCCCCTTCCTGCCATACCATACCCCAACAAGGCGGGGGTCTCGCTGTTTATTAAGGATTTTATTTCTATTCGGATATATTGATTTGTTTCAATGGGAGTAGTACATAAACTCCCCTTGAATTATATCTTGTTTGACCTTCTTGGTATATTACATAGCTCATTGTTTGAAAATTCCTTAAAAATAATTTTACGAGTAATTTTTTCTATGATACTTGTGGATTCGAATATTTAAGGGCATAATTTAAGAGTTTCTTGACATGATTGAATATGTTTAATAGTAAATATGAACATGAAAGCGGCCAAATTTACGCATTTATCTTATATATTATATCCTAAACAACTACATCTTTATAAACATCTGAAATTGCTAATAGGATAATTGAATTGACGTAAAAAAAATAATTTGAAAAAGAAAACGCCTCGGTGAGCGCCTCGCCTTCGCCTCGACCGCCTCGACCGCCTCGACCAACTGAGGCGACCGCCTCTTAGGACCCTATCGAGGCGGTCGTTCAGAGGCGATTTCCGACCGCCTCGCCTCGAGGCGTACGCCTCGTGCGCCTCGAGGCGCGTTTTTTCGAACCATGGCTATAAGATGTGAAATGTATTATGTCACCACAGAGATGACGAAATGTTCCAGAGTCTATTATCCATTCTTTAATATCAACATTGTGATATGTGATAAGAGCATAACAAGTACCTGAGGTACTTGTGGAGGCAACAGTGACCAATGAGGCCAAAGGAGCACTATTAGCACCACCTAAAGTGCTCGTGATCCTCCTCAGACAAGATACAAGATCATCATACTTCTGATTAGCAGGAGTAGCAATGGTCTCACACTGTTCATCAATATGAGCATAGGTGGGATGGCCATGCTTCCGAATCTGGTAACATACGTCCTCAGAATGCCCTATACGGTTGTAATACATGCACCGAGGGCAAGGATATCCACTTCCCCTGCTGCAGACACTACATCCTCTAAATTGAGTTGAACCCTTTTTGCCATGTGATATTGTCATGGATGAATATATAACTAGGAGGAGCGGTGATTCTGATCAGAAGACGGTAAACCTCCTCCATTAAAGGGACCGATGCCCTAAAATGAAACTAGTTATGAGTTGCAACATACTAGGGATCAAGAGCCCCAAGAAACAATCACTAATATGGTGTTCCTTCATATCATTTATTGATCGAGAATAGTATTTGGAAGCATGAAACTATGGAGTTTCTCCAACAAACCTCTCAAACTAGAATAGAAAGCATGGAGATGACGACCATCATGCTTTATAGTGAAGATGTAATACTAGAGTTGAATGACATTTGATTCTTTGTCTGAGAATATATGATGGCAAGAATATCCCACATCGTCTTTATCGTTGACCGATGTAGAATGGCATTCTTCATTATGAGCATACCAGATAACCAAACGCGTGTCTAGCATTGTCTTGCTTCCAAGAAGCGTTGGTTCTAGTCTTGTTGGCTGGCTCATGTTTCGGCAGTAAATTCTTTGTTGTTGCTCTCCATAATGCTCATGAATTCCATCCCACAACTTATACTTAGTCCCCTCCATCTTGACGATGGGACAATGTCATTAGAATAGAGGATGGATTCACATCGACCATGTCTTCTCTCATTTTGAAAGGAGACCACGAAGGGCATAACTAGGATATAGAAAACTGGACTTTGCCTTCTATATGAACATTTAGGCAACATGTTGTATGTCTATACTTAGAGCACAACCCTTCCCATCTTCTTCTATTGGCACTCTAGGGCTGACAGATCTGATTTAATAGGTCAAATCCGAGCTGAATTGTCCAAAATAAGTACATGGATGATGAGAAAATGTATGTACGTGTTGTGTACAACAACAACAACAAAAAAGCCTTTTTCCCACAATTAAGTAGGGTCGGCTACATGGATTCTTCGCCTCCATGTACGTGTTGTGTACGGACACAAATTCCGTGCAAAGAACTTAGGCACAAAGCCGTTGCTGGGAGGTGTACGAAGCACGTACGGAGGGCCACTAGGCCGCGTTGGGCCCATACGAGGTCGAGGAAGGCACCACTAGGCGATTGGGCCTATGCGAGACCGAGGAAGGTGTTGCGTGGGGGCTTCTGAAGTAGGAGAGGTTACGCTAACGACGAGGCAGCAACAGTGATGTGTGAACGAGAGGTAGAGAGAGTGATAGATGAGTGAGCTTAAGGTATCAAGAAGATATTAAAGCTCTAGTCTACGACTGCCTCTCTTATATTATATGGAAAGAAATGAATAACTTCTTTATTCAGAGGCCATAGCGCTCCTTTATATAGAGGAGAACCTGAGAAAAGAAACATGTAGAAGGAACTTAACATATGAAAGAAATGGCATGAGCAATATTTCATATAACTACTATGTAATATACACTTTTACCCTCGTAGTATTTGAACTTTCTTTCAATCTTTTTACTATTATGTAGGGACTTCTAGTATTTCACTTTAATGCATATATTTTGTTGAAATGAAGAAAGTGGAAGAAAAATAGATAAACAAGAACATAAAGAAATATAAAGTAGATGCTCAGATTTTACGTGGAATCCTACTCCATGAGGAACGAGATGAAATCACGAGAGAAGGCCTCAAACGGCCGAATCTTTTGTATTAAATTTCTCAATGAGTACACGATGTATGAGGCTCCTTATATGGCCCACAAACAGACCAAAGTCCTATCACTCGTCCATGTGGGACTAAACATGAGTGAGGATAATAGGACCATGGAGAGATCCAATTACCCATCTATTACATACTTCTGCACTCTCCCTCAAGCTGGAGTTGAGAAAGCTACAACTTGCAATAAAAAGAAAATGTACACCACTCATCTTCACTCCATACATCTGAGATACAAGGATAGAGACACCCCGTTTGAAGAACCTCTCCCAGTAGAAGACTTTGCTCTAGGACAGGATTACGACTTTCAGGTCACCGATAAAGAGCCTCAGTTGTGCCTATAGTAGTCGTTGCGATACCAGGTCGTGCCCGCAGAAGAGTCGTTGTAGAAGAAGAAAGTCTGGTGCGTAGTAGTAGTCGAGGATAGAGATACCCCGACAAAGTAGTCCATGCTCGGTGAAGACAACTGATAGCAATAGAAGTCTGGAGTGTTGGTACTTCAGTCAGAAACGGGTTGTAGAAGTCCTGTAGATATATTTCATATGTAATGCCCTCCCTCCCTCCCCCTTTCTCCCATGCATGATAAAAAAAGAGCATGAATCAAGTTGGGAGAAACCAAAGCATGCATATTTTTTGTGTGTGTTTTTTGCACAAATCTTTTTTTGCACAAGTCTTCATTCTTTTTTGTAGCCGGATCCCCTTTTTTCCTTCCTATTCTTTTTTTCGTACAGCTGCTTTTTTAACGATAGTCTTTTTTTTAAGTTGTAGCCCTTTTTTGTAAAACTCATGGTCCAAATTCGCTCAAATATCATGCTGCTTCTCTTGCTCTTTTCTTGATTTTTTATATAAATTTAGCTATTTTAGGCCCTAAAAAATGGGCTTCCAATTTAAAGCGATGGCCCAATTGGGCCCTCCTTTCTCTTCCATTTTTTAACGGCAGCCCCTCCTTTTTTAATACAGGAGTGGTGGTCCAACTTCGGGCCCGATTTTGAAATAAACTCCTTTTTTAAACTGAACAGGGCGCGTGGGCCCACACCTCCTCTCTCCTTTTTTGGGTACATAGGGCATAACATACAAAAAAGAGCCATCCCTATTTAGGGTTTCCTTCGAGTGAAGCCATCTCACTATACAGTCACTGCCACCAAGGAATTTGAAGGGGAGAGATGGGTTTGGTTTGGTGAGCTTTTTCTTGATGCGATGGAGGCCATCACCGTGCATGGTCTTGATAGAAATAAACCTGCAACATGTCCTCAGGATGGATGCTTACCAGGATGTGTCGCGTGGAAAGCACAAGGTGGTTGTTGGTCCTTCTAGAGGCGATGGATCTTTATGGAGGGGAGTCGGTGACTTGGATGAGTCCTCCAATTGCCATCAAAAGTGCAGGTAAGGTGAGATTGGGGGAAGCCGCTTGTAGCCTGAGATCCTAGACGCGAGATGGCTGGTTTGCCGGTGGCACGAGGAAGATGAAGGCAGAGGCAAAGGGCTCCTGCATCTGGGATATCTTGGAGTCTCATCACCATGAGGTGTTGTGGTTGGAGAAGGAGGGGTCTCTCTGTTGTGAGAAGGGAGGAGGTTTGGCGTGGAGGAGGAGTCGCTTGGGGGAGGGGAGATCGACAGGAAAAACCAACCTGCAAGCAGACATGCAATAATGGGGGAGCCTCCACAGGAAGAGGAGGGCTTTTCAGAACTAGGGTTCTTCCAGACTGTGAGGGCTGGCAACGCCGCCTGATCGTCAGAACATGTTGTCGATGAGGGGGATCGACTGCCATGTAGAATTAGGGTTCCGTTAGGAAACCTAGATGCTCCCTCGAATTTGAACATGAATAGGAACAAACCTTGAATGATAGTTAATATAAAACACAATTCTACAAAATCCAAACTCGAAATCGAACCACAAGATCAAAATGCTATGATACCATGTTGAAATATGAAATGCAGATGCGAATTAGAGCAAGAACAAAACATAAAGAAGACTTCCATTTTACATGGAACCCCTATTCCGGGAGGAGCGAGATGAAACCACTGAAGAACCACCTCAACAGACTGATGTTTCATTCATCTTTCTTAATCGGTTACAATGAGTGTGAGGCTCTATATATAGCCCCACCAATACAATAAAGTGCCATCACTCCGCGATGTGGGACTAAACATTACCCATCAAAGACACTCTTCAACACTCCCTCTCAAGCTGAGCATGTAATGTCAGCTTGGACAAACATAAAGAATGCACTCACTCAAAAGTTCAGATCTTCTGTATTGAATCTCTCAATGAGTACAGGGGGTGTGGGGCTCCTTATATAGCCTTACAAACAGACCGGAGTTCCATCGCTCATCCATGTGGAACTAAATATGAGTGGGGGTACCATCTATTGCATATTTCAACACATTTCATTAATATGGTCTTCCTTTTAGATTGTGAATGATTTATTATTTAATAGGTATATGAAATGGCAAGTGGTAGCCGACCCTACTTAAAAAATGGGAGAAGGCTTCGTCATTTATGAAATGACAAGTGGTGTGTAATATTAGCACAAATATGAATGGCATGTCTCACAAATCATGTATGTAGCGGGTAGTGATATATGAATGGTAGGTGGCATATGTTATGCAGCATGTATTAGTGATTGTCTTATTATTGTTATTTATAAGTGAGTAACTGGATCTTTGAATGAGAACCATTTACACGCCTATTGTAATCATCCCATATACTCATTGAGAAAAGAAATTGGAAAACTTATCCCTTGGGACTTTTTCTCGAAGGTTCCATCCCAATATTAAAGAAGTAGGGTTCCACGTAAAGATCATGTTTGGCCTTTTGTTGCTGATTCCGTGTTTTTATATTTCTTATTTCTACCCTTTCTATTATAATATCTATTCTATCAACAACAACAAAGCCTTTTCTCACATTAAGTAGGGCCGACAACATGGATTCTTTGCCTCCATTCAGATCTATCTTGGGTTACTTTTGGGCTTGGATCCCAAAAACTAAGATCCCTTCATATAGTCTCATTCTAACACTTATTGAGCATGCCTCGCCCTCTCTTAGCCGGCACAACATCCCAAAACTCACATCTCCTCATCATGCATTAGTTGACCTCCTTTGCAAATGGCCAAACTACTTTAAGCGATTTTATTGCATCTTATCCTCGATCAGAGCAACAGCAACTTTTCTTCTGATTGCGTCATTCCGAATCTGATCTCTACGTGTGTCTACACATCCACCTTAGCATTTTCATTTTTGCTACTGCGATTATCTGCACATGGCTATGGTTCGCGTGCCAACATTCAGATCCATATAGTATAACATGTCTCACTGCTTCTTTGTAAAACTTTCCTTTGTTTTTCAAAGGAATTTTCTTATCACATAGAACAGTAGAGGCTCCTCTCCACTTTAGCCAACCTGCATTTATTCTATTAGTAACATCTCCATCAATTTCCCCATTATATTGCAAAATAGATTCCAAGTATCTAAAAGAATATCTCTTCTGACTGTTATCATCACCAATCTTCACCTCGATTCCTTTACTATTGTTTTCATCAAAAGTGCACTCCATATATTCAGTCTTAGCCCCCTACCTATATGAAATCCTTTAGTCTCCAATGCATGTCTCCAGACCTCAAGCTTCTTATATAATATCTATTCTGTATAGAGCCTATTTTTACTTAGTAATGTTGTTTTTCTAAAAAAGGTATTGGAGCAACATCACCAAACCTACCCACCATCATTCACAAGAAACCCAACCGCCCAACCTTTCCAACTCCCTCTGATGCGAATAGCAGAAGCAAACAAGCATAAACACAAACAAGCAAACCACGTGCAGAGTAATTTAAAAGGTTCACATGTAACTTGGTTACATCCTTGGACGACTACAACCATTTCACTATATGTGGAGGAGGGGAAAATATAGAAGATATAGAAAACCCTCACCCTAGGGAGTTTGTATAGTATTCCCAGTAAAACGGATCACAAAGATAAGTGGTTCCAAAATAAAAATCTACCTCGCTGCTCCCCCAGCCCCCCAAGCTCGCTAACCAAGCAACATGAACCCTGTGTTGGTAAGGTATGGTATGGTAGAGATACAGTTTTTCACCTAGGTTCAACAGAACAAATGCTTAGCATTCAAGGCATATCAATACCCTTGATGATTGCAATCACACAAGCTCTCTTCCGCGCATGGATCGTAATATTACGATATATCACCAATATATATGTATCGACATGGTAATGATATTGTAGGTGAAATGGCGACATTTATGTCTTTTCGGTCCAGCTTCACAAATTATGTGTTGAAATGGGCGATATTTTGAAAATATCGTATCAACTCCAATGTCGATATGGTATCAAAATCAATATTTGAAACCTTGCTTTTCTCCCATGTCCATGAGTACATACACATAAACCCCCTCCTTTTCCTGCAACATCTCCTCGCATGTATGCCCTCGCCAACTCCGCCTCGTGCATGCTTGCCTTAACCTACATGTTGCAACAACACCTCCTCCTACTATAGCAATTTGCTTAGTCCCACATTCTCCTCATGAGGGCCTAGCCTACCTCTAGTGTACCCTCGTTGCAACGTCTCCAATCAACCACCCATAGAGCAGGGACGTGACTTGATGTTTGTAGGGTCATCTTGCTCCTCTCCACAAGTGTTTGGACCATTTGTAATTGAGACATGTAGTGAACTTCTTTAGACATCAGATATATGTGGAGGGTCGACTCAAGGAGAATGGTTGCGAATAAGGATCTAGAAAAGATGTCAACCACCTGAGACATAGTCAGTGGCATGTTCGTCAATTAGATAGTGACATCCGAGTAGACAAACTATGCATATAGTCAAGAATATTCGTGATGCCCATAAAGGGTAACGATGAGCACCTTCTTACGACTGTGTATGTTGAGCACACACGGTAATTATGTCGAGTAGGTGAAGGAAATAGGGGTAGTATGCGCTTGCCCACTTAGAAGCAGCATCCCATATATCTTTGATAAAATTATATCCTCAGAGATTGCCAAAGATAGTTGAGATATTAGTCCAAGATATATATTCTCGTGAGAAAATATATTACATTATTTAGACCTATCATCAAATGGAACAAGAATGGATGACATTGACTTGACACTAGTCTGAGATAAAGGATCTGAGCGAGAAGCACAACTTTGTACAATCTGTTTTCACATGTTCGCAATATACAGACTAGAATAAAGAGATTGTTGTGATGTTTATTCAGAGCTTAATCCAGCAAAATCCTCTACTCATGATCAGATTTTGAAAAGCACTTCAATGCACACACTTGAGGAGGTATACAACAAGCTCAATCAACTTACTATACCCTTCATAATTGAGGTTGTTATCGTATAGCCTACTCCAATTGATTTGAGACCATTAAGATACTTCCTCGAGATAGAGGTTGCTCGCAGCAGAGAGATCTCTCCTTGTCTTAAAGGATATATGTATTGATTAACTACATTAAGAAGGGATGCTTGGGACCAAACCAACAAATACATGGATCACTTAAATGCTTTATGAGAGTGAAGAGCAACTTCCAGATAATAGTCACATCACACGTAGTGGAAATAGGTGGATCACAGTCAAACAAATAGACAAGTAAGCACAGAACAACCACGATATGGAATTTACGAAGTTCTCAACTACGCCACTCCTTGATGGTGATGGTATATCTCGTTCATGCAGCGTACACTGGGTAGAAGTAGTAGTACAAAGGACAAAAAATATACCTAACCTTAAGGGAATTTATACAACACTCGTAGAGACGGATCCTCCCCAAATGGAGAGATCCACAAACCCAAATAGGACCCAAAAACTGGATATTGCCCCCCATACCTCTCCTAGGCTCGCTAATCATCAGCTGGCAACATGGGAGGTCACACAATAGTTGCAATTAGAGATGAAAACGGTCGGATACGGATATGAATATAGGTATAATCATATCCTTATCCATTTTAAAATACGAATACGAATTCGGATACGAATATTGACGGATGTGAAAAATGTATTACCATATCTTTAATAACGAATACGAATGTAAAACGAATACGAATCGGATACGAATACAACAACAACAAAACCTTTTCCCACAATTAAGTAGGGTCGGCTACATGGATTCTTCGCCTCCATTCAGATCTATCTTGGGTCAATCCCGGGTTTATATCCAAAAAACTAAGATCCCTTCGTATAGTCTCTTTCCAACACTTCTTGAGCCGTCCTCGCCCTCTCTCAACCGGCTCAACATCCCAACACTCGCATATCCTAACTGGTTTACACATAAAACAGATATACTAAATATAATAATTTCATAACAATCATATCAACAATGGTGAATGTAATCATAACATGTTGTTAAATACATTTATAAATAAATCTATTACTATACTTATTTATGAAAACTAATATACAAATACGAATGCGAGTATTAGCGAATGTCAAAGTGATATCCATATCCGTATACATTTTAAAATGAATACGAATACAATATCAAAATATGTACAAAACGAATATGATAGCGGATCGGATACGAATATATTTATATTCGTTCTCATCTCTAGTTGCAATGTATTGTGTTGAACCGACGAGTTAGAATTCCAAGCATCTCAACAGGGTACTTGAGATGGAGGGATGACGATATTTGTCATCATTCTTAGGCGGACATTTTACTAGCGGTTGAGAAATTAAGCCAGTTCATAGATATCACCATGTAGGATCACTAAGATGTACCTATGACAGTTCTCAAACAAAGCAAGATTGCTCTAGAAAGGGGTTATTCTCTGCTAGGTGATCTTCCATTGACACTGTGGAGAATAAAAAAGAGAGAGTTGCTTATTCAATTGGGTATGGGGTTTCTTATATAGCATGAAACTTTAGTGATCAAAAGTACGGATTATATGAATACCCCCAAGTGACATACACCGTTCAGAGAAATAAGAAAAGGAAATTCTAATAAATAATTCTGATACTCCCCCTCAAGTTGGAGCATATCTGTCGATCATGCCCAACTTGGAGATGAGAAAATAAACACGTCTCATGGGCAGTGCCTTTGTGAGGATGTTTGCAAGGTGAGAGTCAGAGGATGTGCATGCAGATCTTTCCTTCTTGTACAACATCATGTATAAAATGACAGTCTACTTCAATATGTTTGGTTCTTTCATGAAATACTGGATTGGTGGCGATATACATGGCATGCTTGTTGTCATAGTGTAGTAGAACCGGAGTAGTTGCAGGAAGGCCAATATCTGCCAAGAAGTATATTAACCATGTAATCTCGCATGTAGCTTGAGCCATTACCCTATATTCTGCTCATGGAAGGACATATCGATATCGATATCGTTTCGATATCGTGTCGATATCGATATATCGCCGATATATCGCTATATCTAGGATTTTTTCTGAAGAAAATGCCTGAAATCGGATATATCGATATATCGATTTCGATATCGGTCCCATGTCGATATCGATATATCGGCGATATATCGCCGATATATCGGGATACGGCCTTCCATGATTCTGCTTCAGCATTTGACCTAAATACCACAGTTTGTTTCTTGCTACACCAGGTAACCAAGTTTCCTCCAACGAACATTGCATATCTAGTGGTGGAGCGTCTATCTTCCAGAGAGCTAGCATTATCCGTGTCAGCATAAGCAGTGATGGTGGTGTAACCATTGACTTTGTAGAATAAGTCACACCCTAGAGATCCTTTCAGATAACGGAGTATCAAGAGAACCTCCTGCCAGTGACTATAGCAAGGTTTATCCATATGTTGGCTTGCCCTACTCACAGCATATGAGATATCTGGCCTAGTAACATTGAGATGTAGTAGTTTACCAACAAGGCTTATGTATCAAGCAGGATCCTCGAATTCGGCATCCAGAGAGGTCGTATGCTTCTGGTTTCTGCCGGGATACTCGATGATTTGCAATCAAGCAAACCTTCCTCTCTAAGAATATCCATGCAATATTTCCTCTGTGGCAAATGTAGCCCTTTTGTTGTGCGGATAGCCTCTATACTCAAGAAGTAACATATCTTACAAAGGTCCTTGGTGAAAAACACCTTCTGGAGGAAGGCCTTGGTCTCTACAATTCCTGCTTTGTTATCACCAGTTATCACCATGCCATTAACATAGACATCCAATACCATAGTCCCAATAGACCGCCGTCTAACAAAGACAGAGTAATCTGATGTCATCCTCCGGAACCCAAGAGAACTAATCTCAGTAGTTAGCTTGTCAAACCAAGCATGTGGGCTTTTCTTCAGACCATAGATAGCCTTGCGAAATCGACATGCCCACTCCCACTCGACTGAGTACCTTGGTGGTTGCATCATGTAAATTTCTTTCTCAAAATCACCATCATGGAAGGTTGTATCGCCGATATATCGGCGATATATCGCCGATATATCGGTATCGAGAGGTTGGGGGTATCGAAATCGGAGTGTATATCTTTTTACAGGGATATCAGCGATATGTCGTCGATATATCGACGATATATCGCCATATCGGCCCATATCGGTCAAAAATGAATGGATTCAGTACAAAAAATACAGGATATTGACCGATATCGCCGATATTTCGTCGATATCCCTATATATCAATGTTATTATTCATGCATCTTGATTCACTACCTATCTAGCTACACCTACTATTAAAACAATCTATGATTTATATACTTTGTTCTGGGTCGGGGGCGCTGCTCCCGCACCCCCGCACCCTCACAAGGGGAGGCCAACCTGGGCCCCCCTAGCCCCCTAGGCTCGTTGACCGGGCAGCGAGACCCCCGTACTGGTAGGGTATGATGCGACAGGAGGGTGCATACAATGGTTCTTCAACTTGGTGTATATTTACAAGTTATTTCATGTTGTAAAACTTGAATGAAATCCATTTCCAATATCTATAAATCAATTCTTCAAAAAAATCTATAATTCAATAATCAACATTAATATCGATATGTTCGAAATGATCGATATATGCAATATAAGCTTTATAGATGATCGATATGTGTGATCTAAGAGTATATTTGTAAGTTATTTAGTGATCTAAGAACTTGGATAAACTCCATTTTCAATATATATATATATAGGTCAACAACTAACAGTACCGCCGTATCGATATATGCGATATAAGGTTCATAGATGATCGATATGTGTTATATAAGAGAGTAAGAGTACATTTGTAAACTATTTAATGATCAAAGTACTTGGATGAACTCCATTTTCAATATATATAGTATGTCAACAACTAACAATATCAGTGATATGTTCGATATGGTCGATATGTGCACTATAAGGATCATAGTCCCCATAAATGATCTATATGTATTTTCTAGGTGCATATTTGTAGTATTTCATGTTATAAGAACTTGAATGAAATCCATTTCCAATATTTATAAGTCAAGAATCAATATTAATATCGATATGTTCGATATGACCGATATGTGCGATACCGATATGTGCAATATATGGTCTATAAATGATCAATATGTGTGATATAAGTGTTTATTTGTAGGTTAATTGTTGGTTTGATATCTTGAATGATGTTAATTTCTGAAAAATGGCAAAAAATTGGCTTTTTTGAACCATTTTCAACCTTTCCACCGATATCGTCGATATATCGGCGATATATCCCGATATATCTTTTTCAGGCAGACCGAAACGATATCGATATCGATACGGCCTTCCATGATCACCATACAGGAAGGCATTTTTAACATCAACTTGGAATATAGGCCAATTATTGTTGATATCAATAGATAGAATAATGAGAACATCGCCCAATCTGGATACCGACAAGAAAGTCTAATATAATCCACGCCATAAGTTTGAGTAAAGCCCTTTGCCGCCAGTTGGGCTTTCAACCTGTCAATTTTGCCATCACGAGATTGTTTTGTCGTGAAAACTCATCTACATGCAACAGGTTTCACCCCATGTGGACAAGGCATGAGATCCCATGTCCCTTTAGATGTAAGAACATCTATCTCCTCGTCCATGGTCATTTTCCATACATGGTCTTGCATCTCATCAATATGATCACGAGGAATAGTGATTGCCATCATGGCATCTGTAAACCGTCTATCATCACTAGAAAACTGTTAGTAGAAGTAAAAGAGGAGATAGGATGGAGAGTACATTTTCTCTTACTTCATTGCAGAGCTATAAGGAGATTTACTAGAGCATCTAAATGAGCAGCGGGAGGGACACTCGAAGAAGGTGCATCTTCCTACAAAAAATGAATGGGTAGAGGAACAGGTTCATTGTTACTGGCATTCTCTCTTTTATAAACAATAGGCGGTGGTGGTAACTCCAAAGGCATGTCACTAACAGACTATGTGAAGAAGCTTGTCTGTTCGAAAAAGGTGACTCAACAAAAACATAGTAACGATGTCCCACGGGATCATAGCATCTATACCCCTTTTGGTTCCGAGAGTACCCAAGAAAACGCATTTGGCTGCACAAGTAGATAGTTTATCGATATTATGAAAATTGTGAGCAAAAGCTGTACACCCAAAAATATGCAGAGGTAAGGGAAAAGTGTTTCATCAGGGTAAAAAATGAAAAAGGAGTGGTTCTCTGTAGAACAGGTGAAGATACTCAGCTTATAAGGTGAACAACAGTAATAATGGCATTCCCCCAGTAAGTCTTAGGAACCTTCATGTAAGAGAGAAGAGAGTTGTCAATATCTAGATGGTAACGAAGTTTACTTTCAACAATCCTATTTTGCTGAGAGGTGTAGGCACAGGAAATTTAGTGGATGGTACCCTGAGAATAAAAAAGGGTACCAAATCATGTTGAGCAAATGCAAGCGCATTATCAGTCCTTAAAATCTGAATACAAGCAGAGAATACAATCTTAACGACCTGAAAGAAAATTTGACAAGTTTATTAATCCATAATATCTCTTTTATTAGATAAACCCAAGAACATATGCTATGATCATCGACAAAGACAACAAAATATGTGTGGCCAACTATAACACGAACCAGACAAGGTCCCCAGATGTCACACTAAACCAAAGCAAAAGAATAGAATGGCGAGGATCAACTCTAACAAAAAAAAGAGTTCCTATGATGTTTTCTGAAAAAACACGCCTTTCATTAAAATGGCTTCAATGAAGAAGGTTCGGCGAACATCATGGATAGGGCTTTAGCAGATGGATGACCAAGGCGAAGATGCCATAACAGAGGATCAGAAGAAATCGACACAATGCCAACAAAGGTAGAGTCTATATGAATGTCAAGATAGTAGAGTTCATTCTTCTCATGTCCCCCACCAAAAATCTACATCGTCTAGATGTCATGAAAGTAGCAAGATAGCTCATCAAAAATCACACGACAATGCAGTTCAGTATACAACTTATGAACATACAATAAGCTCAAGGGGAAATTTGAGGCACGGTGAACCCCGAAAAGACGGAGTCTGGAAGAAAATTCCATAGTTCCAACAGAGGTAACTAGTGAATGTGCCCCATTAGCCATTCTAATTGACTTCACAGTGAAAGAAGGTTGAGAGGAGGTCAATAGACTAACTTCTCATGTGATATGGGCAGATGCTTCAGAGTCGATGATCCATGTAGGAGCATTAGCTGTTGCAGTATTGGAAATAGTACCTGATGGAATGGCTAAATGAGCAGTAGGAGTGGTGTCACTGGATGTAGCATCAGATCGTTGTAACATCACCATCAAACGTGAATACTCAGATGATGAAAGTTGAACGGTTTATCCAATAGAATCATGCACAGGGCCCCTGCTGATGTGCTATCATAATCAGATACCGTGTGAGCTTGAGGTGGCATCCCAAATTTTGCCCAACACTTCTCAGACGGATGAATTGTGTAGGGAGGTTGACCTCAGCCATGACCACGACCAGGGTCGCGACCCCGAGTTCCTCAGAAATTGAAACGACCTTGTCCAGGGGAGGCCAGAAAGGCAGAGCTCTCCATTGGCTATGGAGACTGGATTCGAATAATGGAGTTATCAATTTGTTGCAGGCACTCGAAAATGATCTTAGTCAAAGATAAGGTGTCAGAAGTAAGGAATTGCTCTTTAACATTCTGGTAGTGAGGATGTAATCTAGCAAGAAACCTGCAGACTTGTCACTCGGATCTCTCAGTCACATGTTTAGTGCAACAAGCCAGCTGAAATACGACAAGCTCCTCCTAGAGCCCCATGAGTTGACGATAGTATTCCACCAAGGTAGATTCTCCATGTGAGGTAGATCAAATCCTCATGTAGATGTTTTCCAGTCATGACTTAGTGATCTGTTGGGAGCGCGTATGCTCCAACTCATCCCACATCTCTTTGGTCGTCTCCTTGAACAGGAAATTTACCGCTATATGAGGTTCCAGGCTATTTGTCATCCAATCATGACTTGGTAGTTATCTGTAAGCCACGACTCAGTCCTTGTCTTCCTTCTTTAGAGGCTCCTTTGTCAGTATAGAAATCTTCCTTTGACCTCCGATGAATACCTTGAATGCTCGAGACCATAGCACATAATTCTCAGTACCTTTCAATTTGATGGATATACCATGCATCATCATATTAGATGCCAAAGGAGGGGTTTTGTCTCGCTAGACTCGGTGGCCATCGTGGTCAGGAACTGAAATACTCAAATATAATCTGAAATTTCTTTAACCAAGCATCAAATACGATGTAAATAGTCTGATCTCAGTGAAAAACCTCATGCAAAAATGGGTATGAATTTGCAGGCAGAGCCCTAGGAGGTTGTCGTCGACTTGGAGAGGTCCAGGAAGGAGCGACGGTGCACTGGATTGCTGCGGTGAGGTCTAGCAGCGATCTGGACGAGCAGATCTGCCCTCCAGGAGTTAGGGCGGCACCTTCGACATCCACAGAAGCACCAAGGGGAGGGCCGATAAAGTCAAGCGGCAATCAGGAGGGACGACGGAGGTCCCATCAGAGATCCGATAGGGTGCTGTCTGCACCGCCCAACATCTGTGACTGCTCCTTAACGGTGGCCCTAACGGTGGCAGCCATAGGGTGCTGGTTGCTCCTTGGCAGCGTCGCCCAGCGACCTGGAAGTTGGGGGGCCTTACGTGGGCCCTAGGTATAGAGGGTGTCGTGCAAGGGCACGTGAAGGCTTGGGGTGGCGGTAGGAAGATTAGGTCAGAACCCCGATCTAGGATCATCGCTCTGATACCATGTGGAGAAGAAAAGAGAGATAGAGAGAGAGAGAGTTGTTTATTCCATTAGGTATGGGGTTTCTTATATAGCATGAAATCTTACTTACCAAAAGCACGAATTACATGAATTACCCAAGTGGCTACAACGTTCACAGAGATAAGAAGATGTAATTCTAATAAATAATTCTAACAGATGCAGTTACATCTTCTGATAATATCTCTACAATTTGATTGGTTGATGATAAGCCTACTACAAGTTATTCACCTTGTGGGCAATATTCTTATCACATGGACGTGCAACAAACAAGTTGTGGAATCCCGATCTAGTGGGGGGGGTGGAGAGAGAGAGAGAGAGTACAAGACCATCTTCAAGTAGCTTCATGGCAAACCTTTATAAAGGTGAGGATTAGCTTCCACATAATAGCGAGAACAAAAGACCCGTGGAGTAGCCAATGTATCTCACCATCCATAGGCCTGACATTTCCCTAGCAGTTGGGAATTTGAGCTCGTTCATAGACTCATGTAGGATCACCAACCATGATGGTTCTCAGATACATCAAGATTATTGTAAGGATATTTTATGAACCAGAGGCTCTTCAATCAATGTAATTACATATACTAACATTGACTATGCAAAGTGTTTTGTCGAGAAGAAGTTTGCTACAAACTTATTTACATATCTCAATAGTTTTCTTATCCCATGGAAGCGTAAAAAATAAGTTCTGATTTCCTGATCTAGCGTGAAGAGTGGGTACAAGGACATCATCAGGCAACTTCATAGATGGTGTGAACCCTTGTGGTACTTATTGATGTACACGTGTCGTGTAATATGGTAGATTGAGTTACGATACGATATGACAACCGGGCAGTTACACATATTGTGAACTGTTAGAATTATTATATTACAATTATGTTTGTAACCTTCGGGTTCCGTAACCTCCCGTGACCGTTCGGGTTCCGTAACCTCTCGTGACCGTTCGGGTTCCGTAACCCCCCGTGACCTTTCGGATTCCGTAACCCTGGTACTCTCTAGGGTTTTCTCTCTATATAAGAGACCCTAACTCTATGGAATAAACAACCAATTCGTTCCTCTTCTCAACATGGTATCAGAGTGACGGTCCTAGAACGGAGCCTAATACCCTAAATTCGCCACCACCACCAGCCCTCTCTCCATCGACAAGGAGAGAGGGCTGAACCTCCTGCATCACTCATGGATTCGATGGTCTCGTGCAAGGTAGACCGAGTCTTAGCAACACCAGCTGCCACCTCCAACGGCACCTAATGCGTTGCCTAAGGCTCCAACAGCTCCAACCGCACCTCCAGCATTGTCGGCACCGCCTGGAGCCCCCCTCTAATAGCCCCTTCTTCACCACGACTAGTTTCTCCCAACTTGATATTCCATAGTCTTTATTCTATCAAGTATGGGAGAAAGGGGGAGTCAGAGATGATTCTTCAAGATGTTTGCTTCCCTACTATGATTGGTAGACTAACACTCCAGACTACTACTCAGATCATCTGTCTTCACCGAGCATCGACTTCTTCGTCAGGGCGTGTACTTCTTTACGACCCGACTACTATTCCGCGCTGGACTTCTTCTACAGTGATTATTCTCCAGGCACGACAGAGATATATTCCGGTGACCTGCAGGCACGACAGAGATACGTTCCGGTGACCTGATATCGTAACGACTCTACAGGCATGGCAGAGATACGTTCCGGTGACCTGAAAGTCGTAGACCCATCCTCGAGAGAGGTCTTCTACCAGCAACGGACATATGTTCTTATGATGCATCGTGTGAAGATGTGGTGTATTTTTTTTATTACAAGTTGTAGCTTTCTCAGCTCCAGCTTGAGGGGGAGTGTTAGAGTTATTAGATTTACATTTATGTTTGTAACCCTTCGGGTTCCGTAACCTCCCGTGACCCTTCGAGTTCCGTAACCCTCTGTGACCCTTTGAGTTCCGTAACCCCACGTGACCTTTCGGATTCCGTAACCCTTGTACTCTCTAGGGTTTTCTCTCTATATAAGAGACCCTAACTCTATGGAATAAACAACCCATTTGTTCCTCTTCTCAACATGAACAACCCATGTACATGAGTGAACCAAGCATATTTAGGTTGATTGTTACTTTATAATAGATCTAATGAATATAGGTCCTCTTGACATCACCAGTGTTCCCTCAATAGAGTAGATTGTAGACTTTAGGAATGCACTTCCTCAAATTGCTTTTGAGAAATCTCGTAGGAATCTGAGCAGATTTCTATCATCGTAATTCATTCCTATTATATCCTACCTAACCTCTGATTCATACATAAGGCCTAGGTTAGTTAAACAACTATTCTAATTTCCTCCCAACAATTAATAGTTCTAGTATGATAGCCATGCAATTGCACACTACTGATTCCAAAATTAAAGAATGTGAGGAATGAACTATAATATATGAGTCGGGCTAATTGGCAAGAGACAAGAGGAAGTACCAACAGCAAAAGATGAAGAAAAAGGTAGGGCATGCAGCTGGCATGGAAATGTTAACATATATTCCATAAAAGCATGTGTAACTTTACCACGACGTCTAGGTTCACACAACTTACTGCTCTTATGCCATCCCCAGTAGCGTAGCTTTCCTCAAAGATGATGCCATCTTGGCCTTTCAATATCTTTGCCAGTTTCTTCCTCACAACCCCCTCCTGCATACCACATATACATTTCATAACAAAAAGATGGCAAAGTAACTAAAAAACACACCATTTCCTCATAAAATCGCCATACATCTTTCCTCATTGTCCTCCCTCGAAAGAAGAGAAGTGTTGGCCGAGATTCGAATGGGTCTGTAG
This sequence comes from Ottelia alismoides, assembly GCA_037367405.1. Taxonomy (NCBI): domain Eukaryota; kingdom Viridiplantae; phylum Streptophyta; class Magnoliopsida; order Alismatales; family Hydrocharitaceae; genus Ottelia; species Ottelia alismoides. Next base: position 383,871 of record JAZKJV010001459.1, on the reverse strand, counting down.
GATCATCATCCACGAATGAATCCACAACATGAACATAAGGAGCCACCACATCCTTACTAAGAGAGGACACATTCTTCGGATATCGCCCAAAGTCTGCGACAATAAGTATAGAGGCATTCACCTGCTCCCTTAGGAATCTAAATGCATTCGGATGATGCATGGGGATGACATGATCACGACCCCCCGACCTCTGCCAATACTTTGATCTGCCCAGAAAGTCCAGCAAATCCACCTGCCAAGAAAATTCATATTGATACCCGTAACCAGATAATCTGAATCAACACAGGCAACACCGAGCTAATTATTTCATTCCGAAAATGGTCACGTATGCCATTTTGAATCAGCAGAACGCTATTCATTTTAACTTCCATTATATCATTGGGATTAATTCTTAGTCGACGCGGTCCCTTTCCGGGAAGCAGACGCACCTGAAGGCGGCGGTCGATCTCGGTCTCGGGGTCGGTCATGACATGGCCGTGGGTGTTGAAACTGAGGGAGGAGAAGAAGGGGACGAAGAAGGCATCAGCATCGTCGGGGTTGGGGACCCGGACGGCGCGGGAGGCCCTGTGGATGAGGAGGGAGGCCATCAGCCAGTACTCGACGCTGTGCTGGCGCTTCATCCCGGAGGTCTTGGGCCACGTGGGGAGGTTGGAGGAGTTCGGGTGGAGGTCGTCGGGGAGGGGGGAGCGGTCCAGCATCGCCAGATTGAAGCGGCGAGGGAGATCGTACATGTAGACGTGGAGAACCGGGGAATGGGTGAAAATATTGGAGGAGGAGAAGAATTGGGATCGGAGGTCGCCATCGCCGAGGAGGAGGAGGAGGGAGATTGATAGGGCGCTGAGAAGGGCCACGGAGATGGGGACGACCAAGGCCTTCGAGAGCATCTTCTCTTCTCTCTCTCCCTCCCCCACTCTGTCTTACGTATGGGGATGTGGATGTTGGTCGGTGCCCGTCTCTCTTTGTTGAGCTCTCGATCTGTTGAGCTTCACTGAGGAGCTGACACGCTGAGAGCACGAGGGGATGGGGGGCTCGATGCCAAAGGTTTAAAGAGAAGGTGCAGCCTTCAATACAAGGGTGCCAGATCAAAATGACGGTCGGATACGGATACGAATATAGGTATAATCATAGCTTTATCAATTTTAAAATATGAATGCGGATACGAATATTGACGAATGTGAAAAATGTGTTATCATGTCTTTAAAAGCGAATACAAATGTAAAACGAATACGAATCGGATATGAATAATAACAGAAATATTTTATAAATTAACTAAAATATACTTGTTTAGGATGATTTAAACATAAAATAGATATAGCAGATATTGTAATTTCATAATAATTATATCAACAATGCTGAATGCAATCATAAAATGTTGTTATGCGCATTTATAAATAAATCTATTACTATACCTATGTTCGAAGATGAATATACGAATATGAATGTGAATATTAGCGAATGTCGAAGTGATATCCATATCCACATCCATTTTAAAACGAATACGAATGTCAAAATATGTAAAACGAATACGATAGCGGATCGAATACGAATATATTCACATTCGTTTTCATCCCTAATTGAGAGCCCCAATCGACGATCATGTCGTTGATCATACTTCAAATACGTAGGAGCAATTGAAGAAGATATGGTTCAAAGATTCCAGCTCGTTGTGGCAGAAGTAATAAGAGGCTTGGGTCTTCATTTCATGTCTCGCGAGCCTATCTATAGTAGGTAGGCGGTCAAGAATGATCATGTAAATAGTATAGTAGTGTTTGGGGGCCACCCCCTTTAACAAACTTCATGGAGCCACGGCTTGGTGGAGATCTCTTCTGCTAATGGGTCCAACATAACATTTAAATGGTTGAAAATATCCAAAATTACAAAGCACCATGTCACAGGTAGTTTGTAAATATAATTTTTAAATTAGATTGATTATGAACTTTCCGTTGTGACAAAAGTTTGTCACATTTGTGTCAAAGCGAATTAAGAGAGTGACTTCTAAATATGATGATGAAAATTCATTTCGCTAATGTCCTTAGCTACAATTTATTTTTCTTGCGGTGATAGCAATGGTTTTCAAAATTTATATTTCTATAAGTTAACGGCTGTTTAATAATTCATGCAAATAAGTTAATGTAAATTCATTTCTAAATGCCTGCATGTAGTAGTCCACAATGCTGAAGATAAAGTTGATGGATACTTAATTTCTCATTAGAGAGACTTATTCTATATATAGTATCAGATTATTGAATTCATCCAGAAGCTTTCTTTCCTTTTAACTCATTGATATCAGATCGAACTACTCATAGTGAACCTAGATAACATATCATTCCAGAGTATTCCTTTGTAAGTATTGGCATATTAAGAACTTGAGTAATATGCCTATCAAAGGAGGTATGGATTTTTGCGTTTATGCCTTTTGAGTTTTTTTAGTAACGCTCATACCCCCGATTTTTTTGCAATTGTACTTGTGTGTGTATATTCTTTCAAATTTCACATTTGTATCCTTTCATTGTTACACTTACGCCATTATATTACATTAAGAAAAGGACAATGCAGTGAATTTTATAACCAAATATTAGTCCAAATACAAAAAAATATTCGATTAGATTCTAAACAATAAATTCAAGTCATATCATGGTTAGAAGTATAGACAATGCTATTAGTTTCCCTATAATTACTCGCAGTGACGGAGAGAGGGAGGGGCGGGTGGGGGCTTAGCCCCCCGGCACTCGACCAGCATCCGTATATACGTTTAATATATAATACTATATCTAATCCAAATACATTATTTAATAACTAAAATTTATATGTTATGTATAATAGCCCCCCCCGCATCTCAACAAAAAAAAATCAATGTGTAGGGAATAAAAGGGCTGCCCCCACCTCATTTTTTTGCGAATTTTTTTACTTTTTTTGAAAAATATCACAATGTATATTCATCTATATATCCCTTCAACATGTCATTCAAATTTTGTCAGAAATAGATACTCCTTTGTCCTTAAATTAGAATATGTAATTTTAACGGTCTAAACATTTTTGTAATCGATCTGTTCTAGATAGAGGGCATATGAGTCTTTGTTTCTGATGAAATTCGAATGACATATAGGCGGGATATATAGATGAATATACATGGTGATATTTTTCAAAAAAAAATAAAAAAACTTAGAAAATGGGACGGGGACAATCCCATTGGACCCATATATAAAATCTAATTACAATAATTAACTACTAACAATACATGATGTGCATAAGAAAATACTGATACATAAGGATGAAAACGGATCGGATACAGATCGGATATGCCTATTTTCTATCCATATTCGCTTCATCTCTATCGAATACGAATATTGATATGATTCGGATATGCATTAAGGAAATCATATCCTTAAAAATACGAATACGAATCTGAATCGGATATTTATTGAATACGAATACGGATCGAAGAAGAGTTAATTCTAATATGAATCGAATAAAGAATGAAATCCAAATATGGATCCAATAAACATGGAATCCGAATACGGGTCAAATAAAGACTATATACAAATACGAATTGAATTTCTATCAAAGTTCATGATTTAAAAAAAATAGTTCTGAAAAATAAGTTGCACCATGACAAAAGGGAGCATCAAGGTGACCTACGTTCTTGACCGGAAGCAAAGAGGACATGATTATGTAACTTTTGTTTGTGCCATCCCCAAACAAATGGAAATTTATTAATATCATTAATATATTATATTTTATAATGTATAATACTAATACAATAACACATAGTTGTGGCTTATATTATGTTAACTAATATATATAATAATATTAAATATTGTATTCGGATATCTGGATCCGGATATTCAAGTCATTACCATATCTGTATCAATATCTGAAAAAATTTTACAATCCATATCCATATTCGATCCGTATTCGAATCGAATACGGTAAGTGGATATTAGAATATATCTGTATCTGTTTTCATCCCTACTGATACATCCATATATGTCCATCATCATATACGTTTGTAAACCGTCACAGATATGTATTCTTTATTTTATGATATATTATATAGTTAATGATTTTTCTTTTTATTTTCTTTGCATATACGGATATAGATTTGAATACCTCTTTCATTTTTTAGGATTGTAAAACAGATATGGTTACATATTTTTCTAGTGTATATATATGGGTACATATACCTATTTGTATACGCATGTGCAACCCTATTTGTATATGCATCCATTTTAAAATAGATATGCAGATAAGTATACACATGTCAAAATATATATAACAAGTAAGATAAAAGATTGGTACATATATCTATATTCGTTTGCATCCATGTAAGTAAAAAGTATTGTAGTGTTACTTGTTTGAAATATTAAATCTAGTGGTATTACTTAATATCGCATTAATAAATGTATATTTCAGTGATATGAAGAGTTCTCTAGGAATCTTTTTGTCAATACGATGTTTACAGAGATTATTTATGTCCTATTATAAGTTTATATAGGTACTTTTATAAAAATCTGTTCCCAATATTAGTTTCGATCAATTACGGAATTATTGGAAACTCACCTTATAGATTGAATTCGTTTCCAAGAATCCAGCTTTATAGATTTAAACTTCCATTAATGCTCTATATATCCTCCAAATTTCGCTCAAATCTGATGTCATTTCTTATTTTATCTGGTGGTTAAAAGTCCAATCAATATTTAAGAAATTTAAGTTTCGTCTAAAAGAGTAACAAACTTTTAGCCAATGATAAAAAATAGCAAATGATCTTGGATTTAAATGAAATTTGGAGGATATGTATAACATTATTCGTAGATTCTATCTATAAGGTTGGATTTTAAGAAACAAAATTGAACAAAAAAATAATTACAACACCTCTTTTGTAACTGACGTTACATCAGAGGAACCATTTCCCATATATTAACAACTAAAATGACAGATAAATAATATCTAAATAATTTAGCCCCCCCAAGATGAATTTTCTGGCTTCGTCCCTGATTACTCGAGGGGAAATGTAAGGTATCATAGTGAACCTACCTGACCTCTTAAGATCCTCCTTAAGCTGGAATTAAGTGAGAGTATTTTTGCGAAATTAAATTAAAAAACAATTATTAACGTCAAGATGATAACATCTTAAGCACTTCATTTCTCATATTAATCATTGAACTCAACAATCTACTGAAATCTCCTACATATACTAAAAAACATGTAACAAAGTTCACATGAACCCACATCTTTATCATATAAATGTTTATGTAGTTGTTGTTTTACATAGTAGAATTCCTGGATTTAAAACTAAGCGTCGTGACTCTTTTCAAATAAAGACTATACACATAAAATAATTGTTTCAAGATGATAATGATGAATGTAATGACAAAATGGACAATGATAAAATATTAGAAGGCATAATGTAAAAAGGCCACTTTCATTTTAGTCAATGTAAAAAATTCAAAGGATGAGGATATAATACAAAATATTTTTTCACTAAGATCGTGTTAATAAGAGTTTTGTATGAAGGCTGCATATGAGATAAAGCAGATATATGACCATGTACATAGAAAAATATCTTTTTTGTACTCTTAGGCCTACAAATCTGCCATGTCCTTCTGCAAGCGAACCTACCAACTCATGTCGAAACTCTTTGAGATTAAAAAAAATGAATATCAAGCCAAAATATATAAATTTATGCAAATGAAATTCCCCTTTCATTTTTATGTGTCACAACCCCAATTTTGGGTCATAGGATCCTCTCATTTACCAGATCAGGTTACTCAGCTATAACCACTCAATATTAATAACTAACATTCAGAAATAGACTGCAATAGAAAAAGCTATGACGAAAGCATCCAATAGTTTGCCATTCATAATTGAAGTTTACATGGCAGTCTCTCACACTATATCTACTTACATGTACATCAAGCTGTAAAGAAAGAAGACAAAATAACTACTAACTAACCGAGATTAGAAGCAATTATTGTTGGTGGTCTAATCTCCTGACGACGACTCGTCGATGCTTGTCGGGTTTTCAGAAAACATAGGATAGGGATGAGTGAGCGCTTTGTAACGAGGAAGAGAAAAGTAAACAAGTAAGGTAATTTGAGTGAGCACCCTTTAACAAAGAAAAGAAAAGTAAACAAGTAAGGTAATTTAAAAGCTCGTTACACCAGAAAATTCCCAGTTATTTTGTATAGACCTTATTCTATTAAGTTCGTTGTTGAACTTGTAAGCCCATTGCAACCCATTAATACAATAAAAGTTATTATTTTATTATGTCCATCTGAAATGTAATGAACTCTTTGTACAATCAGGGTTTATGCACCATGGTCATATTGAATACCATGTATTTGGGAGGACATGACTGACTTTTGATGATTCGGAAAATAACCTAATTAATTTGTCATTCTTATATTGTAGTTCGACAATCACGGTCAATCAAAAATCAACCATACAATAAATCAATTAAGTTAAATGAAAATATCATTTTATTTATTTTAACTTGGGCAAGCCCCAGGGTCGACTTAAGGAAGTAAAGGAACAACTTAGCGTTCAAATCAGATCACTTAATGCATAGTTTTCAAAGATATGTTTTTGTATTTTTTTTATATGATATGAAATACGAATGCAAATATAAATGAATTAAGTTCTTAAGCAAAATAAGCAACTTATCTTAATTATTTTTTAATTCAAAATTATATTAAGTTAGGTGAGTCGTAATTTTCCAGAAAACCTAATTTAATGATGCATGCAAAAAGTATTTTTGTGGATTTTTCGATGTTAAAATGCAACAAGGAAATAATAAAATGATATTTAAGGATTTTTGAGTAATTTTTCTTGCAAACAGTATGCAAAAATTATAAAAATTAGATATAATGTCAAATATGATAAAATGCACATACTTTATTTTTTAGATTTTATGATGATATCTGAATTTTTTATGAATTTTCTAATGAAACAGAGTGAATCTGAGTAAATAATTCCTAATAAATCTACAATGAAAATTCACGTCAAACCAAAATTATCTCAAATAGATCTATCAATATGCAACCCATGAAAATTAAGTTTGTCAAAAAACATTATCTGTAGATCAAACTAAAAATAAATTAAAAAATTACTCTGCAATTTATTCTGAAAACAAGACACCTCCAATTTCAATAAAAATTAGGTAGAAATTAGAGCACAAGAAAACTTCCAATCTTTGTTTTTTGGAGAATTTTTGGAGTAGGTTATAATTGCATGTGAATTCCAGAGTGTAAAATGTTTAAAATTACATTGATTCTCAATCTCAGAAATTTAAATTCTAAAAATTGCATGTTGTTCCTTAATTGATTCTACATCCGTGAATATTTATTCATAATTTTATAAGCTTTGCATGATTTATTAAATGTAAAAAAGTCATATTTTTGAGATGTGACATTTTCTATGGTAAAGGATATTTGGCGGATCATGATCTTCGTATTAGAATCAGATGTGATATTGATAGTTCTATTAACAATATTTCTGATTTTGATTCTTATTCGTATGTTGTTTCAAATATAGAATCTATTTATTTATTGCATGCCAGGCTAGGACATGTAAATTTCAATTATATGAAAAGGATGATGGAACTTGATATGATTCTTGATCACACTATTGACAAACCTAAAAATGTGAAATATGTGCACAAACCAAATTACTTAGAAAGCCTTTTCATTATGTGAATAGGGAAACTGAAATTCTAGATTTGGTATATACTAATATTTATGAGTTTGGTAGTATGATGACTAGAGATAACAAAATATATTTTATTACTTTCATATGTGTAGTACTACATACTATTATGTTTATTTGCTTAAAACTAATGATGAAACCTTAGAGAAGTTTTTTATTTTAAGAATGAAGAAGAAATACAAACACGTAAGTTCTTAAATCTTAAAGGTCAGATATGGGTGGTGAATACACATCTAACATATTTGATGAGCAGTGAACATTATTTGACATGGTTCATGAGGTCACTGCACCATATTCACCACAATTTAATGGAATAGCAAGATGAAAAAATAGAACCCTAATTGACATAATCAACATACTCTTGCAGAGTTCTGGCCTACTGGTGAGAGACCTACCAACTAGGGCTAAGTATCAAAGTAAAACAAAGGTCGTTGCGACCCCAATCAATCGGCCGACTCAATCGAGAAAAAATAAAACCACTCAACGAAAAATCAAGCAATCAAGAAATGAAGCGTGTAAGCGGTTTGCTCTTTTATTTACCAGGTATAGCCACTACGGTCAAACACAAAGAGCATGAAAGAAATACGAAGTAGTCAAATTTCTCGAAATAAAACAATTTTTAGTGATTTTTGATTTTTGGATTTTTAATTTTTAAATAAAGCACATAAGTACAAAAATAAAAGAAAGTAATTACAATAATCTTTTTATCTTTTTCTAAATAACTAAAAATAGTCAGAAAATTAAATTAAAAATATTTTTGGATTTTCTGGGTTTTAGACTGTTATTGATAATTTTCTTGGATTTTTCAAATGTTTTTATAATTTTATAAAAATCAAATGAGGCTTAAAACTCAAAATAGTGCACAGTCAGGACTAAATTACAAATTTAAAATATTTAAAATACCTAAAGTCCTAGATAGCAATTTTTTGATAAAATAGAGATAAAAAACTACAAACAGGAACTGAAAATGGATTTTTTGGAATTTTATTTGATTTTATATGATTTTTATAAGATTTTGAATGCTTTGTAATTTTTAGGGTTTTTATGATGAATTTAAAAAAAACTAACAAGGTAATTAAAACACCATAAAGGGCACAACGGTAGTTTTTACATAATTTTTAAAGCATTTTTCGAATTTTTAAGATTCTTATTAGGGAAAACATCGATATTTTTAAGGATTTTTGAATTTTTAAAAATAGAAAATGTAAATAAATCAACCCGATAAAATTACAATAAATATTAAACGCTAACAAGAGCCAATGGTAATTTTTATGTAACTTTTTGAATTAATTTAATATTGATTAAGTCCAAAACAAAGCCTACAATTAAGCACAGTTCACAAGGACCTCTTTATAAATACTTTAAGTCTACGGAACGAACAGATAACATGGTTTGAAAGTTTAGGGTTCAATCCGCAAGTTTCCCACTCAGATCACGCACATGCTCAAAACACAACGCACAGGGGTATATATGCAATTTCTAAAACTTAACATTTATTTACTAAAAGCATCAGAGTTCAGGACAGAACACATAAATAACCCAAAACTCACGTGAGCCTACATACACTTCAGATTCAGAGGGACTAAAATGCAAATAACATAAACTACGAGGTCCAAACTGTAAATGTACTTAATTGACAGCGGGGCTCCGACCAGCTGGTCGGAGCAGAGCTGACTACGGTGACGCTAAATGGAGAAGATTGAACGAACAAGGAACTACAACAAGGTGGATAAATACTTGGAGATTTGGATGGGTTCCCGAGCTCCAAGCGAAGGTGAAGGCAGGGTCTTGGCCTCAACCAAGCTGCGGCTGGCTGGGAGGCTGCTCGCGACGGTTCTCCGACCATGAAGGGAGCTACGAGCCTCCAAGCACCTACGGATGATCCTAAAGCATGCCTCCTACGACTGTCACTACGAGGAAGGTGTCTAGGGGTCTGTGATGGCACGAGAGACAAGTTGCCCCGTGCAGGAAGCAGAAGAGGCATTTTATAGACATGGCCAAGGGTCTGGAAAGATCGACGAAGAGCCCAAAACCCTAAAAAGATCTGATCCTTCCTAATGATCCACGAGAATCACGGATCCAAGGAGAAGAATCGGGCAATGGAACCGAGGCAAAAGACGGTTGGGACAGACCGAAGAAATCTTAGAAGGAGCGCTGGCGACACTCGTTTGACCCGACCAGGTCTAAAAGAGATCGTTGACCGGGGCCTAAGGTCCGATGTGGACCGATGGGATCCAAGGTTAAATAATATTCAATAAATAATAATAAATGATTTTAAAATAAAAAATGAATAAAATGAAAGTTGTTTATTATTTTTCGGCTATTTTCTGTTATTTTTTATTTATTTTTATGAGAAATAAAATAAGGTATATATTGTATATAGTATTATATAAAGGTAAAATATACCTAGGTATTTTGTATAAGTATTTTTATTTTATTATTTTTACATAAATTCCTTTATTTTATATTTTAATTATTTACAATATAGTTTTAAGAGTATAAAATAATTTTTATTTTATTTTATACATTATTTAAAGGGTATAAAATAAATAGTGGATGTGATATGTACATGTGTATTTTATACAAAGGTTTGATGATTTTATTTTTATTTTACTTTTATTTTTCTGATTTTTATTTTATTTTTATAATATTATTAAAATAATATACAAGGATGTAAAAGAATTTTTGAATAAAATAATTTGATTTTATCAAAAATAAATAGATAAATAATATGTACAAATGTAGTTGATATGTTCAGTACAAAGTAGACCCTATCTCTCTACTTATTTTCTTTTGCGATCAGGTCAAGACTTGACCTTCTCTTGGAATTTGGGTCACTTTGTATTTATTCTAAATACATCATTCTTTTTTCTTTTTCTTTTATTCTTTTATTTTTGCAAAATAAATGCTAAATATGCAATTTTAATAATGCCATGGAAAATGCTAAGTTATTTTTTTATAGGAATTTACTAGGTGTTTTGCTAAAAAGAAGAGCTAAAATAAAAGAATAAAGAATGAGAATCATGGATTCATCACCCCTTATATTTTACCTTTCTAGTCCCTTAGCAAGCACTTATTTGAAAAAGAAGTGAAAATCAAAAGAAAAGAAAAAGAATCAAGGCTGATTATTAAACTTTTCTTCATTAAATTGGAGTATGGAGCTTAGTCAGACCTTTGGATTATTAGTTCATCGTAATCTTATTGAGAAATAGGTTTAAGACTCAATATCCTCTAAGTTCCACAATTCTATGGTCAAGACTCATTAATAAACCATGTCAGAACAAGTCTACATACACAAACTCTAATGACTATGCATCTTTTCTTGTAATGTGTAAGTGATATGTAGCTTCCCACCTCAGAAATAACAAAGAAACAACCTCCCTCAATAAGGTCACTCTAATTTCCCAGTCTAGTAGCTCTTTCCTCGACGAGCGGGATATTCCCTTCTAAGTTCAAGTTCAACCATCTCAAGAAGAGGGGAAAGAAAAGAATGGATCGTGACCAGTGTAGCCACGTATCCCTTGGAGCAAAGCCAGTGTATCTAGGTCTCTAGATGCAAGCTTCCATGAGATGAGAAGGTGGAGTGCATAAGCTTTGCTTATTCACTATATACACTCCAGCAGACATTTTATTTTCAATTAGGAATGTCCCCTTTTTTAGAGTTTTTCTTGATTTTGCACATTTTTTAGGTGCATATATACAACATATTTACATGGTGCAGCATGTATATAAGAAGTTTTTCCTTTTGAGACAGTAGACTATCCCTCTTTGAAGCATTATTGCAACCCACAGACTCTTGCCTTTAGACCTCAATGCTACTAGACCATATTGAGATGCACATCCCTCCATAGAGGAACACGAGAGGTTCCACCTATAAATACTACCCTCGTATGCTACACCAAGCCAAAGAATCCTGCTTCCTTACCACCTCATACGTGTTGAGCTACGTGTAAGATGTGTGTCGAAGTCAAGCCATTGTCTTTGAGAGTCATGCGTGCGTTGTTAAGTGTTCAACTTAGGCTCATCGAGATGACATGTGAACATAGCCTAGTGGACTCAAAAAATTAAGTCACTAATGGACCTGAAAAGTTATAACCCCAAATCCTATAAGGTTCATCTGAAGTTAAGTGGATTAAGGTCTTAACCAAGCTCTATTTTTCAATTTGATTCCAAACTAGTTTAAATGTCAACTATGATTCAGAAGAATATTCAAGCAAATATGTATAAAAATTCTTTTTGTGCAATTTTTCAAAATATGCAATTTTTATGAAAAAAATTGAATGCAAGGAAGAAGGGAAAGTTTTGCAAAATATTTACATACAGAATTTACATACAGAATTTTGCAAACTTTTATTCTCCAAATTTTCAAAAATTTTGTACTATGTACATAATTTTGATACAAAAAATATTTACAAGGACTTTACAATCAAAATATTTTTACAAACATTTGTACAAAAATAGTTTTTACAAAAGCTATTTACAAACATTTATGTATACAAATTTCAATTTTTTGTGATTTTTAGCCATTTTATTTATTATCACACCCACACAAAGTACGAGTTATGGCTAAAGTATATATACAATATATACGACACCCCCTATACTTAGCTCAAACGATGTCCTCAGAGTGATCAAAGAGTGATGAAAGGAAGACATAACTCATGCTGAGTATTGGAAAGTGAAAAGAATGCTATATTGCAACGACGAATGAAAGAATGTAATGAATAGAGGTCGGTGGTCCCCCTATAATTAGGATCAAGTAATCCTAAGTATAGAAGTCTATACACAAGGGGAAAACCGAGGGTTAGGATGTACAAGGTTTACCTCCCCTATACTTAGGGTAAAATATCCCTAAGTATAGGCAGCAAAACAAAGGTAATGAACTCAAAAATAAATAATCACAAGTCTGATACCCTCCCTATACTTAAGATAAAGTGCACCCTAAATATAGCATAATCATTAGATGAATATGGGTATTAGACAAAAAGAATGATGATACGGACAACTGGATCTATACAACTACGAAAGAGAAGTGAAAATCAGGCACGAGATGCAAATGATGTGAGTCAAAGATCGCATCTCATGCAAAATGAATAGGAGCAACTTCAATGATCAGCGGATTATGATCAAGATATGGCTTCAGGCGCTGACCGTTAACTCGAAAGGCGGATTCAGATGACGACTCAGATATATCAATGCTTCCATTATCGTACACATTTCGGACCAAGTAAGGTCCCTTTCATTTGCTTTATAGTTTCCTTGGAAATAATCTCAACCTAGCATCAAATAGCCATACTCGTTGGTTCAGCTCAAACTGTTTATGCCTGATATGAGAATCATGCCATATCTTTACTCTCTCCTTATACTGCAAGCTACTCGAAAAGGTTGTATCTCTCAACTCCACCAGGGCTGCCAACTCTGCTTTCCTCTGATCTCCTATACTCTTGGGATCCAATAATAAGTCAGTGACTGCCCAAAGTAACTTGTACTTGATCTTCACAGGTAAATATCATGGCTTCCATAAACGAGATGAAAGGGGATATGCACCCAAAGGCGTCTTGAAGGAGGTCTAATAGGCCCACAAGACCGAGTCCAAAAGCTGTGACAAATCATTTTGGTCTGAGAAGACAACCTTATGCAATATAGTCTTGATCTCCATGTTCGATACTTCAGCAAGACCATTGGTCTGAGGGTGATATGGAGTGTCAACTCGATGGTCAATGCTGAACTCGTTAGAAAGGGCCCTTACCTTATCGTTGATAAAGTGAGTCCCCCCTTAAGATATCAAAAATCTAGGTACCTCAAACCGTGAAATGATATTTTTCCTCAAAAAACTACATACTGTTTTAGCATCTGCGGCTCGGGCGAGGATGGCCTCAACCCAACGACTCGCGTAATCCACAACCAGCAGAATGCACTCGAATCCATGACTCTTAGGGAATGGACCCATGAAATCGATGCCCCATACGTCAAAAACCTCACATAAGTGAATGGGATGCATCGACATCATATCACGCTATCCACAGGTGCCCATCCTCTGACAATCAGTAGACCTCTTCATGAATTCATCAGAATCGTTGAAGAGGGTAAGCCACTATAGACCAGATTGGAGCACTTTCTGTGTTGTCCTCCTCCTAGAGTGATTTCCTCCTGCATCATGCTTGTGGCAGTATGTGAGTACGCTGTGGTGCTCCTCTTGAGGAATGCACCGATGCCAGACACTATCCTCTCCTTCATGATAAAGGATTGGATCCTCCCAATGGTACGACTTGACTTTCGTAAGGAAAGTCTCAAGTCACCGTCTGGGTCAACCTTGTAGAACTTTCTTGGTGACAAGATAGTTCACAATGTCAGCATACCATGGAAGCGAGACGATAGCAAGTATCGCCTCATCTGAGAAGGTCTTTGTGACAGGTGCAATATGATCGAAATCCTCAAGGTTCTCTAAACATGAGAGGTGATCCGCCACCACATTCTTGACTCCATGCTTATCCTTAATCTCTATGTCAAACTCCTGGAATAGAAGGATCCATCTGGTCAATCGAGCTTTGGCATCCTTCTTTGCCATGTGGTATCGGATGGCGGTGTGATATGTAAATATAGTCACTCAGGATCCAAGAATATAAGATCTGAACTTGTCCAAAGCAAAGACTATTGCTAGCATCTCCTTCTCAATCACAGTATAGTTCCGCTGAGCGGCATCCAAAGTACGTCTAACATAGTGAATGGCATATGGCAATCTATCCCTCCTCTGTCCTAGCACAACCCCTATGGTAAAATCAGAAGCATCCGTCATGATCTCGAATGGGAGAGACCAATCGGGTGACTGAAGGACAGGAGACTCAACAACTAATCCCTTGAAAGTCTCAAATAACGTTAGACACTTATCATCTACAATGAACTCGGTGTCTTTTATCAGTAGATCAGTAAGCGGTCGGGAAATACGACTGAAATCTTGAATGAATCGTCGGTAGAAATCGATATACCCTAAAAAAGACCGCAATTGCCGCAAATTGGGCGGTGGGTTGAGTTTCTTGATGATATCCACCTTGGTCGGTCGACCTCCATGCCCTTGTTGGAGATGATATGGCCAAGCATCGTCCCCTAAGTCCCCATGGAGTGACTCTTCTCCCAAGGTAATACTAGATGGACCTCTATGCAGCGTTGAAGTACGCGGTCTAGACAGTCAAGACAAGCATCAAACCTATCGCTGTAGACCGAAAAGTTATCCATGAAGACCTCTAAACAGTCACCCACCATGTCTGAGAAGATGGAAAGCATACACCTTTGGAATGTAAACGGGGTATTACATAAACCAAAGGGCATTCGTCTAAAAGCATACGTCTCAAACAGACAGGTGAATGTCATTTTCTCCTGGTCTTCGGGCGCTATGGCCACCGGGTTGTATCCGAAATACCTGTCAAGGAAACAGTAATGACTCTTCCTAGCTAGCTTCTCGATAATCTGATCAATAAAATAGCAGTGGGAAATGATCCTTCTTGGTGGCATGATTCAATCGTCTGTAGTCCACACGGACCCTCCAAGAAGTGGTACCTGAGTAGCTATCTCCTCTCCAGACTTTCTCACAACTGTAGTGATATCTATCTTCTTGGGTACCACATGTAATGGACTAACCCACTTGGAGTTGGAGATGGGATAGATAAAATCGTCACTCCACCACTTTGATATTTCTTTCATGACTACATCTCAAAGATTTAGGTTCAGTCGTCGTTGGAACTCACGCGATGACTTGGTGTCCTCTTCGAGATAGATGTGGTGGGAGCACATGCCCGGACTTATCCCCTGGAGATCAGCTACGCTCCATCCAATCTCCTTGCAGTTTCTTTCAAGAACCTCCATTAAATGAGATTCTTGATCTCCAGTCAAATCCGTTGAGATAATAGCTTGGAACATATCTGGATCACCAACAAGGAATCTGTACTTCATCGACTGCGACAAGGTCTTCAGTTCTGGACAACTGGGAGCTGGCAAATTTGGTTTCTGAAATATATGAGTGAAGGAAACCAGGTCTGCATGAGAGAACTCTCGCTGCATCTGTGAATCTGATGAAGGCGGCCCTGCTGGTGTATCTATCATATGAACCGGCTCACTCTCTGCCCTAGATGTTGGCTCTGAAGGAATCAAACATGGTAGATAATCATCAAAATCATCCCAATCAATGCTTGAGTATGAGGGATCTGAATAGGAGGAACATGAAATGTACTCTGCATCGCTATCCTGACCACGATCGTCAGCCTCAAATGTGTCTGGTGCCAAGAGTGTGCTCTCTGAACTCTCATATGCTAAAATCAATGAATATGCAGTGTCTGAAGGTGAGATAAGAGCTCGTGATACGGGGTCTACCCAAAATGCTTAATCGTCTGTGATCACAAAATCACGCTCCTGATGGACGTCTCGCTCTACATCTATCATCTGCTCTAAATCACTCGACTGCTCGGAGCAAGTTGAATCTCTCGGTCTGGTCTCCTCGATCGTCTCTATTTGTACACTTTCGCCCTCGATGCGAAAGTATACCTTCCCACTATCATGTTCGGATATTGCCTTGATTATGGCCAAGAATGGGCATCCAAGGATGATGGGGGTATCAATCATAGACTCAGGGATCTCCATGCCCAATACAACAAAGTCCATGGGGAATTTCAGGTCATGAATTGTGATGACCATGTCCTTCAATAACCCCTTCAACCTCTTGACAGATCTATCAGCAAATTGAAGGATTGTTCTATTGTGTCAAAGAGGGTCGAACTTGAATCAATCGAGTAATGTTGCCGGGAGAAGGTTAATAGAAGAGCCGCTGTCTAATAGGGTACAATGGAACCGGTGCTCATGGATATGGCCTCTGACATATGGAGCTTCTGCATCTGATCTCTTGGCTGGCAATTGAGTCTGAATGGCAAAGCAAGTGGCATGAGTAAGCACATGGATCTCTGCATTGTGGTTCCTCCTCTTCCTGCGGATGGTGGTCTTCTCTCTCAGATTCTTCTGCGAGAGAGGGATGTGCTCTAATGCCTCATGTAGAGTCATATGTATCTGAAATCGATCAATCATCTTCTCGTTGAACTCTAGCTGGTGTTTCTTTTTAGGATTTCCTTTTTTATTCTCCTTTCCTAAGCAGAGTGCTTGAGGGAAGGGGATGGCTGGACCCTCTTCAAAAAGATGAGGGTCTAAAATAGGTTCTTGAGCATGTAGTGAACTATAATCCATACCAAGATCATCATGCAAAACAGATGGACTCACATGGGATACAGAAACCTTTCTTTTATTCAAATTTTATTTTTTTTTTCTATTTTTCCATTTTTTTGTTTTTTCTGAAACTATCATGAGATACAAAAGGAGGTAACACAACTGAAGGTAACTTGGAGGCATCAGTACCACCCACAACATCTTATCTTGCGGCATCAACACCGCACTCTAGCCAAGCATCTCTCACTAAAGTGGCATCAAGACCACCACATGCATCTAAAATCACAACGACCTCAGTATCGTCGGTTGGATCAACATCCCTGCTGGTTTCAACACCACCGTCATCGTCATCATGAGCGGCATCAGCACTGCTTCCATCCTCATCTAGCGCTCCAGAATCTCCAAGTGGTCGTCGCTCAAACGAGGCACCGTCGGCTGGTATCCTACTGCTCCTAAGTATCATAAAATCAGCATCAAATACATAGGAAGAAATATTACCCAAAGTATCACTAGGAGTGGTAGTCTCTGTAAACTCTACCTGCTCAAATTTCCTCTTCAGATTGTTTGGGTTAGGTTCAATCTGAGTGGGTATGGCAGCCTTGACCTTGATAATCTCCCTCATCTCCTATCGGAGCTCATCCATCTCTCGCCATAAGGATGTCTATTGGTCAAAAAGTAGGCGGGCGAGGTCGTCAAGGGCTGGGTTTTCATACACAGGTGCATGAGAACTAGACGGGTTGCCTCGCTGAAATTGAGGCTGAGACTATTGTTGGTAATGAGGAGGAGGCTGGGAGTACTACTGAGGTTGTTGTGGCTGCCTCCACTGCTGTCCCTGATGGTAGGGATGAGGACCCTGCTGCTGGTACTACTAGTGGGAGTGATAGGGATAATGTATCTGCTGCTGGCTGCTCTGCCCGACCTGAGCTAGAGGCTGCTGCTGGGACGAGGTGACTCTGGTTGACCATCGGAAACCCGAGTGATCATGACCAATCTCGTGTTGTTGTTGGTACTGGTCATACCAAATCCCATTAACTTCCATCAACGGCTCCTGCTGCTCGAAGTGTAGCATGGGAAGAACTACCAGGAGCTGATCCTACTGGTAGACCACTATCTGAGTGTCCGGAGATGGTGGTGGATGCTGGTAGTGCTGTAGCTACTGAACCAGTTCTGCCTGGATGTGGTGAACCTAGCGGTATGTGGCAGAAGGCTGTGTAGAGCTGCTGCTGGGATCAGCCCATAATCTGAGATGGGGTTGGGGAGCCGTATGTGCCTCCTGGAGACACATGATTTGAGTCTTCATGTCACTCAGTGTCTGTGCCAACTAATCAATCTGGGTCAAGCCTTGGCACTGCTTCTTTTCAATGATCTCGATGCGGTCCAGCTTCTCGCTGATGTTGCCCATGTCAGCGGTTGAGGACTCGACCTGTGCTGCTATTGATGAAGTAGAAGGACCGGCATTGGCCCGTGCAATCCTCTGATAAGACACAGCATGTGGGAGGGGTTCCCCTGAGTGTAGACCATAGTCTGGGACATCACCGTGTAGTTTTCTGCCATCTCCTCATAGATGGCTCACACTTGGTCCTCGTCCTTGGCAAAATAGGACGCTCCACACAAGGCATTTACTAGCCCCTACAGCTCCGGTGTTAGTGATAAATCTCGCATTCATCATGTTAAAATTGGTTTGTTAAGCTATGTTCCCCAACATTTGCATGCATTTAATCACTAATAAAGCATCATTAGCATTCAAACATGTGTAAATAATATTTGCATTTCATCATGCACAAATTGCATTAAGAATTCCAAGTGTAAATTAGCCCAAAAAGCTGCTAATTTATCCTATTTTTAGTTAATTCATCCTAATTCCGATTGACCCCAAACTACCTCCATTGTGTAGATATTACTAACCTTATTAAATAAAAAATACAAAAAATTACTAACTCCAATAAGTGCCAAATAATCTCATAGTCTGATTTCACATCTGACAGACTAAAATGAGCATATCTCCCATGTACAATGTCCGATTTTGATCTACTTACTTTTAAAATACTCCATTTTCAAATACCTTCAAAACAAGACCGATTTCATAAAATTCGGAGCTCATGTGTGAAAGTTGGGTTTTGGGCCTCTTTTGCGCATTTTGACTTTTTGCTATTTTTAACCTGAGTTTTTACATACATAATTAACCCTTTAAATTTTATTTCTTCTTCATTTGTGTTCTTTGATGAAAGTTTTGTTAATCGAACAAAAATCCAAATCCAGATTAAAACTGAAATCAAAGAAACTGGCTGAGTTCAAGTGTCCATTGTGTGTTTCTTACTTCTATTTTATTTTCTCATTTTCTTAGTTATTAAAAATCCAAAAAAATATATTAATGTGTAAATAAATTTCTTGTATTTTATCGTATTTTTTTAGATTTTTTGTTCTCTTTAAAACCATCAAAAAAAATCCAAAATCCCCAAAATCTGGTTTTCTATACACACGGAGAACCACCAAAAATACCACTTCGCACAGGTGACCTCTTTTGCTCCCGGGCCCTTCATGAAACCTGTAGATCTAGACGAGACGAACAACTTTTGTGAAGGAAAATTTTCGATCTGAGGTCTCCTTCTATTTTTTTTCTATTTTTCTTTATCCTTAAATTTTGAAATTTTTTGGGGGTGCCACGTGGTAGCTCCAGGGCTTGCCATGTGGCACCCCCACCTGCTTCTCTCTCTTCTCGCACGTGCCACACATGTGCCGCCTTCTCTTCCCGCGCACACGTGATCACCCCCTCCCCTTCCATGCAGTCGTTCCCACCTTCCACGCCATCAACGCCTCCGCCATAACGCCGCGGCCGTTACCGGCCCATCCGACCCTCCGTTCCTCCTCCTCGCCTCTTGGCCACTCCCCTCGCGCATAACTGCCGCCATCCTCCTATAAAGTCCCACCATCGCCCCACAGCAGCCCTTATCCGCCAAATCTCCCTTGCAGATCGGTGACAGCGGCCCCGGACGACGTGATCCAGAGGGAACCACGACCACTGCTGCCACCTTGCTCCGGCGAGCGGGCTGAGCTTCTCCGCGACCTCGCCGCGGCTGAAGCGAAGATTAGGAGCGAGCTTCTGCTCCTCCAAACCCAGGCGAGTCTACTCGTTCGTTCATCTCCCTCGACATCAACTCTCCCATCGTAGCTTCACCACTCGCCTCGCTCGACCTCCTCCGTCAGTCGTGTGTCGACCGGCCAAATCCCCCCCCCCCCCCCCCGCGCGCATCTCGCCTGGAGCCGACACATTTCGCCTGCAGCCTCCCCCACGTGTCGGAGGCAACGCCACCGCCTTTCCTAAGCCTCCGTCGGTCGTGTGTCGACCGATCGAGGCCTCGTCGCCACCTTGGCCCCGCGCTTCGGCCACCGCCCCCGCACCTCGGCCGCACCGCCCCGCTCCCACCGTCGCTTCGCCATCGTCCGCCCGACCACCCCCGGGCCTCGCAGCATACAGGTGCTGTAGGATCGGGCTTCCTTTCCTTGATCCTACGGCCAGTTGCAAGCCACGTCGGCCCACTAAACCACCCTCCGAACCTGAAGGTTCGACCGCCCCGAGCCTCTCCAGTCTGCCACCTAGGCTCGGGTCGACGGAGCCACAGCTTTGCCCCCGAGCCTCTGCTTTGTCATCCGAGCCTGAGGCCAGGCACCCGAACCTCAGCCCCGGGCCGCCCGAGCCTCAGCCCTATCATCCGAACCTGATGGCGCACGCGCAACGCACGTGTGCGGTGGGAAAATTGCATCGAAGCCCCCGCAAGTTCCAGATATTGCAGAAAAACCCCCGTAAGGGTAAATTATAGAGGACCCCCTCCAACTTTTATAAATTATAGATAAGCCCCTACATGGACCTTTTTGAAAGAAAAAACTTTATTTTATTTACATTTTAGTCCCCACAATTTCATTTTAGCATATCTTTCTCATACGAACTCCGTTTTTAGCATACAATATGTCATTTTGAAGCTCTTTTCACTTGGCATAATTTGTGGACAGATTCGAGGTTGTTTATTGATAAATATTATTGAGGATATCTGTTGACTCTTGCAAGATGAATTTTGACATATTATAAATTGATGAATCAATTCTTACAGGGGTGTTCTTATGAAGGATAGATATTGATCTCTCATTCTTTTACATGATCAGTTTTATTGAGGCTTTGATTGGAGAATAATGATTTATCAATAGAATCATTTGCCTTATCCCAGTAATTTGCAAGATTTTTTCTCAGAAATATTTTCCTTCTTGCCTGCTTCTGGAGATATTTTTCTGAATGTAATTTTTTAGATCTGCGGTGGGATTCTGAGGATTAATTGACTTTATTAATTGATGATTTAAATTGTGAAAAATCACAGATCCTGAGCTGAATTAGTGTCTCTATTTATTTCCTTGTCATTGCATTTCTTCGCATTTGTATTATATTTTCCCAACACAGAAATTAACCAAACATTAATTAATTATTTAATTTAAATTAAAACCACACAACTAAGAATCATCGTTCCCTCTGTTCGACCTTGGTAGACTCGCCAAGTAAAAAAATAATCCACAACATTCAAACGTGTGTGGTTTTTGACGAACTGAATTTGCCTCCTATACTACGACAATTCCTGATTATTAAAGAGGCAAATTTGACGTTCATCAAATGGCGCCATTGTCGGGGACGGTGAATTTTTAAGGATTTTTTGTAATTAATTTTTGTGGAAATAATTTTTGTGTCATTTTTTGCATTTTTTTCCTTTTTCATTTTTTTCTTCTTCTGATACTAACCGCACTTTCTCTCTTCGCAGATTACTCGGAGCTAATTTTGGATATAAATCAAGGACTTGCGAAGAAGACTGATTTTTATTTTATTTTATTTTATTTTTTTGAGAGAGAGTTAATATAGATTTAAATTTCTTTATTATTCTCATGGTCCCTCTCTTTGAACCTTTGTAATAATTGGACTGAACTTATCTTTGGTGTGTCGGGTCTGTTTCAACCCCTTCTGTGTGGTTGGCGCGATTCATCATCTCAATATATTGATCTTAGCAAAATCCCTGAGAAAAATTTCCTAATAAATATATATATAATCCATAAATTAACAAAATGACTCTTGTAAATAAAATACATTAATTATTGTTTATCATATTGTACAAAATAAATTAACACTCTAAAGCCGCAAAATAAACAAGTTTTCCACCTATAAATAGCCCAAAATTTTATCTATTTTTAATAATTTCATTTCAATTCCTTTTTGCCTAATTCTTTCTCTAACTTGTTTATAAAAATGTATACAAAAATACAAAATACAAAATAAATTTCACCTCAAATAAATGCTCCTAGATCCCAAAGAGAAAAAGCCGTAAAGTCCAACTTCCAAGCTAAATTCCCGCTCCGTATGAACTTCGAATTCACCGAACTCACTTTTAAAGTTCAAGTTAGAAAATTATCTATCCAAGGAAGTGGTTTCATTAAAATCGAAGCTCATTTGCAAAAGTTGGGTTTTGGGACCTAGATGTACATTGTATATTATGTATATATTTATTCTTTCTTTATCTTTCTCAATTATTAAAAATCCAAAAAAATCATTGTTATGTTGTATTTTAATTATATTATTTTATAGTATTTTTCCGTTGTAAATATCTCTTATTAAAACGACAAAAAATACAAATTAGAAAAGTAAACAAAAAATGTACATGGTGTTTTGTCTTCTTTTATAAATTCTCCACTATTTTTCTTCTCTTTTTATTTATTGTATTTAAAGTAGCCACTTTATTTATTTATTTATTATTTAATTTTCATTCTCTACAATAACCACCAATTCAACTCCATTATTCCACCATTTTTTCCAACTTCCCATTCAACTCCATTAATAATACAACCTCCCATTCAACTCCACCACCTTAATAACTTCTCATTCTTTCCTCTTTATATACATCTCATTCTCCTCATTTTGGCCTTTGATCCATCTTTATGTGAGGAGAGCCTAGTTCCCAGAGTTGAATCGGTGACAGCGACGCAATCGCGGTCGAACGACGACAACCCTCTCTCTGGTGAGATCCATTGGCTTTTTGGCCAACATCGCAGCTGCAACCGCGTGCTGCTCGAGCTCATCGCACGCCGGCGATTCGAGTGAAGACCGTGCTCTCGTGAGCACAACATAGGCGACCGCGTTCATCGTAGGTAATTTTATTCTCATTTTTATTTTTGTATTTTTAGTCCATCACATTACCATCCATATACCCCCATTTGTTCCACATCATCTTCACCACCATCATCACATCATTTTTTTTCCACATCATGTGCATCCATTGTTTAACAAAATTAAAAAAATTAAAAAAAAATAAAATAAAAAAATTTATTACAGCAGCAAAACAAAAATTTAAAAAAACAAAAAAAATAACGGAGGTGGAGCAGCTCCAAGGCTGTCGCCCCACCTCCCCCAAGGCCGCCGCTGCCGTGTGCAGCCGGCGCCCTCCGCCTCTCCGCCACCGTCGTGCGCAGGCAGCTCTCTCCTCCTCGCGCAGCCGCGTGCGAGCGGCGCCAGCAGCCGCATCCACAGCCGACTACTCTAGCCGGCCGCCGTCCTCCCAACGCCACCCGCGTCCAGCTCTTCCACTGCCGCCCCCCAAGGCGGGCCACCGCGCCTCTGCCATGCCACCTCTACGTCTCTTTTGCGCCCCCAGCACGGGCCGCCATGCCTCCTCGCCACCGCTGACCCCCACCCCCCTTTGGGTTCATCTCCATCGTGCCTCCAAAGGAAGAAGAAGGTTACTTTCTTTTTTTTAATTTTTAATGTGAAAATTGCATTTCATATTTTTCCATTTTTTGTAATTGCAAATCAGGCCCTGTAATTATTTTCTTTTGTTTAAGTTTATTTATGTTTGCACGGATGCCTCTGTGTTAGTGCGTTAATTTGGACATCAACTTTGCACCTTTTATTCAATAAAAATAGTATGATGTTGAGCAACAAATTGTCTACCATATGAATATTTCTTTGTATTTTTGTGATATTTGGGTAATTAATTAAAATTTTCTAACTGAAATTCTGTGTATTTTACTCATTCAGTGCTCTTAAATTGATATCTAACTCACGGTTACTTTAAAATTTCAAAAAAAAATTTGTGATGCCTTGATGAGCGTTTAATTTACTGTGCAAATTTCATCTAAAATGGAGTTGTCTTGTGCCTTAAATAAATTATGGAGTGATTTTTGTATTTGATTTTTTATTAAATCCACATAAATCATTTTTGCAAAATTTAAAATCTTCTGGATGCCATATGAAAATATCTATTTGGGATAATTCTCTCTTTGGCTAATTTGATATTGTGGATTAATTAGAAATTATTTACTCACTGTCACTCTATTTTCACTAAAAAATCCATAAAAAATTCATATTTTGTCAAAAAATTCAAAAATATTATTGTAGCTTCCTTGCATCATGTTTATATTCCACTAAATTTTTCATTATTTTTACTTACTGTTTGTGTGAGAAATTACGAAAAACCCCATAAAAAGTGTGCATTTTTTATTGCATTTTAATCCCTAAAAATACAAAAAATGTGTTTTGCTTCCTTACTTGATTAGGATTCTAGAAAAATATAACTTTGCTAAATTGGACTTATTTTCTATTCAAATTAATTTGGCTAAGTTGCATGTTTTTTTTTGATGGGTAGTTGCATGCTTTCTTAGTGTATTAATTCAGCCGCATTTGCATTGGCATTCATTTTGCATTAAAAAATCTATAAAAATTGCATTGGAAACCTATATCTTAATTTTTTGAATTAACCTCAAGTTGTTCCTTTGCCTCCCTGTGTTCGGCCCCGGACTTGCCCGGGATATAAATTAAGCCAAGACACTCTTTACGGAAATCCTTCTCTCGAATCTTACCGACTCGCTAAGTACACATACTACAATGTGCCCGAATTAATCACCATATTTAGTGACCCGTCAGATGGGCTCGGGATATAAATTAAGCCGAGACACTCTTTACGGAGATCCTTCTCTCGGTTATGACCGACTCGCTAAGTACACGTACTACAACGTGCCCGAATTAATCACCGTATTTAGCGACCCATCAGTTGGCACCCGGGTTGAATGGCATAGGACTTAGGCACATATACGTTTGTTAATTTATCATTGATTGTGCTCGTAATTCTTAGGCCACACGTTCACTAACTATATGCACTATAGATGTTCAACATTAGCCAAATTTTGAAATCAATTCTTCCCGCTAATAGAACTATCTGCTTATGATGTTTTTCATCTGTGCATATCATTTAGTGTAATTTTAAATTCCTTATCTTGCATCCCGTATGAAGAACGTGAGGATTCACTGTAAGTCTTCTTCTTAAGCATGCATCATTGATCTACGTTTGCATTGGCTTTTTCGATTCTCCTTTCTCAAGTTTTACAACCTAGGATTTAAAGGAATTGGGACTGCTCGTTAGGTGTGAATTTCTGTGCTCACATAAACTACAGTGATAACCTTAACTTAAAACTGGGTCTGCTAATCAAGGCGGCTGTAAATAAAACTGACATAAAATTTAACATGTGTTTGGTGGAGAGAAACCCACTCATTGTTTGTAAGGACTAGAACACACACCTTAGGACAGAACCAAAAAAACCGAAAGGTTTCATTCAGACTACTGATTTTAAAAACAATTAGCTACTTTTCAGTGAGGGTCTCGGGTAGCCGTTTCACGATCCGACTTCCCTTAGCAGAGTAGGTGGTTTAAAGGACATCGCGGAAGGCTCCGTCCTCAAGTAACATGGGTAGTCGTTTAAATGGTCCGTACTTGCACCTATACTGGCTGAAAGTAGGTGTAACTAGTTGTATGAACTCGAGATAGTCTTTGTGAAATATTTCGGCACCTAACAACTCTGCTTAATTTTCAAGATTGTTTTGTCATTAAATTAAAATTGAATAGATAAGCGGCCGAACCCTAATGTGCCTTCACCAGTGTTGAGTGGGTGAATCAACGTGTTTGTTTTGTGTTTGATTTGTGTGCGCCAAAGACCT
Source organism: Ottelia alismoides (assembly GCA_037367405.1). Classification (NCBI taxonomy): domain Eukaryota; kingdom Viridiplantae; phylum Streptophyta; class Magnoliopsida; order Alismatales; family Hydrocharitaceae; genus Ottelia; species Ottelia alismoides. The sequence goes on along the minus strand of JAZKJV010001459.1, from coordinate 357,950 downwards.
TGCAATCGCAAGCAAATCGTGGTTTGCCGATCATTCCATCCCTCTTGAGAAGATGTCGGCACAGTGGTCTTCTTTTCCGATCTCCACGACCTTGTCCTGGTATCCTTCTTCTCACACTCCTCATGAGAACCTGATCTTCAAATCAAGTTCCCCTCAGCCATCATTCTCTTCCCGCCCATACATCCCACCCCATAACCACACTTCTTCGTGGAATAGTCCTCTCTCACATTCCGACAATCTTATGGACATGAGAGAGAGACCAGAATTGAGGATGAACAATAGAGTGACCGATATTGATAGTAGAACACAATTTCCGGTTACTATGATCTCATAGCCTCTTGAACCATCCCCTACTCAGGATGACTATCCTCTTGAGCACAATCAATTTTCCTTCGACAATCCATGAGAAAACCAAAGTCAAGGAAATAGAACTCATGATCAGACCATAATGTTTATGAACAATCAATACTCTACTCAAGGTTACATGCCAGAATCACGACACATGGAGAATTATTATTCAATCACTAGTCATGAGATGTTTGAGGATGAGATTGCTCGGATTAATCATAGAGCAGACACTTTAACTGAGAGAATATACGATATCATCCAGATTATGCAGAATTCAGAAGAAGTGAGGCCACCACCATACGAACCATTGAATCATCATGTGACTCACAATCAGGCTCAGCAACCACTGACCTCTGACCCTCCTACTGACCATATCACAGAAAATAATAAAAAAAATTGAAAATTTTGAAAATTCAAAAAAATTGGACAACTCTGAAATGGAAGCATTTTGCAAGAGTCTGATCTTAGAGCTTCCATTGATCAGAGCCATAGAATATGTGCCCGATCTTAAGAGATTTGTGAAGAGTCTACTAAACCCCAAAAAGACAGGCAATAAACGATCCAGGACTGAATATCATGTCATATCTATGGCTAGTTCTTTGGTGATGAATCATAAAATCAAAAGCATCAAAGTCAAGCGGTTGACTCGGATTACATGTGAAATTGAGGATTCTACATTCACTCATGTTCGGTTAGACGACGACTCCACATTAAACATCCTCCCTAAGTCCATCTTTGACCAACTCAAACTCGGACAACTCAAAAAGACTAGGGTGATCGTTCAATTACCCGATCGATCTACCAAAAGACCGCGGGGGATCGTTTCTGTCGTCGTAAATTTCCGAGGTAAAGAACATAAAGTGGACTTTATTGTCCTTGACATTGAGCTCCCCGGATGGTTGTCTGAGTCTCCTATCATTTTAGGAAAGCCATTCTTAACCTTCGCTAAGGCGATCGTCGATTGTAAGACTCAGGAAATCCAGTTCCCGAACTCGGACCACAATGAAAAAAACCCCAATGACACAACCTGCTCCGAGGAAAACCAACTTGAAACCAACAGTTATGATCAGGAGATAAATATTTCACATTATCAGACATCTTCGCATGACATACTGATACAAACCCTAGGAGAGTCACCTAAAAGACTGACTGTTGGACAAACTTCGGATTCTCACCACCCTATCACTGCTCCTAGGAAAAATCAAGATTTTCGGATTCTCACCACGATTATTTGAGTGGTCAAATCTTTGAGTCGGCAGTAATTCATGAGATACTTAAACCATGTAAGGAACCGACTCCGAAAACATCCAATGTCACCAAAATTCACGATCATCCGGAAGTGACATCAACACCCCCGGCCATAAACCACAAAATCACTAGGAACAATCGCCCTCGACCGAAGCAGCGCATGACTCTTCAAGAATTGGTCGACTTTTACGGGATACATCTGATGAGGAACTCACGAATGCCACATCGGTTACTCAAGACAGGGAGATGAAGACTGTCCAACTTCCTCCCAATACTTCCCAAGGAAACAAACCGACTAAGAAAGTCACCTTTGACCTTAGACACCAGGTGATTTCTGAAGAGTCCTCGTCCGGTCCTGATGTGGTTCATCAGATAAGTGCAATAGGTACAGCTCTGATCCAAGGGTACTTACCTCTAATCGATAAAAGTTGGAGATCCTCTGCAGATGACTACTATTCTCCTGAGGACGACTACGACGATGGCTGGTCTTCTTCATCGCCCTCCTCTTCATCGCCCTCCACATCTCCATACTATCTCCCTCCACACTCCAGCAAGAAGGTCCGTCGCAAACCTCCTTGATCTTGTACATTCGCAGATCTGCCCGGTTCCCCATATGTAATTATCCGATTATACTTAGGCTGACTTGAGCCTAAGTATAGGGGGATCGATACCATTGTTTATACAACACTTCTCTTCTTCTTTTTAATCCATCTAAACTTAGTACGAGCTATGTCTACATTTCACCTTGTGCCATGAGGACATAGCACACGCTAAGTATAGGGGGTGTTTGTATATATTTTACCTACTTTATCCATAGCTCGTACTTTAATCATTTTTATCTAACATCGGGGATGGGTATAAATAGTGTATTTTATGTGTATAATACATGTTTTTCAAAAAAATAAAAAAAACAAAATTAAACACAAAAAAAACTTTTTGCATAAAAATACACTCATGGTCTTGCATTTTATCAAGCATTTCATGCATTCCTTAGTTGAAATATTCCTGACACATTCACTATCACTCAAGGCTTGAGGATTTTTTAGGACACTTGATTTTTGAGATCTTGAGATTCTGAGTTAGCCAGCCTTAGTCATTAGGGTTTTGAACTTAATTATCCACACTTCCCTAGTTTGAAAGATTTGAGCGCTATATTGCACTCTTCATCTCTACCTTCAAAAAGAATATGATCAGCACAATCACTTTCACAACTGCATGATTGATGAGATGAGTTGAGATATCACATGAGGAACTAGGACTAGAGATTTGAGTTTAGATCCGATCTAATGATGCTCGAGGATGGGATAAAGTTAATGAAGTCTTCAGAAAACCTGAGTGTCAGCAAAATCCTAGCCAGTACGTGAACAAGTTCATATGCTATCTTTTTGATATTGACCTAAGTGCCAGGGTGTGTTGAAACTTAATGAAAATTGTTGATCAGTGTGCATCTATTTTTGGTAAAAGCAGTGGAGCTAGCCAACAAAAGAAAAGAAAAAGAAATGTCAAAGAAAATCTCTATCATCCAGTCAAATTCTAAATGAGCTTCCACCAATGGCGAGCGCTCCCAAACATTTTCAAAGTGTCCACTTGGACCAAGCGCTAATTAGGACCAAGGAGTCGGGCTGACACCATAAAAGGGATCTGCATCGTAAGCGATACAAGTTTGGGTGTCGAAGGTATCATAGATATTCAAAAGAGACACACCCCGGTGTACTCCCAGAAAAACAAGTGCAGACGACTCTAAATTCTCTTGACGGACACATTGATCAACAAAATAAAAATATACTTGTGTTGAGTAATAAGGCACTCGAGAGGCACCTTGTTCCATTGTGAGGGAGAGGAAATCATACACAATCCTATGCCCTCCATCATCTGGCCGTCCATCTACACTTTCAAGTCTGACAAACTAATGATACGGTTGACGGAAGCAAGAATAGACTTATTCCCTAGTGTTGAGGATTAGGTCTAGAGGAGAGTCTCTTTGATTGGAACTTTGGGTGATGCCTCGACTTGACTCTCATTAATGCAGTACACTAAAAATCATATCCTTATATTATATGTACAAAGAGAGAGTCTGAAACTTAGAAAAGTTGGATTCCTTTTGATTAAAGCATGGTTGAGCCCAGAATTTTAGGATCACTCAAATTAAGGGTCTTCTATGAATTGAGCCTTGAAAATTCACATGCACAGTCAGGGGTGTATTCAACTAAGTCATTCATTCATTAATGCTCGGGGACGAGCATGGTTTAAGTATAGGGGTAAGATGAATCCCGTATTCATCATGTTAAAATTGGTCTGTTAAGCTCTGTTCCCCAACATTGTCATGCATTTAATCATTAATAAAGCATCATTAGCATTCATACATGTGTAAATAATATTTGCATTTCATCATGCATAAATTGCATTAAGAATTCCAAGTGTAAATTAGCCCAAAAAGTCGCTAACTTCTCCTATTTTTAGTCAATTCATCCTAACTCTGATTGACTCCAAACCACTCCATTGTGTAGATATTACTAACCTTAATAAATAAAAAATACAAAAACATTACTAACTCCAATAAGTGTCAAATAATCCTAAAGTCTAATTTCACATCTGACATACTAAAATGAGCATATCTCCCACGTGCAGTTTCTGATTTTGGTCTACTCACTTTTAAAGTACTCCATTTTCAAATACCTTCAAAACAAGTCTGATTTCGTAAAACTCGGAGCCCATATGTGAAAGTTGGGTTTTGGGCCTCTTTTGTGCATTTTGACTTTTTGCTATTTTTGACCTGAGTTTTTACGTACATAATTAACCCTTTTAATTTTATTTCTTCTTCATTTGTGTTCTTTGATGAAAGTTTTATTAAGCGAACAAAAATCCAAATCCATATTAAAATTGAAATCAAAGAAACTGACTGAGTCCAAGTGTCCGTTATGAGTCAAAAATTGTGTGTTTCTTACTTCTATTTTATTTTCCCATTTTCTTATTTATTAAAAATCCAAAAAATAGATTAATGTGTAAATAAATTTCTTGTATTTTATCATATTTTTTTAGATTTTTTATCCTCTTTAAAACCACCAAAAAAATTACAAAATCCCCAAAATCTGGTTTTCTATACACACGGAGAACCACCAAAAATACCACTTCGCACAGGTCACCTCTTTTGCTCCTGGGCATCATGAAATTGTAGATCTCGACGAGATGAACAACTTTCGTGAAGGAAATTTTTCGATCCGAGGTATCCTTCTATTTCTATTCTATTTTTCTTTATCCTTAAATTTTGAATATTTTTGAGGGCGCCACGTGGCACCCCCACCTGCTTCTCTCTCTTCTCGCGCATGCCACGCATGTGCCTCCTTCTCCTCCCGCATGCACATGCGTAGCACGTGATCACACCCTCCCCTTCTATGCAGCCGTTCCCATCTTCCACGCCATCAATGCCTCAGCCATAATGCCGTGGCCGTTACCGGCCCATCCGACCCTCCGTTCCTCCTCTCCTCTTGGCCACTCCCCTCGCGCGTAACTGCCACCATCCTCCTATAAAGTCCCACCGCCCCTCAGCAACCCTTATCCGCCAAATCTCCCTTGCAGGTCGGTGACAACGGCCCCGAACGACGTGATCCAGAGGGAACCACGACCTTTGTTGCCACCTTGCTTCGGAGAGCGGGCTGAGCTTCTCTATGACCTCGCCGCGGCTGAAGCGAAGATCAGGAGCGAGCTTCTGCTCCTCCAAATCGAGGCGAGTCCATCCGTTCATTCATCTCCCTCGACATCAACTCTCCCACCGCAGCTTCACCACTCGCCCCGCTCGACCTCCTTCGTCGGTCGTGTGTCGACCGGCTAAACGCCACCCCCCCCCCCCCGCTGCGCATCTTGCCTGCAGCCGACACATTTCACCTACAACCTCCTCTGCACGTCGGAGGCGCCACCACCGTCTTTCCCAGGCCTTCGTCGGTCATGTGCCGACCGACCGAGGCCTCGTCGACACCTTGTCCCCGCGCTTCGGCCACCGCCCCCGCACCTCAGTCGTACCGCTCCGCTCCCACCGTTACTCCGCCATCGTCCGCCTGACCACCCCCGGGCCTCGCAGCATACATATGTCGTAGGATCGGACTTCCTGCCCTTGATCCTACGGCGAATTGCAAGCCACGTCGGCCCACTGAACCTCCCTCCGAACCTGAAGGTTCGGTCGCCCCGAGCCTCTCTAGTCCGCCACCTAGGCTCGGGTCGATCGAACCACAGTTTTGCCCCCGAGCCTCTACTTCGTCATCCGAGCCTGAGGCTAGGCACCCGAACCTCAGCCCCGGGCCGCCCGAGCCTCAGCCCTGTCATTCGAACCAACGCGGTGGGAAAATTGCATCGAAGCCCCCCAGAAGTTCCAGATATTGCAGAAATACCCCCGCCAAGGGTAAATTGCAGAGGGACCACCTCTAATTTTTATAAATTACATATAAGCCCCTCTAGGGACCTTTTTGAAAGAAAAACTTTATTTTATTTACATTTTAGTCACTATAATTTCATTTTAGCATATCTTTCTCATACGAACTCCGTTTTTAGCATACAATATGTCATTTTGAAGCTCTTTTCGTGCTCTATCATTTGGCATAATTTGTGGACAGATTCGAGGCTATTTTTTTATAATTATTATTGAGGATATCTGTTGACTCTTACAAGCTGAATTTTGACATATTATAAATTGATGAATCAATTCTTACAGGGGTGTTCTTATGAAGGATAGATATTGATCTCTCATTCTTCTACAGGATCAATTTATTGAGGCTTTGGTTGGAGAATAATGATTTATCAATAGAATCATTTGCCTTATCCCAGTAATTTGCAGGATTGTTATTCAGAAATATTTTCCTTCTTGCCTGCTTCTGGAGATATTTTTTTGAACGTTATTTTTTCGATCCATGATGGGATTTTGAGGATTAATTGACTTTATTAATTGATGATTTAAATCGTGAAAAATAACAGATCCTGAGCCAAATTAGTGTCTCTATTTATTTCCTTATTATTGCATTTCTTCGCATTTGTATTATATTTTCCCAACCCAGAAATTAACCAAACATTAATTAATTATTTAATTTAATTTAAAACCGCACAATTAAGAATCATCGTTCCCTGTGTTCGGCCTTGGTATACTTGCCAAGTAGAAAAATATTCCACATCATTCAAACGTGTGTGATTTTTGACGAACTGAATTCGCCTCCTATACTACGACAATTCCTGATTATTAAAGAGGCAAATTTGACGTTCATCGGTCAGCCCACAAAAGAAGCTCTGAACAAGATTGTGATTGGATATCTCGTGATGTGAACACTATCAATGAGCTCTCTAAATCGATCCCAAGCCTCGTGAAACTGCTTGTTTGGGAACATGGTGAAATTGTTGATCATAACTCACGCTGCATTCGTCCGGTTGAGTGGATAGTACATATTCAAGTACTCGGTCCGGAGTTGCTCCCAAGTGGTGACATACCTCCCCAAATGCTTCAACCATTAGGCTGCTCTGTCGACTAGGGAAAATGGGAAGGTGATCATCTTGATCGTGTCCTCGTCCACAAATCTGTTGTGGATCGTGCTACAGATCATCTCAAACTCCTGTAGATGGAGGTGCGACTCTTCGGTGGGTAGCCCATAGAACTTGGGCAATAATTGGATGGTCTGGGGGGCGAAGCTCGAAGTCGCCAAGGATCTCTGGAAGCAAGATCCATCTATGAGTGAGAGTTGCACTAGGATTGTGCAATTGCCTCATCGTACGTGGTCTGGCTGGATCCTGCGGCTCCTCGGGTCATCCATCTCCTCCTCCAGCTGTTGGTATTTCTCCACCGGCTGGTCTTTGCGGCTCTACTCTCTCGTCTTGCATCTGCGTCAACTCTTTTTCACCTACTCAACACTCGAGCTGATGACCGTGAAAGATCGGTCGTTAATATTATCCAATTTTATTAAGATGACAAATCAATCTATCAGAGCGATTAAGCGAGCTGTTTGAACCCAATGCTCCCAGAAGACTGGCCCGAATCTCGCACTACTTTTTCCCAGCCAGTATGGATGTGGACTGTTTACCGGTTACCCGATCTGTCAATCTGCTAAGGAAGTCCCGGACAGATTACCGGCTACCCGGTGAAATCCTCACTAGAGAACAACTAGCTACAAGACCAGTAGTCTGAAAGGAGTTTGGATATGGATCTAGCCTAGTGGGGTCACTCTCTTGCTGCAGATAAATCAACCAATGAAGGGGTGATTCTCCCCAAAATAAGTAAGTGAAGTTGGTTTTAGGGTCAAGTTTGCATTAGCAGTCCCAATTTTATTTCGTTTTCACCTTTTTAGGTGTTTTTCTGGAATAAGACAACATCTAACGAATTTTTTGATTTCCTTGGTTATTTTGAGTCTAATAAAACAAGGGAAGGAAGTTAAAAAAGCTGATGCACGATCAAACACAATGATGCATGCAGTGATAGAATTACGTACCTGACTCCAGCACTCTACATGCAGGTTGATCCGTGCATAAAAGTAAAGACGGGAAATAAACTACCTATATGATGCATGGGGAAATCGGCCTTAGACGAGTAATTTCTATTAATTGTGGAACACAAATAGCTAACTATCAGGAAGAGAAATTGGAGTTCGGTCTTCGATGCTGATCGGTGCCCACCACAATGGGTCCTGCCAGCGTTGTATTCAGCTCTCTCAGCACGTGGTCTTTAATCCTAATAAGTTAACTTTTTTAATTTTCTTTTAGCTAAGTCCAATTACGATCTATAGGAATAGATAAGCAACTAGGGGTGGGGTCTTAGCTAATTACGTCACAATCAACAAAAAATCCTAAGTCTAGAGGCTAAAATCTTGAGAATCAAAAGGAAATAAAATACGATAGAAACAAAACCATGAAAAACTGCGGTAGGTCCCCCGAATACACATGTACTTGGTGAAATAGACCCCGAAGTATAAGTGTCCAAGAGTCTACAATTATTACAATAATAAAATATTGCAAAAATAAACTATCTATGTGCTATAACTACTCTCTCTCTCTGCTCCTCCTTGAATGCGAACTCCTCCAGCAGAAAGCTGAAACGTCCCTCGGGCGGTTCCTCACACAAAAAGTGAAATAAAAAGATGTCAGAGATAGTAATAACAAATAGATAAGAAAATAAAGTAAGACTGAAAACTGACTACTAAGCCACGCTCTCCAGTAATGGATCCATTCTGATGAGCGACCTACCGACTAGGGTTAAGTATCAAAGTAAAACAAAGGTCGTTGCGACCCCAATCAATTGGCCGACTCAATCGAGAAAAAATAAAACCACTCAACGAAAAATCAAGCAATCACGAAATGAAGCGTGTAAGCGGTTCGCTATTTTATTTACTTGGTATAGCCACCAGGGTCGAACACAAGGAGCACAAAAGAAATACGAAGTAGTCAAATTTCCCGAACTAAAACAACTTTTAGTGGTTTTTAATTTATGGATTTTTAATTTTTGAATAAATCACATGTACAAAAATAAAAGAAAGATATCATAATTACCTTTTTAGCTTTTTCTAAATAACTAAAAATAGTCAGAAAATTAAAGTAAAAATATTTTTAGATGTTCTGGAGAGTGTTTTCGGAAAATTTCTTGGATTTTCAAATGTTTTTATAATTTTATAAAAATCAAATGAGGCTCAAAACTCAAAATAATGCACAGTTAGGACTAAATTATAAATTAAAAATATTTAAAATGCCTAAAGTCTTGGATAACAATTTTATGATAAAATAGAGACAAAAAGCTACAAACAAGAACTGTAAATGATTTTTTTGGCTTTGATTTTATATGATTTTTAGAAGATATTTAATGTTTTGTAATTTTTAGGATTTTTATGATGAATTTTCAAACAAAATTAACATAGTAATTAAACCACCATAAAGGACACACATACACTAATTTTTATACATTTTTTAAAGCATTTTTTTATTTTTTAGGATTTTTATAATGAAAATGGTGACATTTTTAAGGGTTTTGAATTTTTAAAAATAAAAAATGCAAATAAATCAACCTAATAAAATTACGGTATATATTACACACTAACAGGAGCCAATGGTAATTTTTATGTATTTTTCAAATTAATTTAATATTTATTAAGGCCAAAATAAAGCGTACAATTAAGCAGAGTTCACAGGGACCTCTTTGTAAATACTTTAAGTCTATAGAAGGAACAGATAACATGATTTGAAAGTTTACGGTTCCATCCGCAAATTTCCCACTCAATTCACGCACATGCTCAATACACAACGCACAAGGGTATATATGTAATTTCCAAAACTTAACATTCATCAACTAAAAGCATCAGAGTTTAGGAAAAAACAAGTAAATAACTTAAAACTCACGTGAGCCTACACGTGCTTCAGATTCAGAGGGACTAAAATGCAAATAACATAAACTGCGAGGTCCAAATTGCAAATATACTTAACTACAATTTTTATTTAATAGACTATTCATGAAAACACAGACATGCATGGGTAAAAAGGAAATATACACATGTAGGGGTACGTGGCACGTGTGGAGGCAGTCGCTATCATACGGCTCTGATCATTCCCCGCTGCAGATCTGACGGCATACGTATTGTCTCGAACGTGGGCTTCAGATGCGTCAGATCCAACGATCCAAAAGATGCTCTTGTCTGGTGGCTCGGATGCTATCTGGCAGGAGCGGGGGAATCTAACGGCAGAGAACGGGTCTGTAAGAACAAGACCCCAGCTAACTTCAACCAATCATCGGAGGAGATCCAATGCTCTGATGAAGGATCGTGGAGATCTTGTTGCATCGTGGAGCTACTCCGCATCAGACAGAATGGCCGGATGGAGGTGGCAACGGTTGGATGTGCACGACGGTGGAGGGGCTCCTGAAGCAGCTCCGCTTGAGCAGATGCGGTTCCTAAGTGGCCTTCTTGCGCGTGTATGAGCCTGCAAAGGATGGGGGGACTCTGGGCTATGCTCCAGTCCTAGTTATTGCAGCTAGAGATGAACGAAGTGACGGGGGATGGGGTTTTGGGTCTTTGGCAAACACAGGTGAAGGAGACCTGACTTTATCTCGACCTGATGGTAGAGCCTCAGAGTGAATAGGTTGCGTGGGAAGATGCGGGGTGAGTCGAGGGTCTGATCAAAATGGATAGGAGTGGATAGCGGGGCTCCGACCAGCTTGTTGGAGCCGAGGTGACTGCGATGACACTAAATGGAGAAGATTGAATGAACAAGGAACTACAGCAAGGACGATAAATACCTGGAGATGTGGATGGGTTCCTGAGCTCCAGGCAAAGGTGAAGGCGGTGTCCTGGCCTCAACCAAGCTGTGGCTGGTTGGGAGGCTGCTTGCAGTAGTTCTCCGACCATGAAGGGAGCTACGAGCTTCCAAGAACCTACGGATGATACTAAAGCACACCTCCTACTCTTATCATTATGAGGAAGGTGTCTAGGGGTCTGTGATGGCACGAGGGATGAGTTGCCCTGCGTAGGAGGCGGAAGAGGCATTTTATAGGCATGGCCAAGGGTCTAGAAAGATCAAAAAGCCAGAAACCCTAAAAAGATCTGATCCTTCCTAGGGATCCGCGAGAATCATGGATCCGAGGAAGAATCAGACGGTGGAACCGAGGCAAAAAATGGTCGGGTCAGATTGGAAGAAATCTGAGAAGGAGCGCCGGTGACGCTCCTTCGACCCGACCCGATCTGGAAGGTTAGCAGTTTGATGTGGACCAATGGGATTCCAGGGCTAAAGAATATTAAATAAATAATAATAAATGATTTTAAAATAAAAATGAATAAAATGAAAGTTGTTTATTATTTTTAGGCTATTTTTATGTGATTTTTATTTATTTTATGAGAAATAAAATAAGGTATATATCATATATAGTATTATATACAACTATAATATACCTAGGTATTATGTACAAGTATTTCTATTTTATTATTTTTATATGAAAACTTTATTTTATATTTTATTTATTTACAACATAATTGTAGGAGTATAAAACAATTTTTATTTTATTTTTATAGATTATTTAAGGGTATAAAATAAATAGTGGATGTGATATGTACATGTGTATTTTATACAAAGGTTTGATGATTTTATTTTTATTTTACTTTTATTTTTCTAATTTTTATTTTATTTTTATAATATTATTAAGAATATATACAAGGGTGTAAAAGAATAAAATAATTTGGTTTCATAAAAAATAAATAGATAAATAATATGCACAAGTATAGGTGATATGTTCAGTACATATTAGACCATATCTCTCTCTACTTATTTTCTTTTACGATCAGGTCAAGTCTTGACCTTCTCCTAGGGTTTGGGTCACTATGTATTTATTCTAAATACATCTTTCTTTTTCTTTTTCCTTTATTCTTTTATTTTTGCAAAATACATGCTAAATAAGCAATATTAACAATGCCATGCAATGCTAAGTTATTTTTTACAGGAATTTACAGGGTATTTTGCCAAAAAGAAGAGCTAAAATAAAAGAATAAAGAGTGAGAATCATGGATTCATCACCTACCATCTTACATGTGGGGGGAAGTTTTAAATACAACTTGCCATATTTTAATAAAGCTCTCTTGAGATATAAAGATAAAAGTCCATTTGAACTATGGTGAGGTAGGAAATCAAGGGTCAATTATCTCAAAGTGTAGGAATGTTTGACTAAGGTCTTAGTCCCAAAACACAAGAGAAAAAGGCGATGTGGTCTTCTTGGGGTATGTGGAAAGTAGCTATGCCTTTATATTATTAAGAATTCGATCTGAGATCTCTAGAATAGATTCAAACACTATTGTTTAACTTCATGATGCTACATTCTTTGAGGAAGCCTTTCCCATGAAGACAGGAAGTCCTCAAAATCTAACATGTGACTTAGTTACCACACTAGGTTCTATTCCACAACAAGTGGAAAAGATGTCAAATGTGCTACACCCACTCTGAACCCAATAAACATTTGAAGGATGTTGAGCCTAGACAGAGTAAGAGACCAAGGATTACTAATGATGTTGGTTGTGACTTTGTTTCCTACCAAATCGAGGGCGATTCTTCCTCTTACAAGTGTGGCATGACTTCCTCTGAAGCAAGTATTGGGAGGATGCCATTAAATCTGAAATGGATTCAATCATTTCAAATGGCAGATGGGAGTTGATCGATCTACCTTCAGGTTGCTCAACCATGGAGTGTAAATCGGTGTTCAAAAGGAAACTTAGACCGAATGGATCCATTGAAAAATATAAGGCAATACTTGTTGCCAAAGATTTCAAGAAAAATGAGGTATTGATTATTTTGATACATATTCCCTTGTTGCCAAAATGACTACTATTCATATAATTATCTCATTGACTTCCATATACGATCTCACAATACATCAAATGGATGTGAAGACTGTCATTCTACATGGAGATCTTAAGGAAGAGATCTTTATGGACTAATGATGATTCTGCATTTCATCATCTTTTTCCATTTATTTTAACTTAATATCCCTTCTTAAACACATGTAAATACTAATAAATCAATATTTTTATTCTTTTATATTCTTTTATAAATATTGTTAAATATCATTATTTTTAATCTGAAATAAATAAATAAAGAAATAAAGGAAAAATAAAGAAAATAAAGATTGTATAGATGCAATAAATACAGGATGACTCTAACCCCGAGTGAAGGTTAAGACTTAACCTAATCAACAAGAAATAAAGTAAGCGAAGATAAGGCCTAGTGTAGAAAAAAGAAAATCAAATTTCATTCATTCTTCATGTACAAATTGCACATATTTCATCTATTTTGTATATAAAACCTTCTACTATTTTATTTATTACTTTATTCATTCCAAATAAAAATATTTCCTTCTTAGAACTTGTATATAAAAATAAGTTGTAAATATAAAAAATAATTTCAAAGATATTTATTAAACATTGTTTAAATAATGACACTTTGAAAAAGCCGCAAAACCAAAGTTCCCAAACTCATATCTTCTCCATAACTCAAAAAATAAGCAAACTCACTTTCATTGTACTCTAAATAAAATTACTTCAAAATGAAAGTTTTCATTAAAGTCGGAGTTAACATGCAAAATGCGGCTTTTTAGAGTGTATTGTATATTGTGCATATATTATATATTGTGTGAATATTTTAATTTATTGTGCATATTTGTGAATATTGTATTTTTAAATAAGAGGAAAGGGAAGCTACATCATGATGTAGCTAACCTTAGCTACATCAGGGGCAATTTCGTCCTCTTTTTTTATTTTTTTTTCAAAATTTTCATGATGGATTTTCATAACTATATCCCTCTAATATGCCATTCAAATTTTGTCAGAAACAGAGACTCCTACGGCCTCCATCCAGAACAGGTAAAATACAACAAATCTGTGACCGTTAAAAAATGACTGCTTGGATGGAGGCCGTAGGAGTCTCTGTTTCCGACGAAATTTGAATGACATATTAGAGGGATATAGTTGTGAAAAACCATCATGGAAATTTTGAAAAAAAATAAAAGAAGAGGACGAAATTGCCCCTGATGTAGCTAAGGTTAGCTACATCATGTTGTAGTTCCCTTTCCTCTTTATTATATTGTATTTGATCCAAAAATGAAAAAAAACTACAAAAATCAAAAGATATTAAAATGAATTCATTGTACATGTTGTATATTTACCACTATGTATATTGTAAATATGCCTATTTTATTAACTTATTTTTTTATTTTGTAAAAATAAAATAAAAATATATTTAAAATCCTTGTAAAATACTATAAATAAATAAAATAATAAATTTTTTAATTATGTGAAAATAATTTATTAAAAATCAAGATGTTGTGTATAGAAGTATATTTACCTATGAATAAAGGATACTATTTAATTTTAAGCTATTAAATTAATTCATTTCATTTATTAAAATTCACCATAAATAAGATTATTTATTTATAAATTTTTTACTTACATTATTTATTTAATTATTTAAAATCATCTTTGATTTTTAAATCAATTTATTTAATTTTTATCTTTTTTTGTGTTTTGTCTTATTCGATCTGCATCCAGATTGGAGGACCCAGGTCCGTTGACCCGAGTCAACTTCTCTGCTACTCATTTGCCCGATAAAGACCCATCATTGGAGCCTTTTCTCATTTTTCTTCTAATCGATCCAGCCATCTAATCACCTTGATTCCTTCTCGAATTTTGTCGCCTGTTTATCAAATAATCTCTCTCGAATAATTTTTCATTTAGATCGGCTTCGATCCATACGCTACTCCATTCCCAAGATCCGATGGACCTTCACCATTATATAATCTCTTCACAGCTCTGTCGCACATCCTGATTCGTTTTCCACTCTAATTCCACCAGAGATTGAGTTCATGAGAGAGAGGCATTAACAAGGCATCTCCTCCATGAACAGGAGTGCGGAGTTAGTCGTTGGGAGGCGAGATCCAGCTACCTTGCTGGACCTCCACTGGAAGTCGTACTTCTCTGTCTTACACATCGAATCGAGATGATGACCATCCTTCGCCCATCCTTAGGTAATCTAGGATAATGATGAATCTCCATTTCATCACCTGTATTCTTTCATTTTGGTCTTTAATCCCTAGCTAAATGCATGTAAATAGCATTATTTTGCACAAAATAACATTCATTATTTATATTATATTTATTGTATAAAGTAGTGTAAAAGCCAAAATAAAAGAATAAATGAAGAAAAGAATAAGAAATAAAATACCAAAGGTGTTTTATAACCCTAAACCCTGAGACCCATGCATCATGATGACTGGGTTGACAAGGAATAAAGTAGGGGGGAAATAGGACCAATAAATACAATAAAACCCTCATTTTTATTCTTCAATAATTCAATTTTGATACCTATTTTATTCTTTATTACCTCAAATCAATAAAATTTGTACATGAAAGTTATAGATACAAATACGTCGAAAAATACAAAATTTACTTCACACCAAAATAATACATATTGTACCTTCTACACTCAGAATAAAAAGCCAAAACCCAAACTTCCCAAACCCATATTTACTCCATATGGACTCAAAATTAATCAAAATAACCTTTAATTGTATATAACTTTTTACTAGCTATGTAATGAAGGTGTTTCATTTAATTTGGAGTTAAGATGCAAAAGTTAGGTTTTGGACCCCTATTGTACAATATATTTGAAGATATTTACTTATGCTTCATTTACATATATTTGAAGATATTTGTAAGGAGATTGTATAGACCCTGTATAGAAACTTGATATTTAGATTTAAGAGATTTTTACATTCATAACGATGTATACTTTCAATAGTGCATACATAATCCTCCACGATCGTGAATTACATCCAACTCCTTGAATAATGCTTAACCGTACATGAGAAAAACCTATGTTAAGTTCCACCCATTTCCTCTATAAATTTTGACAAAATATATCAATTTTTAATAATTTTACCCCTTTAACAAAATTATATTTCCTTACTATGACCTCATCTTTCCCGACTCCGATAATCGGAGCACCGCCTTCCCACATCCTGACAATTGGAGCATCACCTTCCCATCATCTTCCTCTTTTGATCTTGTGCACGACAGAGCTCGAGGGCGGATGAAGATCTATTTGTAGGTCAAGGCTGAATCGAATTAGTAGAAGGGGCTCACTGAGCTGCTGCTTCATTGTGTGCTCTACACCTGCAAGCTTCTACACCAACAATGTCTCCTTCCCTCCCAAACATGTAGAGCTCCTATGGCTACCCTATTATTCTCTTTACCCACACCTGCAAGCTCCTACACACACTCACCTCACAGGAACCCACCTCATCCTCACCCTCCACTGTCTCCGCCTACATTATCGCATCACACAAAGACCTAAAGCTCTTTCATCAGGTTAGTTGTAGAACAACATAACCACATATTTCATCATTAAGTTGTCGAGATCTCGAAGATTGCAATGAAGATCTGAAAATGTAGTTGTTATTGGGAAAGTGTCCACCTAAAGCTTCGTTGTTGTGCAAGAATACCCAAGAATCGTTCCTACTTGAGCAAGCAGAGACCCCAAGGTCTTCGCCATGACCTAAGCACCTTTCAGTCATCGACATCACCTAGAATATTTAATGAGCATCTCCTAACGCTTTGGAACTCTACATTTGTAACAAACCCATGTGTTTTCTCCTCCCAGGTTCGATTGTCATGCCGACTGTCTGGAGGAACATCGCTACTCTCAATGGAAGCCAAGAGCCGGAACCATCTCTGAAATTTACGCATACGTGATGCATGTATTTGCAAACAAGGGTGATGAAGGGAGGGGTGGAGGAGGAGGTGTCAAGAGGGGATGGGGTAGAGAAGGGGGCAAAGGAAGAGTTGGCTAGAGGAGGAGGGTCTGGAGGAAGATGATGGGAGAGGAGGCAGAATGAGGTGGGTTGGGTGTAATTTTTTTGTATTATTAATAGTCATTAGATAGAATATTGGTTATATTAACTCAAGGATCAAGTTGATTTGATGGGCTAAACGAACAAAGGGGTATGTGTGTACGATGGAGCTCTTATTCAGTGTTCTGGATGTAATTCATGATTATGGAAGCTCATGCACATAATATTGAAAGTATACGAGGTTGTCAGTGAAAAAATCCCTAGATTTAATCTATTATTATTGTTTGAGCTAGTTTGAGCTAACTAGTCTAAGTCAGAATCTAAACCAATTGTCCAATTAACTCTAAACAATTTCATATTAGTCTTCAACTTTTAGCTCTAGAATTTGATTCTATGAATTGTGTTTTAGTCCAATTAAATCTCATTCTTTTGATCTATTGGAGCCACTAAAGTCTATCTGATTTTGTCATTTCTCAGAATGGAAGCATCGTGTTATATAATCTACTATGATTACATCGACCTCAGGTACTCCCAATACTCATGCATTCTACATTCTGGAAGACTTTAATTAACCCAAGGTGATATCCCATATTTTCATGGGTTTGTCAATAGAATTATCAATCAATTATTAGAAGACATTATCAATCATATGATGTAAAGTATATGTTAATATTCTTGAACTATTACCATGTTTCATTGACAGGAAGACCGAAGATAGGATTCATTGCGAACCCAATATTTCACGATTGAGGTCTCGCCTTCATGTTCAGTAAGTATGAACATGTATGATTCTTTTGAGAGATCACACAGTTCATACTCCTTATATGCTCACTAGTGCGTTGGTATATAAATCTTGTTGGGACATCAAGTTAGGTCTACCAATTGTGCATACTCAGATGCACAAATGTATATATGTCTCTAACCAAAGGATATGTGCATGTTTCATGATAGTATATGGTACGGGTCTTAGTATCGCGATCTTGTCGAGTTAACTATTTAACTTGACTCATCTAACACCTTCGAATCTCCATTCCTATGTAAAGGACATGTATCGAAAGTGTAATTCAGATATCAGTTTTAGAGAAGATTGTCTTCTCTTCTCAGACTGTAGATCCTTTTTAAATATCACTTTGCTTACAATTGTGCCCTCAGTCTAACTCTTTTGATCTGCTACTTTGCATAATCCTATATGATCTAACTTATCAGATCAAAAAGATGGTCATGCTACATATCACTATGCATATTGAGGGACCTTATCATTAGTGTAAACCCAATTATAATTTATTTAAGATAATGGAATGATATAATTCGAAATAACTTTTATTGCATAATAGTTTGCCATGTATTTACATGTCTAATAAAACGATAGTAGAATCAAAATCACGGGTGGAAAGAAAAACATAAATAACCACATTAGATTTGTATCATATGCATATTGTACAAAAATAATTTAAGTAGATGTTGATCATTCTTACACATATTTGCGATTGTTTAAGGCTTTCCCAACATTAGAAGTTTTATATTAATTTAACCAATAACTTTGAAGTAGAAAGTAATAAAGAATCCAAATATAAGAGAGAGATTATAATACCTGATAAGAAGAAGAGAGAAGAACGAAAATCATATATGAGAATATCACTCTCGTATTTACCAATAATGAGGTCTTTCAAAGGTTTTTTTCTCATGTAAATGGAGTAGCTTGAATACGCCTAATATGTTCGCATTCAGGCAAAGTAGTTTAATTCTCTAGAAATACTCAACGGATAATTTTATCTTTCATGCATGTCATATGTTTAACCAACAATTGCAAACATGTTTCAAAGTTAATTAAGAAAAATGAGAAATGGGAGAGGATATCTAACCTAAGTCACTTGTTTCCTCCAAGGAACTACAATCCTCATCATTTCTTAGAAATTGAGTAAAAAATATTACATTAGCTTAGTGATAATAAGAGTCCGGAAGCAACTAATAGGGTTTTAAATTATGATTAGTTGGACCTGCATAGTCTAAAGATAGAGAATTTAACATCATGTAGTTAAAACCTATGATAAAAGAATATTGGTTGGGGGAGGATTTCTATTTTGATAGCAAGTCTTTTTTTCAATCATTACTCATTTCATATAGCATGAGATCCATAAAAATGATAGTGGTACTTTGAGAACTCCATCTATTAAGGAGGAATATCAAACCTACTAGATACATTGAGGTTGTCTATAGTTTACCAAAATAGTCGGCAAGCTAGTTGCTTCCAATCTTCTCGAGAGAGGAGAAAAGAATGGGAGAGAAAGGAAGAAGATAAGTGATGGAAATATTTTTCCTATATAGGTACAATTACAACAGAATACAAAATTGATAAGCGGATCCTACAAGGTATATCAAATCCAAGGCAGCTCCAACACATTAAATCTAACCACTAAAAAATAACCATTATGCACGGAGAATTTTTACCTCGAAAAACCCATAATATAAATATAAAAAATCACTGGGTTGATTGCAAACCAAAATCAAACTTATAATTCAAACTCGGATTTCGTAAGATGGTTGCACAAATCCAACCTTCTCTCATGAATTATAAAAAAAGAGATAGTTGGAGGCAAACTTATCTTTAGGATTTCCAACGAGATGACACTTTGAAGTCTTAAATGCTCATGAATATGGAAAAGTGGATATTATTCGATATCCGATCATGTGCCAAGATTGGCCAACATGTGAGCAAAACAACTACTTATCTTCTTGGTCTATTTGATTTCTCGTTTAAGTTAATACTTCGAATAAAAAGGCGACGGGTTTCTTACATGGGCATAAAAGTATGTGGAGTGCATGAATCCTAAATCTCACCAGATTAATACACTCTTATTCCAACAATATAGTTTCTCACCAACTAACTAAACATCAAATTAACATGTTATTGCAATTAGGACTAATCAAAGTCATGTTGAAGTTTAAGTTCCCACATGAAGAGGAACCCACCCAACGAATCTCGCCCTCATTGATGATATAGGAATTGCTCAAAACATGTGATGGAGAAATAACTCTCAAACTTGTTATGCATCAATTTTACAAGCTTGAAGATGTGATCACCATTCAAAGACTATGTTTCATGTTACATAGCTTGGATCCGTTTTTCACATCTTGCATATACTTTTCACGATATTTTACCTCTCCATTTTTTATCAAAAAGAATAAAAGCGTGTACATGATATCTTATAGAGGGACATCTCTCCTTTATTAATCTGCAAAGTGGATCTGCGTTAGAGGAAGAGGCTTCCTCTTGATTGCAAGTAGGAGTATCTATCATGTCAACATCTTCTCCTTAAGATTGAGATCATGATCATAAACTTCATATGGAACTACATCTGATGGATGTTACAGTAGAATAGGCTTTATATCTCAAGCCTATATATATATAGAGAGAGAGAGAGAGAGAGAGAGAAATCCTTATATGCCTTTTGAATGTGTTCAATGGTCTTATCGTAAGTTAATATTACATCATGACTTCTCACAAGCTTATTGTCAATTAGTCATATAAGATGCAACCAAACTTATCTTGCCCAAGTGAATTTTTTAATCTTTGATTCCAACTTGTATCTCTTATTTATTGGAACATGAACAAAGGATCTACAATCAAATAGATTTAGGTGCTCAAAAGAAATATATTTTTGACACTAGATTCTATTGAGAATATCTCCATCTGAGGACATATGTGGAGACATGTTGATGACATGAGCTCTTGCATTCATAGCTTCACCCTAAAAGGAACTATATATCTTTTCCTCGAGAAGCATGTACATGTCTCTCTTTATGAGCATCCTTTTTATCCTCTCAACAAGACCATTCACTGAATAGTCTTTAGTGGAGTCTTATTGTTTTTGTTTTTGTGAGACCTACAATACATGTCAAAAGTTCCCATATACATTCAACATTGTCACTGATATACACTTTAGACTCTTTCCAATTCTACCCATGCATAAAAGTCCTTAACATGTTAAGGACATGATCCATCCTCTTTAAGGTATAAATTTAGATATTTCTAAAAAATCATTAATAAAAATAACAAAATAAAATCCACATCAAGAGAGCCAACTTTCAGATGACCATATAATCTGCATGAACCAACTCCAAGATATATGCCTTCTTGGAGGGTGAGTTACTTTTGAAGTAGCTTTCAACTACTTTCCAACCAAAAATTAAGTGCATGTCTTTCCTTTCTTTCTTCACCTATAAAAGAAGATCCTCCCAAATTAAGGTGCATATGCCTTCTAGATCACATGTTTAAGCATCATATGACATAACTCAATTCAGTCGACATCATGGGTTGCATTCACCGTTATCTTAGAAACTACTACTTGCATAACATAGAGGTTATTATTGTACTCCTTCCCTCAGCTCACAAGAGAAGTACCCTTGACAAGCTTCCGTCGTCCACTACCAAATATATTGCTATATTTTTCATCAAGTTTTCAAGTGGAAATCAAGTTAAAATGCATATTTGAGTCTGCTTCAAATATTTTTTAGCTCCAAAGGAACTCCGATAGCATTATGCAAAATAATGTTAACTCTACCGATGATACTAGATAAGGAATTGTTACCTATTCTAAGAATACATAAATCATTTGAAGGACAATAAGTGATGAATCTCGTATTAATCATGCTAAAAGTCATTAATTAAACCTTTGGCTTATTCAAACCAATAATATCCATCATTAATTCCTCCTTTTTATACAGTATTATATTGTGTATAACTAACCTTAATTAATTGTACTTAATTACCTTTGTTTCCCTTGTATTTATTTTCTCATAAAAAAACCCCTAAAATTAGGTAAAGTAATTGTCCATAACTTACTAACCTTTAAAAAGACTAAAAATACAAAAACAACTCAAAAGATAAAAATCGATGTTTTTGCCCTCTTAAAAATACCCCCCAAAAATACTTTTTGTATAAATGACCTCTTTTGACTTTTTGTCCAACATGAAACTTGTAGATCTCATCGAGACGAACAACTTTCATGTTTTGATTTTTCCCTAATTTACATCTAACTAATTCTTTTTTATTTTTCTTTATTTTTACTTTTTCGAATTTTCTAATCGGGCCACGTGGCACCCTCTGGGCCGCCCACGTGGCCCATTTCCCCTCCGCCATCTGGCGCTCTCCTGGACCGTCGGATCTCCTTCATCCCACCTTCATCCCGATTGTTCATCCATCGCTCACTCCCAGCCTTAGGATCTGATCTGACCTCGTCTCCGCCTTTCTCTCAGTCGTCTGATTTTCCCATCATCCAACCGCTCTCATCTCTCCACGTCGCCTCCTTTTTCATAGCCGCTCGATCGTGTCTTATCCTACGCCTTCCATTCATCCACGTCACCCCTTCTCTCCCGACCATTGGATCTTCCCCTCCTCTCCATCTAAACCACCCATCAACGCTTCAATCTCCATCGACGATCAGATCCCCGATCTGATCTCCACCACACCTACGCGCCTTCATCAGAGCTGTTGGATCATTAGATCCAATGAGTACTATTCATCATCCTCCTCCAGCCCTGCCGTTCTCCCTTGTAACACCTCCGACCCTTTCCATATTATATCCGCCACCACCATCCCGCTCTGCTTCGTAATGCCTCCCCCACATAGCCCGATCTCCCACCTTCCTCGTGCCACCTCCACATCCCCCTCCATTACTCCTCCACCATTAAAACCTCGTTCAAAAACTCCCGCCGACCTCATAACATCCGGCCATCCTCGTATATAAAACCACCTCCTCCGCCACCGTCAACCCTTGTCCACCATTTACAGGCTTTCTCCCTAGCTGCCCCCCTCCTCGTGACAGGAGGAGGCAGAATTGGCTGGAAACAATGGGTGATTTCCCGGTGTCGACCCACAACCGCCATGGCTGTGCTGCGGTGGCTTTGCCCCGCCGAGCTCGCTGGATAGGCTGCCCAGCTGGGCGACGACTCGAGGATTGAGTAGATCCTCAGCCCAAGCCACCTCCTCCGCTGGTTCCTCTCCGACCTCCAGGTCATCTCCTCTACTTTTTCTTACTTTTTCTTCTAATTATCGCACCACTGCCATTCACTCCTACCCTCCATTGATCATCTGACCATATCTGCAAGTTCACCCTCACCTTCACCGACCACCCTCCTCTTCTCCAGAACCTCCCACGCTCCGACCCCTTCTTCTCCACCTCGTCGGAGAAGAAGACTCTGGGTCACCACCTCCCGACACCCTACGACCCCCATCCCACTCACCAAACACTCCACCACGATCACAAATGCATGCCTCGACTATCTAACCATTGCAGATCTTCAACGGCTGGAAATATCACCTAAGCTCCGATCCCGTTCTTCCTCTTCGACGAGCTCCCTCTGCCTTGCCCTTCTAGACATCGATGGAGCTCAGCTAGCTGCCGAGCATCTTTGCCAGACTCTCAGCAAGCTCCCTCGACTCCTTGCACCCCTGCTTGAAGTCAGCGGAGCTCTAAATGGCTCGCCGGATCCCCGCCTCCTCTGGCAGCCTTCGGAGGAGCACGAAGATACAGATACCGTCCGATCGTTTCGATGGGACGACCATGATGAAGGCACGTGGCGCCCCGAGCCTCTTCTCCGAACCTCTAGGCTCGGGTCCCCCGAACCTCGAGCCGAACCACCAAGTGCTACCACGTGTCCCGAACCAGAGACGTCCCCCAAGACTAAGCCCCTCGCGTGCGTTGTACGTGAGGATTTGGGTAATTTGCACGAAAGAACCTGGAAGTTTTGGTATTTGTATATTGGTCCCCGAGCACGCGCGTGCCTGGGTATTTTACAGAGAGACCCTTGTGAGTTTGCAAAATTACAAAAAGGTCCCTATGCGTATGGAAAAATTACAAGAGACCCCAGGCAATTTTTAGTATTTACATTTAGGTCCCTCCAGGGACCTAAATGTAATATTTATCTTTTTATTTCTTGCATTTTTTATTACAATTATGCCCATATATTGTTTCTTCATAACTTGAGCATCGTAGGTCCAAATTGCATGATTTTAGTGTCGTTTTGATCTTTGTTTCTTCATCTATCTCATGGCATGTCTAATTTCCTCATCTGATATAATTTTAAAAGAAGTGATTTTTCGATGACCTTGCTCCACTTGTTCTTGCTCTGATTTGATGACCGATCTTACTGTGGTGCTCAAAATGACCCTGCAAATCATATTCTGTTGCTCATTTATGTAATCTTTCTTCGGCATAATTGTTTGCATTCTCATAGCATATATTTAACCTTGCATTATTGTTCATTCATCATCCTATAATTACATAAAAAATCAACTAAAAATCGCATGCAACACATCTTGCATTATAATCTACACAATGCATCCTGCATTTTCATGGAGACCTGTAATTGAGAAATAATTCACACTTGATCTTAATTAATCAAAATTCGATAAATAGACAGAGTAGATGTGTCTCTATGTTCGACCTTGGTAGACTTGCCAAGTAAAAATGCTCAACTACATTTAAAGATTGTGGTTTTTGCTTAACCGAATTTGCCTCCTATACTACTACAATTCCTGATTATTAAAGAGGCAAATTTCACGATCATCAATAAGAAAAAAAACTCCTTAGGAGTTCATATATATGTAAGGATGAACCATTGTTGAATATCCAACAAGTATTACACTAACTACATTTACAATATTCATGTCAGACAAAATGGGGAAATCATGCTAATCAACAATGGCAATGGCATTATCATCCTTATTGCTCCATTATTACATCTCCTCTTTGTTCTCTCTTGAATTGTTAAGCAATATTTCTTAATGTGATATTTCTTCCTAAAATGATGTCACTTTAGATCTTTGTATTTTGAATTTGGACTTCTACTTTTATCTTTTTCCTTAGTTTTGAATCTATTTTCTCTCTATAATCTGTAACTAAAAGTTATGGTTGTGTAGAAGAACCTTGAAATGTTCTCTCAATCTCTTTATTCATAACCTAAACCTTGTCTCCGAGGAAACAAATCCATTTGGTGTGGATTAGTGAGAGAAATTCAAATGTTTCTCAAGTGTCTGGATGAGTAACAAGTAGTAATAAACCTAGAACATCATCCTCAAGTTTTATTCCCATATAATAAAATTATGTGGCAAAAGTTTGAATTTCATTCAGATGCCTTGGAATAGATGTATCATTATTGAATTTCAACTACATCAATTTCACGTCAAAACAACTTGTTGTCCTTATCTTTGAAGCATATATTTCTCTGATTTGGATTAAAGGGTTTGAGGACGTGTCTTATTCTGAGTGTGATTGTACACATTATCATCTACAAACTACTAGATTTTTTTAGGAAAGAGGGTGAAATCTCGAGTTGGGACTCACTGTCAAAATTTTTCAATTTATAGAAGGATAAAGATATACATTACCTTGTGGATCAGAATCGATAAAGGGAAAGACATAAAGCGATTACATTTTCCGAATAGAACATCTGATTCTTAAAAATCAGATCATTTCTTCCTCCCCGGATGGCCTAAAGAACCGCAAACGGCAAAGAACAGTCGTCCGTCGAGTTCATCCCTACCGACCTAATCGACCTTCAGAAATCGGTGGAGCCACCATGCAGTACCCAAGTCGCCCCTATTTCCATCCAAACCTACTCTGACAAAGGACATTTTAAAAATAAATGCTCCGCATCCTCCGTCTGTGCGTCACATCTATCACATTGGGTATTAGAAATGCCAAACCATCTGTCCCTTCTTGCTTTGTCCCAAATCCTATCCCTTCTGAGGCACCAAAGAAAGATCTTCGCTCTACAAGGGATCTTGCTTGCCCAGATAATCTTCATATCACGCTTCATGTCCGGGGCTAAATCCCCACTTCTCCCTCTGAACACCATGTATGCCTTCTTCAGTGAGAATCTTTCTCCCTCCCAAACAAAATGATCCCTACCTTGAGAGATGCAACCAGGAGAGGGCAGCTCAAACAACATTCTGTCCAACTCCTCCCTTCTTCGTCCCAAAAGGTCATACATGAAGTGAGGAACCCACAAACCAGAACCACCAACTTCAGCCACAAAACATCCTCTTCTTGCAGCCAAAGCAAAGAGTCTTGGGAATCTATTGCATAGAATCCCTTCCCCTATCCAGTTGTTCTGCCAAAAATGAAAGACCTCCCCGACCCCCATCTTGGCATCATTCTCGACCTCAACTATGGTAAAATATCATGGATCCCTCTCCAAAGAGAAGACTTGAAGCACACTTGACCAAGTTCTAGAGAGCCATTGATGCCATATATATTACGCACAAGCTGGATAGCCAATCTATATGTATTATCCCAAATCTACACCATCCACTTAGCCAAAAGCGCTTTATTCATACAACTCACATCCCGAATTCCAAGGCCTCCTTCGCTTCTCTGCTTCATGAGCTCCTCTCAGCCTACCATATGTATGCTTGGTCTGTGTTGTTTCCCATTTGATCAACTCATCATTACCTCTATCTTCTTCCTTACACCTACCGGCATCAATCGGGTTGAAAAGAAGAAGATAGGAATTGTCGACAGCACATGTTTTAGCATAATCAGCTTCCCACCTTTAGATAGTGTGACCGCCTTCCATCCTACCAGTCTCTGCTCAAATCTCCTGAGGACCATGTCCCATTCCGCTTTCCTGAGCTTGTCTACCACTAACGGTAGCCTTAGGTAAGGAATGGGTAGCTCACCAAGAGGGCATCTCAAAAGCGCATCCCTCGATCCACTCTCCTCCTCATCCAACCCGAACTGGATCACTACAGACTTTTCTCTATTGATCTTGAGACCATAAATGCTGCTAAATATTCCACCAGTTGCCTCGTCCTTTTGTGCATTTCTTCTGTACCACCCAGGAAAATCACCGTGTCCATCA